>BHDV01002645.1:114870-132588 GCA_005406045.1 Adoxophyes honmai | reverse complement strand
TTTTTCCCGTCATCTAATTATCCATTACAACCACATATATTTTTCTTTTTAGAAACAAAAACTTCATGCATTGTAGGGTTAAAACCCAAAAAAAATGTGCTAGAAGTGGCTTCAATCCTGCGTGGTGTCGGTATAGAATAACACTCCACACTCTTCCGTGGATGTCGTAACAGGTTAGCAACCTGTCACTATTACGTCTTCCATCTCTTCTGTTACCGTAAAATTTTGCTAGAAGTGGCCACGGAACGAAATAGTCATCGTTTTTTCGATGCGCTTAGTGTGTTCTGCTACTTTGCAATACAAACGTGATGTACGTCTGTCTGTCCCCTCATGTCCCTCACTTCTGGAACATCTGTTGTACAGAAGAACAAGATAAATAGCTAACCTGCTGGCGGCGCGGGCGCTGGTGGCGGTGGCGGCGGTGACAGCGCTCGCTGAAGACTTTGCTTCCTACCAGCGTTCGAAATGTCACGGTGTTGACAGGTGCAGCCCATCTTCGCCTAGAAAAAAAACACACTCCTTGTCTTATTTCTTCGCCATAGGTACAGCATAGGCAAAAGAACGAAAAAAACTAACAAAAAACTAAACAGTTTTTAAAGTCCTCTTCCCTGTATTCCCATTTTCATAAACAAAAACTATAAGGGTTCCTATTGGACTACGGAACCCTAAAAACGACGAGGACCTTACAAGTTTTGAGTGACGTCACACAAGCCCCAAATTTGGAAGTTGATGATTTACCTTAATCAAACTGACGGATTAAATAATTATAATGATTAAATATTTGAACTCCGTTGTCACTCGTAATATTAAGTTCCGAATCATACTGACAACAAGTATCATGGTCAAGAAATTAATTTGTCCATCAAAGTGAGATTTGACGAGCAAACAATTTAAGTTGGTAGAAGATCTAAAGTGAGTTTCCACCCAGACTTTGTCGCCCATGGGATCCTTAGGCACTGGTTCATGTGTATTGACAATCCTGCACACTGGGTCCTTTCCAGTTGGTCTCCAGAAGTGGTTCCAGGTCTTAACCAGGTCCCGGACTAGGTCTTTCATTGGCTTCTTGCGTTTTACCAGCTAAACTATACGCTGGGTGCTCTCAGCAGCTTGGCAGCGTCTTTATCAGCGTCTACAGCAGAGTGTCTCCAAGTTTCAAGGTCTAAGCATTGTCTGACACTAAGTCGCTCACTGGCTCCTTGGGATTTATGAACTAACCTGTACGCTGGGAGCTCTCAGCAGCTTGGCAGCGTCTTCCTTTGGTCTCTGACAGAGTGGCTCCGAGTACCAGGGCCTAAGCACTGTGAGACAGTAAATTACTCACTGGCTGCTTGGGATTTACCAACTAACCTGAACGCTGGGTGCTCTCAGCAACTTAGCAGCGTCTTCTCTGGTCTCCAGAAGAGTGGCTCTGTGGACCAGGGTCTCAGCAGTATCCCAGACTATGTCGCTCACTGGCTCCTTCGGGTCTATCCGTAGCAAATGCTGAAGAATACTGAGGAATGGGATCTCTTGAGGAGTGTCAGCCACCTGTAAAGATTGGACGGTCTATTATCCGGTCTATTGTAAGGTGAGAAGAAAGAAAACTCGACTGCAGGATTTGCAATGACATTGTCGAGCCTACTTGTATACTAAACGAAATACAGAAAAGGAATACAGAGATGAAATAATTGCTATTTCACACAACATCGTCTTAATTGTGAGTGTCCAGAGTGTCATTGTCCAAGAAATTCGCAGATTGCCCGGTTTGGTTATGTGTGAGTGCAGGACTTCAAAACATTTTAGTGAAAACAGGTGCTCTGAATGTTTTTACGAAAGTATTGTGGATAGAGAGAGATCATGACAGAAGTAGTGATAAGGATAGCGATAGAGATGCCGACGAATAAAAGGATGTACCTGTTAATGAAAGAGACGGTGATAAGTATAGCGATGGAGATGTCAATGAATAAAGGGATGTACCTGTTTGAGGATTGCGTAGAACACGTCTAAATGTGAATTGAGATTGATGCCTCCTGGGCCTTGGGCCTCGTCACTCTCCCGCTGTTCCTCGAAGACGTCCAGCTGGACACTGAGGTCTGGATGGCTGGTCGCTTCATGTCTGAGAACAACATGTTAATGGCTTGAGTGATAGTCATCACTATTCAGCCTCTAAGCGTCATACTGATGGGTTCAGAGCTTGGGCTACAGTTCGTACTGAACAGGAACTTCACAAAAATCGAATTAGTTATGTCGATTTCGCCAATCAATTCCAAAATACTCAGAGTTGTGATTTGAACCCATGGCGTTCTGCTCAAAGGCGTTACTGGTCAAACCAGTGGGTGTTGTGGTTTTTAGTGATGAAATTTAGATGATAAAAAAAATCAGACTAATAACCGCATACCGTAGTGTCTTATTTTATTGTACGAAGTTAAAAATGTTTGTGGCGCGGCCATCTTGCGGAATTTCGTTAAATCTATTGTATGTTTCCATGGCCAGGATACATATGCAAGACGCTAACAAAAAAATAGCAAAATAAAATTTCAATAGCTTAAAAAACAAATTTACTTCTTCAATTAAAAAATTATTAGGAAGTAACAGAACAAAAATTCTGTTACAGCTCATTATCAAAATTTAAGTGCCATCGCATCTAGTTAAACATGCCATCTGACTCATTTACACAAGAATTATCTTCAAGATCAATTGTTTTAATATCATCTCTTAAGCTAAAAAAATATTTCATTATAATCATCAACGTTTAACAGGTATTTAGTTCTGATTAGCTAACATGGCAGACAAAAAATCTTTTTGGAATTCACCGCTAAGTTTTTGATGAGGAAAATCCGACGTCTGATTTATTTATCTGTATCTAATCGGAATCAGATTATTTCACTAATGGCTGATGATCGAGCGTCTGCCAAATATAATGGTGTTTCATTTATTTTGTTAGAGTTCCGTTTTTAAACCCTCGCTAAAATACTGACAAATACTGAAATATTTAGTTAGTGTGTTCAATTTAAACATACGGAACCTCCCTGTAAGGACCCAGTTCGTACTTTTAATACTTTTAATCAGTTTTTTCATTAATCCTAAACCAATAATGAGGTACTTGGAAATATAATTTCACGGGGTACTTAAGCCAATTGCCGTGGTCGCCAAATTTGGTCCGGCTTGATTATGGAGGCAATAAAATCCTTTATGGATTATAAATAAAGTAAAAAAGTTTAGTCTCCGAATTAGGATCAGCCAATGAACTAATTAGCATACTCGTGTTACAACCACAGACTTATATCGATATAGATACCGCGAGTTCCTGCATTTGTATGAAAACCAAGCGTACCACTTTTTCTCTACCTGTAACGTCACACGAGCGCTTTAGTGAAGGGAATTGACAGTCCGAGTGAAACCGATTCAAAGGTGACGCCGCCTTATTCAAGTTGTTCTGTCTCTAGGCAATTAAACCTAATCTAAGTGGTACAAAACTAAATGAAATCGCGTCAAAGGAAGAGCATTGCTCTCCCTTTTGGCTACTTTTTGGCACACGAAGTACATACACTCGAGTCATCTTTCGATATAGGTCTGTGGTTACAACAGACTCCATACAGATGCCTCATGGTTGAAGTTTGAAATTTAACGTATCTTTTATCTTACGACCAAATAAAGTATTCACAAATTATTATTGGCTGTCTAAAATGATGTACTGGATTAATTAAGCTGTGAAAATAATTGGCTGTCAAAAGAAGTCGTTGGAGACCGATTTAGAATACATACTTGTGGGGTTATATTTATTATGTTAAATATACTCCATTGAATGTTCTCTAATGAGCACTTTGTTTTCAGATTGTCTATTTTCTTGTCATGAGTATTAATTTAGATGGGATTCAGATTTATTTACATACCTACAACTATACATACTGTTCAATAGCAATTGACTAAAAAAAAAATACTAAAGACAATAAGTTAGACATAGCGTGCCCATGTCATATACGGGGTAGGCAGAAGACTGTAGTGCCATACGCTTCTATTCTTACATCCTTCCTTATTTTGCTCCATTCAACAATCACTCCGATTTATTTATTGTTTTGGTGTAGTCTCCAGGTATGGCTAATTATAAAAATGCGGGCCCTACGCTATGAAAGCTTAGGTGTAAATCAAGTGTGTAAAATTTGTGCACGCCTTCCCGTTCACGCTTTGCAGCGTTCCCCGATCAGTGTCGGTTTTTGGGCGCGAGAAAGGGCGTTTCTCGTGACTGTAGAGCCGACATTATACGTTGGTAAACTTAACTATAAGCTTAAGACATACATACATAAATGTACTTTTTGTCCCATATTTAACAACCATCGATAAACTAGCCACAATCAGACAATCTATCGTGTCTCGAGTGAGTCATCTGTCAATTACCAACTATCGCATGATCAGGTCCAAGTTTTTACCTTCCGCGTCGCAAAAACATTTATTGGTCATGCCCCATTGAGTGGTAATTCTATACCATGTAAAAGACAGAGTTATAGCCTTGATTGTAATTATTTTAATGGAGCAATTGTTTACCTCAGGTTGTTCAGCGCGGGCAGGAGACCCAGACCTGTAACAAAAAAGTTTATTAGACAAAGAACGTTTATACAAAGAACAAGACTGCAAGAGAAGGAGGTCATCATTATCATCATCATTTCAGCAATAAGGCCTCCCCTTTAGACTTCCATAAGTACCTGTTGGAAGCGACCTGCATCCAGCGATTTCCGGCGACCTTTATTAAGTCGTCTGTCCATCTTGTAGGTGGACGTTCTACGCTGCGCTTGTTGGTCCGTGGTCTCCACTCAAGCACTTTTACTTTGAAGGAAGCTTTAGCAAAGTTAAGTAAAATGTTCTAACTGCTTCTTCATACAAATTACGATATTTATATTGAGTTAAAAGTCTAGAGAGAAAATAGAACAATTTCGTGCCAAAAAGCGCCGAAGGCCGCACTCAGCATTGCGGCGCCGAGTCGCTGATTTTCAGTGCGATCCCGGAAACTAAAACTAAATTAATTTTACTTTAAAAACTCTCTTTGCTATGGCAAGATGTTGCCACATGAGCGGTCGTACGCCGTCTTTATGACGGAGACTGAAAAGTACTGGCAACTTTTTTCCTTTTTTTGAATGGCCGTCATGAACAAAATGGCGCTTTGACTTCCAGCCTTACATGGGTTACGAACCAATGAATTCGTTGCGCACTCGGGTACGTTCGGGCAACCTCGGCGCGCTGATGATGAGACAGTTGATGAACGCCACCAGCGCCGTCTTGTAGTCCGTCGTCGTGGCATTCTTTAGCTCTTCGACGACCACGCTGAGGCGGTAGCGCTCGTCTTTCAGTGTCTATGGGAAGGGAAAGGTTTTGTCGTTAGATTTTACAAACAAAAGACGGCTGAGTGTGAGTTGGAATCACGTTTGGTGTACTCCGTATCAGTGTCCAGTATATTTATAACTTGGCAAGATTTTTTGTAATGGGGTTAGTTTGCGCAGCGCTTTTTCCAGGTAAAAGGATGCGCGGGCTTACACCCACTACATCTTGACAAAAGTGTCGAGTCTAAATGTTGTAACAATAGTAAAATCGAAGTTTTAGTATTAGGGTCCCGTTTTCATCCTTTCGGTACGGAACCCTCAAAAACTGTGCTAAGTCGCCGTCACTGGTCACCAGTATCTATGGTTGGTGGCCCCTTTATCGCCGAGCCTCAGTAGTTATAGTTATCAACCAAAAGTGTACTGTTCGGGATTACAAATTGAGGTACAACCTCAACTTTGTCATTCGTTTCATGTATACTAAAAACTACAAAAATTCGTTCATAATCGTTTTTTTGCGATTCAAATACCAATTTACGATATTCAGATTTAATGACGGACAAAAGAGTACTCATATCTCGCCTCTAGTTTAAAATATGTTGTAGTAATTCTTTTGTTACATTTTAATGCTGGCCATCTAGATTGGCGTCAACCGCAGCGCGGCTGAAAAGTAAAGCGCAGCGGCCATCTTTTGTTTTCTTCTCTTTGCATGCATTATACGAACGCCAGAATTGATTAGATGAATTGATAAATTACATCAATGTAATAAAAGAGGGGGGAATAATACATACCTTATATCGATCGAGGGTGTCTACAGCTCTGGCATAACCATCAGCATTGTAGACACACAGCGCTGACAGCAGCTCAAAAACCTGGAGAGAAAATTACACACATAATTTTTCGCTGAATATTTTTAAATAGAGCAAGGATACATCCTTTGGCATTGTAAAAATAATAAAGAAAAATACGTAGTTTCAGAGCCAAGCTTAATTCGTAGTTCGTGTGGTCAATTAATAAAGAAATACACGCATTTGTCAAAAAGCTTGTATATTTCATGACCATTGCAGAATTTATGCCTGTTGAATTCAGAATCATGGGTGGCTGTCAATTCTATTAGGTAGGCAGGTAATAGGTAATAGTAAAAATGTGTCCGAATTGTTTCAAACACATTGTCATTTCTTCAAGTTAGAACAAAAAAAATTAGGGAAACTGTTTACATAGGTATATTATGTTATTGTAAATGACGATGACGTACCTGCTTCTTGACAGGCGCGGCGGGCGACGTGAGCGCCGCCGCGAGCTTGCTGGCGTACTCGGCATGCTCTACTATGTAGTCCAGACCCACGCGGCTCTCCATGCCGGCTCTGAAACAACAATTTTACATAAAGTTAGTCTGTAGAACAAAATTGTATGAAAAGCAGGGAGTTCGTATATCAATAAACTAGACTATGCATATTATAATGCTCTCCTGGCTGCGGCGCCCGAGTGCGACCTGTTTGCGTGGCGATGGCCGGCTGTGCGAAATGAATGTTTGAGGTTTTGCGAGATGATGGATGCTAGGCAGTCTAGTATTTATAAGTGACTTTTTATTTTTATTCCTTGGTTGTTATTATTATTATTCTGAATTTCTCGGTGTATTGGTTTTTTACTGTAATGCCGTGTAAATATGTTTTTTACAATAAACAATATATAATCACGCATCGCAGCCTCTTCCAGCACATATACATATAGCCGTCTAGTTAATCGGTAAAATAATGATAGGATGTCAGTGAAGTCTGTCGCCTAATGTATATCTAAACTTTTTTATCCTTAGTCGCCTTTTCCGACATCGACAGATGAAATGGACAGGTGTTACACCAAACCAGACACCACAGTAAATAAATTATGTGAGCATAATCGCTCGTAAAATGTTTCATGTAAATCAGTATGTTTATTGACCTGTCCTTTTAAACTAAACTAGTCTGGTTTGTAATGGACCTGTCTGAGGATTATCAAACCATTTAACTGTTCATAGAAATGGCGACTTTTTCGCAAAATTTTAGATATAAAATGTATTAATTAAGTAGGAATGGAATAAATGCTTTTAATATCTCTTCCGGGGATATCGTAAGCGGCAACCAAGGAGGTTAAGCTTTGCTTAAAGTGACAGGCTAGAAATTTATCACTATTCTACCGCTTATCTAGTTTTGCTAGTTTTTGTTGTAGTGAAACCTCTCCATATCTTCCGTGGATGTCATAAGATGCGACCAAAGAAATAAGTTTAGGTGTGCTTTAGGCGACAGGCAAGCAACCTGACACAGCAATACCCTCTTCCATCTGTTTCTAAACAGAAAATCATACTAAAAGCGGCTAGGTAGCGTGAAATAGTAATGATAAACTGTCGCGTCTCGTATACTCTGCCTAGTCCATTTGGTGCGTGTTTGTACCTGTTGTTTATTTAGCCTTAAAGCGTGAAATTACATAAAATTCCTATTTTTAGTCCAATCCAAACCCATCTAAAATCCTCAGCCGTCTAACGTGGCCAAATTTTAAGTAGTACCCCAACTACTTAAAATGTTGCCAAGTTAGTTGCCGTGCATTATAGTAGAGTCCCGCCCGCGCAGGCGCCGATTTGTCAAGCGCAGTGATAACATCGGCCGTATCTTTATTGGAACCGGTTGCGAATTATCAACCAGTTCGTTAATGGATTTATAAACGGTTTCGAAGGACGTTCGTACGCGCAGTTGTTTCATTTGATTTGCATTTAAAAAATTAGACAAAAGCATTGTTAGACAACTCAGTCAGTAAAGAATAGATAGTTTACCTACCACATACTACATAGCCTGTCTACGTTTAAAGAATTGGATGAAAGGTCACGTTTTGTGTGCTCTGCCTACCCCATTTGGGAACATAGGCGTGATTGTATGTATGTATGGAAAAGGTAGACTTATCTTTCCTATGGAGTTGCAAACTTCATACCAAATTACAAAATCGGTTCAGCAGTTATAAAATGTGAAATGGTAACTGACAGACATTATTTTCACATTTGCAATAGGTACTCGTATTGAGTGACTCTATATATTTATGATTACGTTATATTTACTTTACTAAAAGTGGTTACGAACTGTTCAATATATGTTTAGATATAATAGATATTTGCGACTTCTGTGCTTTAAAAAAAGTGTTACTTCCCGCAAATTTATATGTTCTGAATACGCATCGCAAACATAATAAAACTATTGATTATTGGCATTCCAAACAAGTCATAATTATGTAAATTATGTATAGCTCCTCATAATTTGTATGATTTATTAACGTGCTAATTTTTATACGCCCGACACGCAAATAAGAACGATTTGCATAAAAAGAATATTTGAAGCGGCATTGATATTTATCATTATTAGTAAAATAATACTGTAAAAGATCAGCCTTGAAAGTGTAGAACACATATACATACGTGGTACCCACTACACGCGGTGTAGACGGGTAGGCAGAGCTCACGAATCGCTATGTAGACAAATCCATGATTTTCCGAATCATGCAGGCATTTATTTAGATTTAAATTAAGAGGCACCTACTATAGCGACACATTGCTACCCTGTCCTTTAAAATTAATCTCTTACGACGTCCACGGAAGAAATGGAGAGATGTTATCCTAAGCCCGACACGACAGTTAATCATTTTCTTCTTTCATCTATGTGTAATTCTTATATTGAGTTAAAACTGACTTTGGAACGTGAAACCGTTATGATCTTTGACTATGTAACGAAGCGTGTGCTCTGCCTATTTCTATGTATGTATGTATGTCATATTATCATAGAAACTTAACACCATTCGACACTAAACTTAAATCATTATTGTTTCGTCCTATTTGCGATACATACATACATACATATTCTCACGCCCGTATTCCCAAGAGGGGTAGGCAGAGCACGTGAATTTAAAAATCCAGTGCCACGTTTAGCAATTTCAGGGTAACCAGATGGTTAAACGTGATATTACAGTGACAGGTTGCTAGCCCATCGCCCACAATACACTAACCCTTTCCCATTTGCGATTTTCCTATTAGCGATTCTACACAATATTCTCCGCTCCCTTTGAAAATTGTGCAGAAATACGAATAGGAAGAAATAAAGTGACTATAGTGTTAAATAATCCTCTTAGCAACATCTTTCAACAATCATACTTACATGTCGATTTAAATAGATTTGAGGTGCGATACAATTTCAATTGACTTGTTTTTTGTCGTTATATTGTTACAATAAATCAATGGAGCCAGCCTGTCATAGACAGACGGACAAATGGGACAATGGTGGTTTTGACAATAGTAATGTCAAGGAGACCAGAATTGAAGATTGATATCTGATTTGATTACTACTGGTTCGAGATTAGAGTGGAGACGCTGTTAAGAATAATTTAGTTTTATTACGTACTTAGTAGAGTTTTGTTTATTATTGAGTTTACAGCTAAATTTAATATTTTGGTATTTTAAAGAAGTAACAATTTGAACTGTTTAAAATTTGAAGCGAGTTCGTGTACTCTGTCTATTCCATTTGTTGTAGGTACCTTAATGTATGTATATGCGTATGTTATCAACACAATTTTTACCTTATAACCATAGTTACGTATACTTTTCTAACGCTTTACAGTAATTTCGTAACATTTGCTAACCTTTATAGCATTTAAACACGCGAAGTGATCAGTAAAAGTAATTAATATTATTACAAGAAAACACAAGTTTTGTGATAATATACACATACCTACTTCCCACGCTATAATATCCGCAATTATATCAAAAACATTGTTTTAAAAAAGCTATTAAACTATGAAATATCCTTCCAAGGTAAAATACTATTTTAATCAAGTGGTTAATGTTCTCTGTACTTAATCTAATTGGAATTGGTAATTCTCTCAAAATTTATTGTTTTTTTTTGTTTTTTTAGAAGGTAATCTGTTTAAAAATCGGCTTTAAAGTTTTGTTGTCATTTAATCACTCGGAACCAGATTTTCAAGTCTTTATTTTTAAAAACATCAAATCCTGTATTCAGCATCTGTACAAATAATACAAAGTCTAAAGGTTAACAACGTTATTAAGATTTCGTCTTTTGGAGAAAACTGCAAGGAAGTAATATACGCACATAATTAGGTATAATCACACAAAACAATACAAGTCACAGACAAAACCATGACTAATTTGCGTTTGTAATTGTCTAGCGTAGTTTTTGGTTTGAAAACAAATGAAAGAGGTGTTAATCAGGTTTGCGAGACTGTCGCCCAAAAGCATACCTAAACCTTATCACACACGCGGAGGAAAATGTGGATGGTGTTATTCTAACGCGAAAATTCAAAAACGGTTATTATTAAAATTATGAGATGAGGGAAATACTCCAATAGAGATATTTCTCCAAGCAGATTTTATTGCATGGGGACCGAAGTGCGCAAAGAAAAAAATTGGAGGTTGTACCTATTTATGCAACCGATCATTGAAAGCGCGAAGTAGAACATTTTGACAGATGATGACGTTTGTGGAAGAAGACGATAGGTCGCTACAAACATAGGTAAAATGGAAAATATGCTTCCAAATTCCGCGTCGCGTATCGATCTGCTTTCAACGTATCAACAGGGACAACAATTTTATAGAACCACTTTGCTTTTGATTGTTTTTATTCCAATATAACGCCAGTTATTCTTTTTTATAACCATTTAAAATGCCTTCATACAACAGCCTTATTTTAGTGCTTTTAAAGTATCGAAACGTTTTAGTTTTACGATTATAGTTTGATATTTTGCGCGACCTTCGAATTTATTTTAGTAAGAGCATAGTATTTTGATGGGTGTGGTTTTACGTAATACAAGACGGAGAAATATCAACAGTCGTGATTGCAATTTTATAAACTGAGATGTTTCTGTGGTGTCGGGTTTTAACACCTCTGGATTTCATCCATGGGTGTCGTAAGAGGCGAGTTAAGAAGTAGATTTAGATATGCTTTAGGCGATAGACTAGCAACCTGCCACTATTACAACTCCTTCATCTGTTTTTAAATCCTAAGTTACGCTATACGTGGCTACAAAACACGAAATTGCCATTGTTTTATCTATCAGGCGTTTCGCATACTCTGCCTACCTCATTTGGGAACATAAACGCGACTGTATGTGTTTATGTAAACATAGATGAAGTAGTAACAGGTTGTTAGCCTGTCGCCTTAGCCCTTCCGCACCTACATAGAGCTACTCAAAAATAACTATTTAAGTACAAACTGAAATTAGTAAAGAGTTGCTTGAGCGTCATTGCCCATACATTCATATTGAAGTTCGCACACGAAGCGACTAGTCACCAACTAGTTACTAAACTGATCACGAGAGACGCGGCGTGCCGGTTGCCACACTACTGGTACCCGAGTTTCTGTGTTTGTATTTCCAATTTATTGACTTTGTCGTACAACAACGAACAATATCTAACTTTTAAAGAGTTTTAGTGACATTTTTTTGTCTCTGAGACTTGAGCAAAAGTCGTCACTTCTACCGCTACAGTCGCCAAATATACAACACTGAGTGAAACTAAGTTACGTTTCGTCGCGTTTGAAACGTGTGCGAAGTGCAGTTACCAACTGGTTTGTAATTGTAATTACTAAATTAGTTCCATCACTTTTGAGTAGTTTTATGTGAGTAAGACCTACGAGTAAAACATCTTTAAACTATCTTAGTCGCCTACGACATCCACGGAGGAAATAGAGAAGCGTCCATTCCACACAAAGATATTTAAGCGTGTCACACACTAAGCAGATAGATACATACATACATACATACATATTCTCACGCCTGTATTCCCAGAGGGGTAGGCAGAGCACATGAATTCAAAAATTCAGTGCCACGTTTAGCAACTTGAGGGTAACCAGATGGTCAAACGTGATATTGAGGTGACAGGTTGCTAGCCCATCGCCCACAATACACCAACCCTTTCCCAGAGTCGACTCTTACGACACCCACGGGAAGAAAGGGGGAGGTGCTATTCTAACCTGGCACCACACGGGACTAAGCAGATATGGTAAGATATCTGCATCTGAACAGATATATCTGTCAATATCGCTCCCTATACAATTCAATGAGCTAACACAAATTTACCGTCAAGTATCTGTTGGGAACGACATATGGAAAGATGGCATTTATATGCAGATAAAATAGTATCGTATATGCGTAGTCTGTGCCGAGCTTTAGATTCGAGTTACCATAGTAATAGTATTATGAAACTATAATCTGATCTGCGCACGCGGTGCGCGATCACGCAAAGGGCAGCCTAGGGTCGATCGGGCATGCGATTGGGTGTCAATAAAGAATAGGGGAATAAGGTCATGGTCGTGAAAGCTCAATATTTATTGACAAACATTGAATGAGGATAGTTTTTGTTACTGTCGTTGCATATATATGTCACTCCCGTATTTTTGAATGGGGTAGGCAGAGTTCGCAAAATGTTACATAAACCCTGGCTACTCCGGTCAATTCCAACTTGTTTCATTATTAATTCCATTAATGGAATTAGATGTTTTTTTTGGGATAGAACAGCACTTCTCCATTTCTTCCGTGGATGTCGTAAGAGGCGACTAAGGATATAGGTTTGAGTATGCTTTGGGCTATAGGCTAGCATACTGTCACTTATACTACTTTTTCCATCTGTTTTCAGACCTAAAGTTATGCTAGAAGTGACTGCAAATTTAAGGCTAGAAACCTATAAATATTATACCTGCCAACATAAACCCTAAAAATATGCTAGAGTGGCCACGAAACATGAAATAGTCATGGTTTTGTCTCTGTAGCGTTTCGTGTGCTCTGCCTACCCCTTTTGGGAATACAGGCGTGATATGAGTTGCTTGATACACCTCAGAGCCGTACCAACTTCTTCCAAAGTTGTAATGCCAATATAAAAACTTAAATAAACTATTACTCATCCATTGTTTAACGGTAGAGAAGGTAATAAAAACACGGTCATTGTATGAATAAGTCATATACCACCTGTAAAGCGATAAAGGAAGTTTTATTACAGTTTATGAGTTCGCGTGCTACGAAAGGCTTTAAGCTATATTATTATAACATCACGCGGCGACCAATAGGAGCGAAGAAACGTTGGAAAATGTAGAAAAAAACGGGGAAATTTAGTCACTATTCCACGCGGACGGAGTCGCGGGCATGGCTAGTATGTCATAATTTGACGATAGAAACAAAATTTCACTATGAGTGAGTCTCACGGTAGTTTCATGTCAAGATAAAAATCAGTCCAAGATTCTAACATTTGAGTAATAAATTACTCTAATACTAAATACTTCACATTGCTAGACCACTTCGTTCCATGCATACCGATATAATATATCAATCCAAAAATGCAAATAAACATAAACATGTCGGATAACCGAACAATGGCACCGCCGCGACATTTTAAGCATTCCTTAATCCATCCGCTTTTATCAGAGCTTGTAAGTCAGCCGAATCATATTGGGAAAGTTATGCGGAATGGGTGTGGTCCAAGAGAAAATACACCTAGGTATTTATAACTATTAATTTAAGACAAAATTATTATACCCACTTATACAAGTTGGCCAGAAATTGGCCCTAAATATTTGAACTAGTGGTCGGGTATACGCGCCCGAAAACCTTTGTAAAATATTTCATGAAAATTTTCACTTTTGATCTTGTGAGCGGCAAATGTTTCATCGCTCTTTAGGTCATTGCATCCTTTGTTTTGACTACCTCGTCACGTACGCAAGTCCGGTAAGTCGGAGCGTGACATGCAATCGCTTGACATTGTGATTTTACGCAGTTGACTTAGAGACGGAATACCAAAGACTGGGCAATATTTTAGATTTTCCTATATAAAAAACTGGGAAAAAGCTTGACAGGGGTTTCTAGACGCGTTTACCCGACTTTTGGTTAAAATATTCACGGTTAATTTCCAGCGGCTCTGTATTTTTGAGACGATCGCCAATTTCTATTGTAAGATGCTGCGACTTTATACTTGCAGCTTTAAGTCAGTTTTAGAGTTCCATACCCAAAGGGTGAAAACAAGACCCTATTACTGAGACTTCGCTATCCGTCTGTCCGTCTGTCACCAGGCTGTATCTCAAGAGCTAGGCAGTTGAAATTTTCACAGATTATGTTTCTGTATTGTAACTACTACAACAAATAATAAAAACAAAATAATAATATTTAAGGGGGGGGGGGCTCCCATAGAAAAAACGTTTTCGTTGCTGTTTTTGGTTTTTTGCTGTGATACGAGCGCGAGTCCAACTCTCACTTGCTTGTTTGTTTTTCGTAATCCAGCCCTTAAAAATTTAACATGATAGAAATTATATATTAACACACCTTATCATACAGAACTATCAATTTAAACTTAAACTTTGATTACTTAAAAATTGAGTTTGGCAACGTTCTGTACTCCTAAAATAAAACGCTACTCCCTTCTCCCTTGCACCAAGCCCTCCGCAGTACAGTAGACCAGCCTGCCCACGCGCCGCGGTCTACTAACATTAACCAACATTTGTCTGTCTGTCCGGCTGTCTAAGTAAACGCCAACTATTTTGCGAAAATGCCTTTCGCAATTTCAAACTGTTTTTGTAGCCCATTTTGTAGGGCTGTCAGTGTAGTTAAGATCACAAAGCAAAGTAGCTCGGAAGTAAAATTACTACTAAAGGTACTCGCAATAGTGCTTTAAATTTCGATTTAATAATTATTAAAACCGAGAGTTAAGATGTTACTACAAGTGGGCTAGATTTTATTTTAATAGTATAGTGAAATTCTCAATTGTTGATTACATTGTATCGGGACTGCAAATTTAAAACGTGATACAACAATATTTTGTTTATTATTTCCGTGGGGTTAGAGTCACACAGAGTTAGAGAGAGAGAGTGTTTCCATTGTTTCAATAGTACCTAGTCGTCAGATACGACTTAGGCAATTGGTTAAGGTATTGTTTCAGATAACAGGCTAGCAACTCTTTCTTCCATATTACATTTACGGACAGTGCAAATTGTAGACAGATAAAAGTCACGCCTGTAGTTGCCAGCCTGTCGCCTATGGCATACCTAAACCAAATTCTAAACGCACACCAATTTTTGTGGTCACTTCTAGGCTATTTTTTTTGTTTATCTAGAACGTACGTAGGTTGCTAGCCTATCGCCTAATACCTTAACATATTCCTTAGTTGGTACAACACGGTAGAAATGGAGAGGTGTTATTAAAGTACACACGGATATTAAATCGTAGCGCGCTTAGCCTTAGTGATGCGAATGAATTCCCGAAACCGACTGGGTTCCCTAGAATACCGACTCGGCATTCGAGTTAGTGGAAGCTGAATAAGCGCGATGACATCTTAAGTGTTCGCGATAACTACTCGTACAGCTCTGATATACAGCGTGATATAAAACTCGGTATATAACGCTAACATTATAAATGAACGAATTTAACCGACACCACATCTGTGTATGTAATACTAGCTGTGCGCGCGACTCCGTTCGCGTGGAATAGTGACTAATTTCCCCGTTTTTTCCACATTTTCCCATATTTCTTCACTCCTATTAGTCGTAGCGTGATGTTATATAGCCTAAAGCCTTCCTCGATAAATGGTCTATCCAACACAAAAAGAATTTTTCAAATCGAACCAGTAGTTACTGAGATTAGCGCGTTCAAACAAACAAACAAACAAACAAACAAACAAACAAACAAACTCTTCAGCTTTATTATATTAGTATAGATTCTATTTGGGTAGCCTTTAATACTTGCTACCCTCGTAATTTCTACTTACCGGATTTACCCGATTTTAAGGTACATAAAAAACGCAATATACGCAAGTAAAACTAACCAAGAAAAAAATGGCAATTCAAACAATATCAGCCATGACATAATTTCCTTAAATTATTTAAATTCTGTGTGGTGTCAGGATAGAATAACACTTCTCCATTTCTTCCGTGGATGTCGCAAGAGGCGATTAAGGAAATAGGTTTCGGCATTATTTAGGCGCTAGACTAGCAACCTGTCACTGTTATACTACCTCTTCCATCTGTTAGAAAACCTAAAACTATGCTAGAAGTAGCTGCGAAGCGTGAAAAAGTCATGAATAAAAATTTGCTTAAGTATATCACGTTTCGTGTGCTCTGCCCAACCCATTTGGGAGCACAGGCGTTATTGTATATTTTCCTTATTACTAAATCCTAAAACTCCGGTACTTTTCGTCAAAATTGCTTACAAAGTTTGCAACCACGGTCACAAAGTTTTTGTCTTAAAATGTTTCTCCGAACAGGTTACAAAATGTCGATTTGATACTTAACGAGTTTGTGGACCCACGCGCGGCCTTGCCACTGGATCTGATCGACATATTATATGCTGTACTGCGCGTATTACCACCCACGGATGACTTTGCTAGAGATGTGCCAAAGTTTCTGGGAATCGCAGATTTTTATAAAGTTTTATAAAACTTAGAGTGGCAATTGACCGTTTCTCCGAGGCCTTTAAATGGCAGCCCACCAGCTCCCGCCAATAAGTGATTTAATTAAGAGTGGAAAATTTACAATTCAACTTTAAATGACATCTTTAATTATGTGTCAAAGTTTGCCCATCTTATCCACCTGCTGGAAAATGCATGGAAAATGAATGTAAATCAAAGCAGTAACACATACAAACATAACGCCTGTATTCGCAAATGGAGTAGGCAGAGCACACAACATCCTACGTTTCACTAGACTATTTCACGTTTCATGCTGGCCACTTATAGCGTATTTTTTAGATTTTAAGTTGACAGGTATAATAGTAGGTAACCGGTTGCTAGCCTGTGTGGGGAGGTGTTATTTAGAATCTAAACCCGTCACCACACGGCACCTCACTGATTATAGGCAGTTTAGCAAAAGATTAGAGAATGTCACTGAAAAATCCAAAAAAATTCCAATACCAGATACAAAATTGGGGATGTTCTTTCGTAATTACCAATTGACTTATATTTTCGGAATCATAGCATCGTCATAATTATGCATTCTAGAACATTAGTATTACAAATTACTTTCATGTCAATTGATTAGATTAAAAAGAACAATTAACATGATTCCGGCATAAAAGAGCCGCCTGAGTGCATCTTCCTTATCAAATATTTTAGATCCATCCATCAATTAAGACAAATATGACGTGTATGATAATAGTGCATTACAGAGCAGTTTTAAAATGACAATGTTGCACCTATAATGGTCAAGGGGCGGAGCAGCAACGAACCAATTGATCCCGGACTTGCCATAGAATCTGTTCATAATGATCGTCTGTGACACTGTATTGGTCGACAAAGGAAATCTTTACTGGGTCATTGTCAAGCCTGGCAATTTTTTTCGCCAAAAAATTTAACACGTGATTTATAAAAATCAAAGGTATATTACGACTCTTACTCTAACTTGCAACAGAACTGAGTATCATTCAGAGATCAATT
>BHDV01002645.1:87795-109217 GCA_005406045.1 Adoxophyes honmai | reverse complement strand
TGTCAATCAAGTTCTATTGTCACAAAAACTCATATTCAAAACCAAAATCATAATAAAAAGTAAAAGCATCAAAGAGTTCGTAATAACACAATACGGGTCACTTACTACTTAAGGGAATAACATAAGCCGCATCAAATACGATAAATTAATTAATGATTTAATTATACTGAATTAACAGTATATCTCGCGTGAGTTTCGCGCCTGTTGCTGTGATAAGCCTGCAACTAGATAGAGTGCTTTACCTATCTGAGCTTAATAAAACTTCAAATGTTCCCAGGACATAATCCTCCATCCCCACTCAAATAGGTGACATTTGAAGGTTGATTTTGAAGTCAATAACATCGACAGCATGAAAAGATGGAATCATTTTTTAAAGACTAGTTCAATCATAAATCGATACCCAAATCGACTTTTCCTCACCGAAAAAGGTCGCACATCACTAGAACTTAATCGAAATAGAGGATTAACTTTTAATCCCGACTATAAAAACAGTCAATGTACAATCATTAATCATTCGCGTAAAAACTAGAGAACTAAAAGATGAAGGTGTTAAAATTGAATTTATTAGCGTTTAGCAAAAACTTTGCATGCGTCTTTACAAATTGAATATAAGGAAAGAACCATTTTTTGCCACATTATAGCGTTTATTTGCTAGCAGATAGCATTCATTGTATTTAGATAGATATTTAGGTAAGTCACTATCATCATAAGTAAGTACTTAGTATAAAACAAAGTGGTTTGCTGTTATCGGTCTCTAAGTATGTAGGTATGCATATAATAATATCTTTAAAACCACGCAAAGGATTTTGATGCGGTTTTTTTAACAGATAAAATTATTCATTGAGGAAAGTTTATAATAGGTATAGTAATTGCATACCTCTAGTATGATAATTTTAGAGACTCCTAATATGATGTCGTAATTTAATTATAGCATATTTGAAATCAGCATTGCTATGCAATGGCATTGCTAAGCGGAGCGGGTCGCTAGTAAGCATATTTATGTATATGTACAGTGGTTCGAATAATACTAGCCATTTTTGGCATAATTATAGGTTTAAATATAGATGAAAGTGAACACTAAAATAGTGAGAGATTGCTAACACGTCGCCTAAAGCACAAAAAAAAAACAAGATCTAAAGAACATCGTTATTCCCTCTCGTTTCCTACTCCCTTAAAACATAAGTCCAACTCGCTCTTAGCCGATTTAAATAACCAGGTATAAAGACCCTTTTCGCTATATCCCACGACCTTGCACCAAGGTCTTTCTTATTTGGGCAGGACCAGTGCCCGCCCTTGCGTCACCTCGCTTCCTTAAAAGACATTATTATTTTATTATTGAATTTCTTTAGTGTCATACAGTGTCATAAAGTGCTTGAGGTCGAGATAAGACGTGGTATAAGTCTATGAAGGTCGAGGTCAGGTCGATTTTGGGTTGAGATGTAATTTAGTGGTTTTTGTAGAGTTGTAGACTAACTGAGTATTTGTTCGATAACATACCTACATACATACATATAAATCACGCCAGTGTTCTTAAATGGGGTAGGCAGAGTACTTGAAACGCTTTAGACAAAGCCAAGTCTATTTCACGCTTCATGACCACTTCTAACATATTTCCTAGGTTTAAGTTAGAAGGTATAATACTGACAGGTTGCTAGCCTGTCGCCTAAAATATACCTTAACCGACTTTCAGAGTCGCTTCTTACGACATCCACGGAAGAAAGGGAGAGATGTTATTCTAAACTAGCTTTCCCCCGGCGGCTTCGCCCGCGTGGAATTCGGTTATATTGCGGTATAAAACGAA
Source organism: Adoxophyes honmai (assembly GCA_005406045.1). NCBI lineage: Eukaryota > Metazoa > Arthropoda > Insecta > Lepidoptera > Tortricidae > Adoxophyes > Adoxophyes honmai. The sequence goes on along the minus strand of BHDV01002645.1, from coordinate 107,416 downwards.
CATTCCCTCAGGAACATCATTTTTTTCCGGGATAAAAAGTACCCTATTGTTTAATCCGGACTCCTATCTTTACGTCTGCAAAATTTCAAAGCAATCAGTTCAGTAGTTACGGCGTGAAAGCGGAACAAACAAACAAACAAACTCACTTTCCGATTTATAATATTAGTAAGGATTCGACACCACACGGCATTAAAACTAGTTGTCGTTCTGGATTCAATTCAAAGTCAACTTCTCACTTTAGTTAGGGGATATTTCAAAGTAGATGTCAATGGTTAGAAGAAAGAATACAAAGTAGACCAAAATTTCTATTTACGGAACCCTTTCATGGACGTGCCCGACACGCTCTTGCCCGGTTTCATTTTAAGTCAGTAGTTCCATGTTCAAAGAAGCATAATCCTTACTAATATTATAAATCGGAAAGTGAGTTTGTTTGTTTGTTTGTTTGTTCCGCTTTCACGACGTAACTACTGAACCGATTGCTTTGAAATTTTGCAGACGTAAACATAGAAGTCCGGATTAAATAATAGGGTACTTTTTATTCCGGAAAAAAATGATATTCCCGAGGGAATGTTCGCTTTATACCGCAATATAACCAAATTCGCGGGCGGAAAGCTAGTAATACTCAATTGTCTGTGGCTGACAACCACGTGTGAACGAGAGCGTACCAAGTAAGGATAGAGCAGCGGGCAAAGGTCGCGCTTTCTCCGCGCCCGCGCAGCGCGGAAATTGAGTGTTGCGAAACGTCATGTTTTGGGCCGAGATCGTATGGGCTAGAGAATGAAAACTATACATACATTTTGCCTGTATTCCCAAAAGGGGGTAGGCAGAGCACACGATACGCTACATCAGTGATTCCCAAAGTGGTCCAAGTGGACCCCCAGGGGTCCATGGGAGAATCGATGGGGGTCCACGCTAGAGTCGGTAAAAATAAGTGTATTAGGGAATTTGGCGCAAATGTAGCAGCAGGGGGTCCACCGAACTCCATAAAACTTTGGAAGGGGTCTATGAGTAAAAAAGTTTGAGGACCTCTGCGCTACATAGATAAACTCATGACTAGTTCAAGTTTCGTGGCCACTTCTAGCATATTTTCTAGGTTGTAAGTTGATAGGTACTACAGTGGCAGTTTGCTAGCCTGTCGCCTGAATTGTACTTTAACCTAGGTATTTCCTTAGTCGCCACTTAAGACACCCACGGAAGAAATGGAAATATGTTATTTTAAATCCGACACCACACGGTTATTAAGTATGTAACGTGCAAATATCCACGTCTCTTTACAATACAACTAAGTATTAAGTATTTCAAATGGATAGGTACTCGTTTATTCGTAGTTCCAACTGAGGGGAACATGATACAGGACAAGACAATGTTATATAGTTTTTGCGTCAACAAGCCGCTTCCTTGGTGCGATGACCGTCACAACTGTCTGTCTGTGCGTCGGTTGATGGAAATTAATATGTCCCACTCAGTGGACCGAGCTTGGGGCTCGTTTTATTGCTTTGCTTGTGTAGTACTTGGAAGTTGTTGGGTTCAGTAAAAATTGTGTTTTTTTAATTTAGTTATTTTTATGGGAAGCTAACTGCTTAGAAATAATAAATACATACATACAAGTAAGTACATACATTACAGACTTGTTTAAAATCTAGTAAGGGTAAATTTACAAGAGAAATGTGTTACCGCCCTCTAAGAACTTATACCGACTTAATCGGTGATGTTCTGAGCGTCTAGTGCAATCAAAACTGTTATGGATACGATAACGATTTCGTTTGCGAATAAACGCGAAATTGTATGGATACTGAGACAGCGCCGCCAGTGGAACTTTTGCACAACTGCCGGGGTCGACACGTCTCCATACAACTCCGCTTTAATTCGCAAACGAAATCGTTACCGAATTCATGATAATTTTGAAAACACTAGACGTTTTAAAGAGAAGTCACATTAGAAGTATTTATCTGAAACTGACGAGAAAGATGCATGTGAATGAGGCCAGAAAAGTGCTTATGCCAGAATGGAATCGAATGGCTCTCTATCGTCTGCCTACCTTCTAACTTCGCTTTAGAAAAATATATCTACTTATCTGTGTTCAAATTATAGCACGTTATTCATTAGTTCGATTTTTATTTCGATCGATATCTCTCAGATCAGCATAAATCTTGTTTAGTATTTTATTTATCTAACGGAACCAGTTAAGGCATTATGTAAAACAAAACTTGTTATTTATTATAGTTTTAGCGCCTTAACGGATCAAATTACCTGACCGTAAGTATACAGCCAAACAAGACGTCATGCGAAGTATAAAAAATATATGACTGAGCAGGTAAAAAATATACACAGAATGTAATATGAAACCTTTGCTGATCTAGCTTTATGAGAAGGTTAATTTATTTTGTGTGCTAATAATTTTATGTCAGGTTAACAGATTTTTCCCCCGTATGGTGCCGGGTTAGAATAGCACCCCCTTTCTACCCGTGGGTGTCATAAGAGTCGACTCTGGGAAAGGGTTAGCGTATTGTGGGCGATGGGCTAGCAACCTGTCACTGCAATATCACGTTTAACCATCTGGTTACCCTGAAATTGCTATACGTGGCACTGGATTTTTGAATTCATGTGCTCTGCCTACCCCTCTTGGGAATACAGGCGTGAGAATATGTATGTACCTATGTAAGATTTCTGAACCGTGGCAGCTTTATTTTCGTTGATTTAAGTACCTATTACTGTGACGCTAAAAATAAACCATGCAAAATTACAACTTATGGCGTGCTTGAGAAACTTGTCTTTGATAAATGATGCATTTTGGTTAATGTCTTTACTACAGTAAGTATACTTTTTTTAACAAAACACTTTTAACATTTTGTTCCCGTTTTAAATTAATCACATTTTGTTTTTTTTTTTCAACTTCACAGTAGAACAATTTAGTAAAAAAAAAAAACCTCAGTCATTTATTTGCTAAATAAAGTGTATACTTCACAAATTTCGAGGTAAATAAAGAACGGAATTTTACTAACTACCTAACATTATAAACAAAAACAAATAGGTATAACATATTTCCAAAAATTTGTATTTTTTTTTCAGATTGACAGACAATTTTGACGATAGACGAATCGAAAACGTACTGTACCTATGCATCGTGACGTAACATTTGCGACACTGACATATAAACTACGTACCCTGATGACCAAACTGATTAAGCCACACCGTAACCATGGCAACGGTAGGTTAGCTGTCAGTGCTGTCATATCGCTGCGCGTGCGCTTGCATAACGACCGGTTCGGATTCAAGGTCTGTGTCGAGCGGAAGCGGGGACTCAGAGGAGAGGCTTTCGATTGTAATGCAACGTTTTATTGTGTGACGTCTTGGGAGATGTTTTTAGGGTCCCGTGTGAAAAGGGTGGAAATAGGACCCTATTGGTGAGACTACGATGTCTGTCTGTCTGTTGCCAGGCTGTATCACTCGACGAACCGTGGTAATTAAACAGTTGAAATGTTCACAGATTATGTATTTATGTGGCCGCTATGACAACAAACACTAAAAATAAAATAAAATCCTATACCTTTAAACGAGGTAATCTTGTATATATATTTATTTCTATATTTCTATATTTCTATATACCAGCTATCTCGGAAACGGCTCTAACGATTTTCACGAAAATTTTTATATTGACGAGGATTAGAGTTTTAAGTTTATCTACATAAGTGGTTTTCCCGGGAAAACGCAATTTTCCGAGAAAAAAAATAAAAACCGGGATATGAATTTCTTACTGAATGTATACAGATATTTCGCTGTAGAACTAAACAGTACATTTGGTCGAGTGGTTGGACAGTGCGCTCTCTGTGCAGGAGCTTCGGGGTTCGATCCTGAGATGTGACTCAAGTTTTTCTTTTTCTTTTTTGCTTTTTTTTCAACTGTCCCGATGCCGAATAACTACAACAGATATTTTTAACCGACTTCGAAAAAAGGAGGAGGTTCTCAATTCGACCTATTTTTTTTATTTTTTTATTTGTATGTTTACTCGATATCTCGGAAACCCGTGAACCGATTTTCAAAAAAATTTTTTTTAATCGAAAGGGTACAACTCGAAATTGGTCCCATTGGCACGAAACCAGGATCTGATAATGGAATCTTGGAGAAATCGAGGGAACTCTTCAAATTTTATATGGACATGTACGGCGTTTTCGGTAATTTGTTGATGAAGTCAAGAATTTACATTCAGAAAATTCTGGGTTCGATCCTGGGATGTGACATAAGTTTTTCTTTTTTTTCATCACACTTAAAATTTTTTGCTTTTTAGGGTTCCGTACCCAAAGGGTAAAAACGGGACCCTATTACTGAGACTTCGCTGTCTGTCTGTCCGTCTGTCTGTCCGTCCGTCTGTCTGTCACCAGGCTGTATCTCACGAACCGTAAGAGCTAAAGAGTTGAAATTTTCACAGATGATGTATTTCTGTTGCTGCTATAACAACAAATACTAAAATTAAAATAATTATAATAATTAAGGGGGCTCCTATACAAAAAACGTGTTTTTTTTTGCTGTTTTGGGTCTATTTAAATAATTGTAACAGTTAAATACTTGAAATGCTCACAGAATGTTTAGTTAAATATCTACTTTAAAAATAAATAATTGAATAAAAATAAAATTAGTATCTAAGGGGGGCTCCCATACAAAAATTCTGATTTTTTGCAGTTTTTGGTAGGGAACCCTTCGTGCGCGAGTCCGACTCGCACTTGGCCGGTTTATTTTTATTTTATTTTTTGCTTTTTTTTAACTGTCAAATAATGATGACTGAGTAGTGGGAGTGGATTAATTTGATCTGTAAAAACTGATTTTAATCAGCGAAATGAAGTGATATTAGATTTACAACTTGTATTACCAGTATTTCAATGTATGCAAAAAATAATCCGAGTAAAGCTCGGTCACCCAGCTAGTTACTATTTAAGTACGGAGGGCTACCACACAACAATCGTGATTTTTTTGTGTTCAAACACTTTATTGATTCATTCACAGAATATTTAGCTGTTTATCTAATTATTTAAAAGTAAATAATTAAATTAAAATAAGTTAAAACAAAAAACGTGACTTTTTTTGCAGTCTTTGGCGCACTTGGCCGGTGTTAACCTATCCATACACCATACAGGTACAGGTACAGGTAATTACAAAAATAATCATTATAGATGTGTGGAGTCGAGATAGAGAAACAGCACTCATTATTAGAGATTCCTCTTCCATCTGTTTTTAAACCTAAAATATGCCAGAAATAGCTGCGACTCATGAAAAAGCTACGCTTTTTTCAGTCATTTTTCGTGTGCTCTGCCTACCCCATATGAGAACACAGGCGTGATTGTGTATATCATCAGTGCCGTAACTAAGGGTCTCCCCACATTAGTCGACGCCTCTTCGGCAAAATGCGGGTAGAAAGATCGTTATTTCAAGGGCGAACAAGACATCAAATGGCTCGGCTCGTTCGACCGAGAATGGCCGAGCCAATTCACGTCTTGTTCGCCCTTATTGCGTTGACTTAAAGCTTTTTCTACCCGCATTTTGCTGAAAAGGCGTCGACTGGTTTGGTGAGACTCTAAGGCGGTGCCTGCGGTGCCCAGGCACAGGGCTCAGACCCAGCTGAGGCGCAAAACCCAGACCAGTAGGTTGCAGTTTTTAATGCTCGTACCAGATGTATAAAAGTCTAGTTACGGCACTGTAATCATTATAGAATTAGAACCACTCTTCAAATTCTAAATTCTACACCAAACCGCTGAGTCACTGGTAGCCGTTACCTACTAGGCAAGCATGGAGGCGCAGGAGTGTCGTTACACAATACACTGGCTGTAGATGGTCACAACGACATATTGTCTTCGGCTACCACACCTTAAGGGTTGCCTGTTTTATTCTATCTACCAATTTAAGAAAAAAAATGACGATATTCTTTACACGCTGTTATTTAGATTTCCATGTCCCGACGATTGTAGGGAAAAACTTTTTACTGTGCAAAAGATGCAAGACTTATCCCAAAAGGGTACTCTGCCAACCAGCCTTTGAGTAGTAGAAGAGCAGTAATTTAGGGAGCAACAAATTAATAGTTTCACTATTTATTATTTCCATCATTCATCAGCTTCACGTATTTTCCGGACGTTAGAAAAATTACCGTTTCTTAAAAAAATTATATCGAATTGAGAACCTCCTCCTTTTTTGAAGTCGGTTAAAAAATGTACGGACTCTCTACTATATAAAACATGTTCAATTATACGTCAATGAAATGATCATTTACGCGAAGTTTGCTAGTTTCGATCACAATATCAGATAAACAATTTTAAAACACGCTTTCAGCCGGGAGCCGGTAACTGCCAATTACGGGTGTGCCAGGACACGGTCGAATGCCGTTTCCAGGATTAATTAATTTGTAAGCAATGAGCAGCCCTAGAGCCGGAAGCGTCGAGTGCGCCGGACGCGCATGGGGACGATGCGCGCGCACCATTGCTGGCTTGGATTGGTGGTGGGAGGCGTGTTTAGAATATCAATAGAGTGAAGAAAAAAATAGCCAAGCAATAGGACAAGCCGTGGTAGCCCAGCGGTTCGACCTGTGGCCTCTCAAGCAGAGGGGCGTGGGTTCAAACCCCGGGCTCGCACCTCTGAATTTTTCGGAATTTATGTGCGATATCGAATTTGATATTTACCACGAGCTATTCGGTGAAGGAAAACATCGTGAGGAAACCTGCACACAGCGACGAAGCAATTCAATGTTGTGTGTGAAGTTCCCAACGCACTGGGCCCGCGTGGGAACTATAGCCCCAAAACCCTCTCATACTGAGAGGAGGCCTGTGCCCTGCAGTGGGACGTATATAGGCTGGATGATGAAGAAAAAAATATATAATTTAGTTATTTAGTACCATCGATTGGGGTGTGGTGTCATAGTCAATGTCGTGGGACTTTTGTCCCCTACACTAGGGATACACTATCCTTGACTTAAATCAAGACAGTAAACTAGTATAATTTTTTATCTTGGATTGAGTTACTCTTACTCATATTACAAGTGAAAAAAGCGGGTATACGACTGAATAACTTAGAACAAAACACAAACCGATATAAACAGGTCTGGTCAAGAGTACCCAAAACCGACAAGCATGTATGAACAGATTAATGAATGTGGGTGAAGCAAAACTATATAACTGTATAACTTACATACATACATACATATCGTCACGCCTCTTTCCCACAGGGGTAGGCAGAGACTACTTTGTTCCACTCTTTACGATCCTGACATACCTCTTTTGCTTCATCCACATTCATCAGTCTCCTCATAGGTACATGCTCGTCGGTTTCGGGTACTCTTGACCTGACCTGTTTCTAAAACGTCCGCGATTTGGTCACGGAACGTCCGTCTAGGTCTTCCCCTCCCACTGCACCCATCCACATTCCCCGTATAAATTTGTTTTGTCAGTCTTCTTTCATCCATCCTCTCTATGTGTCCAAACCAACTAAGCATACTTTTTTCAATTCTAATCACTATATCAACTTTCACCCATGTATAACTTAAACCAGAGTTTCCCAAACTATGGGTCGCGACCCACTGGTGGGTCGCAAGAGAATATTAAATGGCCCCAACCAATAGATCGGCACACCGAATGACAGTCCGAACGAAAGTCCTCCTCCCTTTTACTATACGGTGGACATTAAAACTAAATACTGGAATTCATAAATTGGACTTATCAAACTCTAAAATTGATGTTAAAGTTGATGTTAACAGCGATGCCGAAACATAGGAAACGATTTCAAGCTTTCCATTGAGATAGTTTGTTGGTATTTTTTTAATGGTCCTTTATTCATGGGTCTCAACTTAGTAAACTTGTATTAGGTGGGTCGTAGCCCAGACAACTTTGGGAACCCCTGACTTAAACCCTAAAAAATATGCTACGAGTGGCTACGGAACGTAAAATAATCATTGTGTCTATAGCGTTTAGTATGCTCTACCTACATCTGGAAAACAGGCATGTTATATTTATAAACTGTAGTCTTGTTTGATTGAGCCTTTAGAATAACTAAAATTTCTCTTCACTATGAACTAGTGTAATTAGAAGGTAGTTTAAAGTGTCAAGTAGAAATTATAATTGTTTAGTAAAGTGGATACTTCTTCATTACGTGTAATAACTATACTTAGCTATAGTTAAAATACGGATAAACTCGAATAGGTAAAAGTAAAAGTTGTGCTTAATGATTATGAACGGAATAATGTTGTGCAGAATTGAGAATAGGTAGAAATAAAATTGAGTGGAAATAATGTGGGAATTCGGCAAAGGAAGGAAAGTCGGATTAATAATCAGTTACCTCTATTTATTATAATTAATTATAGTATATCTATCATTGTTTTAAGTGTCCGTCATTGATTCCTAATAGAATAATTCGACGCTTATACCATTTTGTCTTCCTATTCGCTATTTTGCACAATATCTCCGCAGCTATTTTGAAAATTATGCAGAAAATGTGAAGAAACAATAATGGCTGAAGTGTCAAATAATGTCCAAATAAAAAGTGATATAGATACAGTAAAATGGTTAATAAATGAACAATTTATTTTTAATATAAATACGGAACTATTAATGGAAATATCCTGCGTCGCCACATCAAGGAAACGACAAAGGCAGACAGACAGACATATAAGGCGCTAACATGACAGTTAAAAGCACAATAATGTGCAAAATGCGCGGACTTACCTTAAGGACCGTATCGTTAATTATGGAAACAAGTAAAATACTCGTAATTTGTGGGAACATTTTATATTATAGGAAAACAACTAAACTCATATACATATGAGTGTGCAAACACAATAATTAGAGTAACTTATTTTTATTTACTGGTCCCCTTGGCCAGTTTCCCGATCTTGCTTTTAATGTTTTTCATTAACCGTTGGACAGCTAAAGTGTTGAAGGTTTTATACGTACGAATCCTGTCTTTTTTTAATTCCTCGACTTTATCTGTTGGCTTAGTATGTTTTCTTAATCTTGCCTTCATCAGAGGTCAAAATCTCTCTATGGGACTTATCTGAGGTCAATTAGGGGTATTGCACGTTTTTGGTTCAAAGTCGACGTTATTCCCTCTATATCAGTCTAGCACATGGCGAGCATAGTGGCAGGCAGCTAAATCGATGTAAAATAATGTGCGACCTCTGTGCTTGCGAATAAGTGGCAATATCCGCTTCTGAAGACATTTCTTTCCTGTAAATATCAGCATTCAAGTTACCCTTAACGAAGAACGGAGTCGTTTTCATCCCACATTGACAAACAGCTTGCCAAAACATTACCTCTTGGCCAAATTTTTTGCAAAAAATTGATTTTTCCTCTTGAGAGACCTTTGCATCTTTCGTTACGGTATAAAATTGCGGCCCAGGCAGGGTTTATAGTCAAGTTTGACATAAGTTTCGTCGCCCATAATAATACATTGTTTGTTTTTAGTTAAAATTTTATCGTTCAGTTTTCTAGCCCGAGTGTTAGCGGTAGATTCCTAGGTTTTAGTGCGTTTTGGCTGTTTTTGTTTCTTATAGGTTACCAGCATGTTGCTTTCATTGGCACGTTGAACCATTGCTAAAGAAGTTTGGCATTTTTTCGCACAATCTCGAGTGGAAATACCTTAATTTCTCGCAAACTGCCCGCATGTCTTCTTGTCCAAATTATGATGCAAAGGACCACGTTTTCTACCTCGACCAGGTAAATCTTTGAAAGTATGGTTCATGCCTAACCGTTTGATAGTGCTATAAACTGTTTTCAGACTAACACCTTCCATTTCTGCAATTTGTCTCATCGTCATACCCGATCCTTCGCTATATTTGGTCACAATAGAAAATCGTTGTTTCGCGGATAGACCCTTCATCTTGGAAATTTTCAACAGTTCTCAATATTTTTTGTACTGAATCCAATATTAGACTCAATACTTGACAGATTGACATTTATATATTATATTTATATTATTATATAACTTTTTTTGAGTACTACAAACCTGTTTCCATAATTAACGATACGGTCCTTATATGTCAGAACGGCCGGCAACAACTATATTTAATTCCATAAAAGCAACGCTTTAACTGAACAAGATTTACTCTAAGTAGACTTAATTATAACATACATATTATTATTCACGCCTGTGTTCCCAAATGGGGTAGGTAGAGCACACGAAACGTGACATAGACAAAACCATGATTATGACAACATCCAGCAGCCACTTCTAGCATAGTTTTAGGTTTGCAAAGATGGAAGAAGTAGAAAAGTTAGAAGTTGCTAGCCTGTCGCCTAAAGCATACCAATTTCCTTAGTCACCTCTTACGACATCCACAGAAGAAATGGAGAGGTGTTATTCTATCCCGACACCACACGGAATATATTAATTATAAAGACTAATGAAAGACGTTAAGATATATGGAAATTCTGGAATTAAATTCAATAGCTTACTTAAAAATCCCTATTAATCATACAAATATGCAAAAATAAGTATTTCGGTCTGTCTTTATGTTTTCACGCTTCGACACCCTACAGGTAGGTATAGTCCTCGATAACAAACTTGGCAAGGTTTTTTGGAGTGGGGGTAAGTTCGCGCATCGCTTGCTAATCTATCTCTTGCTCTCTCTAAATCTAAATCTATCTCTAAGTTATATGCCAGTAACTATACGTATCCATTTCCAACCATATTTATCTCGTCTTTTTGTCGGTGTCAATAATTAAGTTTCTTGTCTGCCTCTCGAATGTTGGCTGTAAGAGATCCCTTAAGGAATAAAACCACCTTTGTACTTCATCATTTCAATTGTAGGTATATACGTTTTTTTTTATTTCGTGTTCTTCTCTTTGGAACAATAAAGTGTTTACTTATTTACCTACTTACCTACTTACAAATTAAATTGACTTTGATCTTCACGATCGTGTCAACAAGATTTGAACGGAAATACAGGATTTGTCGGAATACGAAAGCTGACACGGATTTAGCTACATTTAATTTTTTGCTATAATATCAGTCTAAGTAGTTAAAAAAAAGTTAAGTAACAAAAACGTCATTAATATTTAAAATGTAAATACTCACTTTTATCTATCGCAGAATAACATCAGGAAATCTGTAACGAAAAATAAACGATGTTAAGATTAAATTCCAATTAAAGTCATTAAAATCAATGTTATTTGCGGAAAACCTTTGGCTAAAAATATCTCGGCTTCGTTTCGAAAGGCAACATACCGGCGGCCATCAAAGTGGCGCCGCTGTCTGTCTGTCTGTCTGTCTGTCTGTCTGTCTATGGCACAGTCACTGATGATTTCTAGACAGGCAGAATTCCAGAACTGCTTTAAAAATAATTGAATTTTAGTTAGAGTTATTTATAATTAATTCAGAAAATTGTGTAAATATTGTTCGAAAAATGTAATTTCTATAAATGTTTTTGTTGGAAAATAAGAAGAGCAACCCACTGAACTATGCAACCTGTTGATTTTTTTAACTCTTACATATACCTTACTAAATATATCTACTGTAATGAAGCTCCTTTCAGATTTAATGAATTCAAAAAAGTGTTACTTAGTATATTTGTAAAAATAAGTGTAACATTTTGTAAAACGTAAAAAAAGGCGGAAATTCTAAAAACAATTGCACATCGGCGTCACAGGCTCGCGCGGCAAGACTCGCCGGCCGCGCATTCCAATTTTGAAATAATTTCTTTTTCTTCTTTCGAACGTCACCTGTTTTAAAAAGCACACCGAATTTATAATATAAAGTAATGCTACCACAGGATACAGGTTTTTTTATGGCAGGCCATGTGATTATTACGTCATAACGTATAGTAGAAAATCACGCTAATATTATAAATGCGAAAGTTTGTGAATGTGTGTGTTTGTTTGGTACCTCTTCATGCCCAAACGGCTGAACCAATTTCGATGAAATTTAGTGCATATACAACTCACACTCTGAACTAACACAGGCTTTTTTTATCCCGTAAAAATACAAAGATCCCGTGGGATTGCGACAAAACTAGACAGAGTAACGGACTGTTGTCAATAAATAGGCAGAAAAAATATTAATTACATGTTTACATGTTTTTGTAAGGCTTCTTAAGTAACCTTTTAGTTCTCTATAAATAGCTTATCCGCGTCGCTTAAGTCTAGAGCGCGATCAAAGGGGACCGGCGCCTGCGCAGTAATTAGCGCGCCGACAGGCTTGTGCAGTAGCGAGAGATAAAGGCCCTGCGCAGTAACGCACACGACGCACAAAAACCCATGTAGACTTTTTGTGCGATTGACTCTGCGGCGCACAAAAAGTCTGCTTGGATTGTATGAATTGTGCGCCGGACTTTTTGCGCGTCATGTGCGTTACTGCATACAATTCCATAGGTTCTATTTTCACAGACTAAAAAGTCCGTCGCGGATAGTCTGTCGTCTGCGCAGGGCCTAAATAATGGTGGTACGGGAGAAAGGGGTGAGTTGGGATTAAGGGGTAGTTAGGTTTGTTAATGGAGAGAGTTCAGATGGATTTTATAGGCTACCGCTGCCTAAATTAATATTCTTGTTACATGCTTACATACCTACATCCTGTATGATTCCTGAATATTTGTTTTTAAGTTAAGAGGTACAATAACAACTTATTACGTGTTGTGTAGGATTGACTGTATCATCAAAATTTGATTTCACCCTGTATGGTTATTATTATTGCAATTATTTTAATGATAACGTAATATCCAGTAACAATGATCAGTGACAATGACAGTATTAAAAAAATGATCAAGAAATGGAATCTTCTGTCTTAACTAATTTATCAAATAACTACAAACCAAAGGTATAATAGAGGTAAAATAGAGCAATAAACATTAAAGAGTGGGGCTGATTAAGTCACTCCTAGGTAAAAAATATGTACTATACACAATATTGAAACTCGAAACTTCGATATTTCCATATTTTATTCATTAAAAATAAATCCAAAAGCCATGTTTTGGGACCAAACAACGTAACCCGTAAACACCGTCGCAAACTGCAGCAGTGTTTACAAAACCACGATAATTTGCTTTGAATTGCCGTATCAGTATTTACATGGGAAACTCGTCTTTACACGCCACGACTTTGGTACGACAGAAGTATTATTAAAATCGGAATTATGACTTAAATCTCTAGTTAATTTTAGGGCTAAATAAAAGCATAATTATTTGAGTTTAACTTTTTTACTACTAGATGTCTCTGTCCCGTAAATGCGTCTGTAATTTTTGAGTCGTTTGTCTACCTGTATATATTATATATTTTTTTATTATAACCAGAATAAACGCTATAAGGCAATAAAACCAGGGCCGTTTTATCCATAAGGCAATGTAGGCTACTGCCTAGGGGCCCCGCCACGNNNGACGAGCGTTGCCTCCCTGCCCGCGACATGCATAAGACGGCCCTGAATAAAACATGTTTTTCTTTCCTTTCCTTTTCATGTCAAAGATTAGGTTCAGCATTATCCTCATTGTTAATGTATTCTTTAAATTAGTAGCCAGTCATAGTCCTCTTTCATCATTTGACAGTGTCCAATTTATTGTACAAATTTTAACAGTACCTACTTATCTGTATTTTTACAGATGTTTCTTAAACGTATAAGAAAGAGGTTTCATAGTGACAGGTTGCTAGCTCGTCGCCTAAATCATGCCTAAACCTACTTCCTTACATAATCTACGGAAGAAACGGAACGGTACTATCTAAACCCAACACCACACAGGACACAGGGAATCAAATTGAACTGGCAAAACTCGATCACACCCAAACAAACATCTGTACAACCTAAAAAAACTCGTCAGAACGACACGTCGTCGTCACGACACGACTCCACAGTAAACCGTCGACTGTAAACGCCCCGATGCGTTATCCGCGTATCTGCTAAATTACCGCCATCGCCGTAAGTAATCGGCAGTTGTATAACGACGACCTATAAACACAGAAGCGGTAATCACAGTTTCTTGACAGGATTTTTCCAGCTACTAGTAAATTGTGGGATACCGACAAATGTAACGGGTTTGACAAATATTTTGGGTCATTGTCATAACCCTAAAAAAACATGTCCATTTGTAATATATAAGACATTTTTAATAATTGCATTTAATTTACATCATAACTATAAAGTACAGGAAACGTACTAGACTATACTATATCGTATTTTCTATAAATGTAATATTTGTTTTGTTTATCATCACAAATGTAACTGAAAGTCCACTTCGGTGGACTGTCCGGGTTCCACCTGTTAATAGAATGTGGCTTTAAAAAAATACATCTCTTTTATTATTGTACAAAAATGCCATTTTTCCCTAATCTTTATATGATTTCCATTTGACATTAATAGGATTTAAAAAATTAGATGGAAATAAAACACATTTTTTGCATCATAGAATCTTGTCACAGCATTTTTTGTCTTTTTGGTGGACATTACTTTAAATTCTAGAAAAATTAGGGAAATGCCAAATGAATAGACCGGGACATATAATTTAACTAATTCACTATCGTACTATCCCTGTTAGCATCCATTTTGCCGTGACTTGTGCGCAGCAGACGATATTGTTGTGTTAACAAGAATATTTGGTGGTGTCAATGTTGAATTGTCTTTCCGGTTACTGCTGTATTTTGTAAGTACATCGCTATAAATCCACCAAACGTTTTTAACAATTAGTCAAGCAATCAAACATTGTAAATTATGCCTTGCCTTTTGAATAATCCTTTAAATGGCTGGTGTGGTGAATGATATTGCGGAAAAAGTCCATTCGGTGGACGTCTTTTTGGTGGACTTTTTGTGCACCCAAACGATAAATGATTATATTTTGATTGATTCTTGTACTTTGGTTTAATTTCTTATTATAACTTTAAAAACTAGCTTCTGATTCCTTTTTTGTTTTATCCGTAAATGACTAGTGACTTAATAGTGAATGTTTAAACGTTAATTCTGTAAAGGTAAAAAAACTGTAGAAGATTTAACAAAAACATACAAAATAAGCTTTGGAGGGAAAATGAAATGATGCACGACGATGCAGAAAAAAAATCAATTTACAAAAAGAAACTTAAAAGTACATCGCACGCAAAATACCGCCTTCCATTCCAATTATTTTAGTACCATGAAATGGGTGAACGTATTGCAGTAAAAAACAGAAGAATGTTTAAAGCAAAGAAACTTACTTACTTAGAAAGAAGTTGATGACTTTAGAATGCAGCAACCATTAAAAATTAGTGAGTGCAGTCTGTTTGTTGATTGAAAAAAATGTTCATAAAAGTATACAATTTTTGGACGTATATTCTGAAAGTTCGGATACGTCAACGTTAAAACCAGGAAGAGCCACCAAACCCCCACTTTCATACATGCTTCTTGAAGACTTGAAGGCTTCCTAGTCTTCGGAGGACGAAGGCATATTTGGTCCACCGAAAAGAATTGTCATTTCGGTAGACAGACACAAAATATTTTTTATATACTTTTTGAATGTATTTACGTGTCTGATTGTTCATGATTATGAGAATATATCTTGAACGGTATTTTTGTTTAAGATGTTTACCGCTTTTTGTTTTGTTTATTTATTATTAATTAACATAATTAGTCCACTCGGTGGACATATTAGTCTTTTCTGTGGAACCGAAATATCGATATTTCGTTTTAAATCGTTTTTTTCGAATAATTGATCTCTGAATGATACTCAGTTCTGTTGCAAGTTAGAGTAAGAGTCGTAATATACCTTTGATTTTTATAAATCACGTGTTTCATTTTTTGGCGAAAAAAATTGCCAGGCTTGACAATGACCCTTTTAAACTAGCTTTCCACCCGCGACTTCGTTCGCGTCAATTTCGGATTTTGGGGTCGTAGGTTTCTGAGCCTATTCATTACAAACAAACAAAGTTTTCCTCTTCATAATATTAGTGTAGATGTAGATATCTAAACCCAAATATTTAACAGAAGCCTTTTTTTTTTTCAAAATAAAATTTTGCCTATGTTACTCGTGGATAATGTGGCTTTTGAATGGTGCAAGAATTTTTAAAAATGGTCCAGTAGTTTCTGAGCCTATTCATTACAAACAAACAAACAAAATTTTACTCTTTATAATATTAGTGTAGATGTAGATGTAGGTATCTAATTCCAAATATTTTACGGAATCCCTTTTTTTTAAATAAAATTTAGCCTATGTTACTCGTGGATAATGTGGCTTTCGAATGGTGCAATTTTTTTTAAAAACGGTCCAGTAGTTACTGAGCCTATTCATTACAACCAACCAAACAAACAAAGTTTTCTTCTTTATAATATTAGTGTAGATGAAGGTATGGTCGAACCAATTGATTTGTCACCACAGGACGTTGGGTTTAGAATAACACCTCTCTATTCTCCCGTGGATGTCGTAATTAGGCGACTAGCGAATATGTTTAGGTATGCTTTAGGCGTCAGGCTAGCAACCTGTCACTATTATATCTCTTCCAACTGGATACAAAATTAGAAATAAGTCCTCATTGTTCTGGCTTTACAATGTTTCATATGCTCTACCTACCCCAATTGAGAATACAGGCATGACCAACATTCTTGGTTAGTCGAGTACTAAACAGCCATTTTGTCAAACTGTCTTTTATCTCAAGATAAATAATCAATTTTACCTACTGTTTTAAAATAAGTATACATATCGTTCTACTCCACAGTCCCTTTGTTAACTTACGTCTCAACAAAGTTTAACTTACTCATTAACAGGCTTCCGAACAAAACCTAATGACTAATTATGTCAAAACTAAATCCTAACTACCAATAAGAGCAGGCCTAGCACAAAGCGGGTGTCTAAGTGGGTCAAAACCACCGCCACGGCCGTCCGCTTGCTGTTTACTTAAGCTAGTAAGCTAGTATGTTATACTATCTGTAGGCTAGTCCGGACCAGACTACATAGTATGTTAGTCGAGTTGCAAGTAGCCGCAGCGCAGACGACAGACTTTTTGCGCGATCGAGTCTGCGGCGCACAAAAAGTCAGCGTGGATTGTAAGCATTGTGCGCCGGACTTTTTGCGCGTCGTGTGCGTTACTGCATATAATTCCATAGGTTTTATTTTCACAGACTAATAAGTCCGTCGCGAATAGTCTGTCGTTTGCGCAGGGCCTTATAGTGACTAAACGTGTCTGAACAACGAAAATTTATTCCATTGATGTAGCGAGTAATTTAATACCTTTTGCCTTACGTCTTCAATTTACCAGAACTTACCTCGCTTAACTTCTATAATAATTATTTGTTTTAGGTTAACGGTAGGTATTTTCTCTCTCTCTCTCTCTCTCTACTTTTTTTGTATGTCTACGCTAATTTTACATGTTTTGTTAATCGCTTGAAAGTCAGCAGGAAGAGATCCCTTAAGGGATATGTTCGCCTTTGTATACTTGTGTTTTGTTTTGCGCTTGTTATTTTGTAAACTAAAGAGTTACATACAATCAGATTCACTGTTTTGGCCTATAACCCTAAAAATACTCCTCAAAATCATTAAAGAGAGCTATTAATAGTAAATAAACAATTACCGAATTTCTTTCGTTTGTTTAATTCGCAAACGCGGAAGGCGTCCTTGCGAGCGACCCCCAAACCGCGAGGTCTCGCGCAGGCATTGCATTAACATATGTTTTGCACACTAATCTTTGTCGTCTAGGTTTCACGCACTAAAAGTACGTTCCACTAAACACCTGCAACGATTGTAACACCCTCTGAATCATTCCAACGTAAGGGGTGGTCGCAAGCGTTCGTGCGACTTTGATGACGTCATTGTTCGCAACCACATCGCACCCACTTTGGTCGCAAGGTATTGGTGGGTCAGTGGGCATTCACTACAACGTCACCTGTCAACACACAACACTGTTAAAATACATTTTCCGACTCTCAATCGTTTTATGAAAAACGCGACCATAAATTCACGGGAATCCATGGAATTAAATTTAGCTCCAATCCATGCGAAATATTTGCTCACAACCTCCACATCTGCACGTTTTCGCTATGCCATATTGCAAGCACAGCGCTCAAGTGCGTTCCACCTTATAACATGCGCCTACAACGCCCGCGGCGTTTTTACGTTAGTGAAACAGCAATTGCGTTCGTGGTCGATGGCGTTGCGGGCGTTTAGTGGAACGTACCCTAAGTAAACATTACATACATATAAATATCATGCTTGTACACCCAAACACAAGGTTCTTTCTGCAGTAACTAGCGTTTTGGAGTTTGATCATTGGTACTGGCATTGGAACATACAGGGTGTAAAAAACCCCTGGCGATAGTAGAAGCTACAAATATATATAACAAAAAAAAACATTTTTTGATACTAAAATATCCCAGCTCAAAGTTAATGAAAAATAAGTTCGGTTTAAGTAAATAAGTACTAATAAACACTCTGTTGTACGAAAGGAAAAAAATACGAAATACAAGAAAATGTGTACAAATAAAATGGCGATGTTCAAAGACGGGCTTATCCGTTAAGAGATCTTTTACAACCAACCCTTAAGAGGCATAGAGGGAACAGAAAAGGAAAGAGAGAGACAAGGAAAAAAAATAGGTAAACATGGTGAAGTACAGTGTACATTATCAAAAATTCACAAACTGATACCTACGACGGCATAGTAAAGAAGAAGAAGAAGACATAGTGAATGCTTATAAAGTACCTAATAATAAACAAATAAATACAGAATTAATAACATATCAAGGGACTGGATTGCCGGACAGAAGCCGGCAACCGATTCCACAGTCTGACAGCGTGCACAGAAAATGACTAAAGAAAGAAATACATAACACAGGAAGCTAAAAGTTGTCACAACGTCTCACTGCGACGCCATAACATACAAGACAAAGGTTCAATGCTACTCGTGTTTACTTTAGCCAGCGATTACCATCGAGTAAGAACATATAGATATACATATAGTGGATTAGCATACACAGCTGCGTCGTAGGTCACAGTTTCACTGCTGTGGGCTGCAGCCAATGTC
This sequence comes from Adoxophyes honmai, assembly GCA_005406045.1. Taxonomy (NCBI): domain Eukaryota; kingdom Metazoa; phylum Arthropoda; class Insecta; order Lepidoptera; family Tortricidae; genus Adoxophyes; species Adoxophyes honmai. The sequence continues at coordinate 88,490 of BHDV01002645.1, read as the reverse complement.
ATTCACAAGTGTAAAACATAATACTATCGTGAGATTCATTCGTAGTACGTACAGAAGCTAATCAAGTTTAATGTATGTACATACTTCAGTTTTTAGGCACACGCTAGGCGCCCTAGGGATTTAAATTATGGCGCATGCACATAACACACTAAAGTACAATACTTTAATGTTAGTATAATTGTTACTTAAACTGTTACTATGTTACATTTCCTTACGGCGATTTCGACATTGGTAGGTATATTTATTTTGCAGTAAGCTACTCGAAAACACTTTGAAAACATTACATTTGAAAATTTTATTACAATTCTACAATTCCCGTAGTTACTCTTGAAAGGCTGCATAATCGTTCACAGGCTCGTCTTAAGCGAACGGCAACCGCACACGGATTGTTCCCAAATGGTCCGAGATATTGTGTCGGTAGACAGGCTAGCAACCTGCCACTACTAATACCTGCTGCCTTCAACTTGAAAATTCGCTGGAAGTGGCCACAAAACGTAAAATAGTCAAGGTTGCATTTATGTATGTATGCACGTAAAGCTACTACTTTTTATAATATATGCGACATATTTGTAATATTTACTGCACAATGCACATTAGATTTTTATTTGCTAAAAGGTCCGACCACACCGCAGCTTAAAATCCGGTGTCGCTTCGGAATCGCAGTGTCGCGTCGTTTTCGCACCGTTTTCGCCGCG
>BHDV01002645.1:46995-86151 GCA_005406045.1 Adoxophyes honmai | reverse complement strand
GACGTCATCGTAACGTTACCGAGCGTTACACTTTTTCATAAGTGACTCCCAGCTCAACCTAATTTAAGACGTTGTCACGTCAATATATCCGTTCAAACAAAACGCGCTAATATTTATAAATCGCTATTGGTACAATCATAACACTAAGTGACTAAGCATAACAGCTACCATTCACAAGTTTACAAAGTAAACATTAAGCGAGGTTATTGAGGAAACTAGTATTATTAAGGAAAACAGTAGTTAAAGTTATGAATGGGTTGTATACTACCGCACTGTCAAATGCTTATCAGCGCTGATAAGGAGGGCGTTGCCCTCCCGTGATGCAATGGGATTAAGTAAGAGATAACACTAATCTGTGAATAGTTACACTCTTAAGGAAATTTTGTTAATTTAATAGGAATATGCTATGGATATGGATTGTACGAAACTGCACCTTGAACTCCCGGATTGTAGAATAAAACACCGTATAACTGAACAAGTATTTAATTCTGAACTCTATAGTGTAGGTATACAGTTTCTACTTCGATAGCTCAAAATGATTTGAAACTATTTGTACTTCCAATCCCAAAAATCTCTCAAAAATAAATACAAACAAAAATATTAGAAACTCTTAGGCTTTTCAAGGTAGCCAAACGTTACCACGTATGAAAGGCGTACAGCGACATCTATGAAATAATATTGGAACTAAAATTGCCTTATACCGCTTAAACATGGATATCGGCATGCTTGGAGTGGGAAGGATTGACCGGCAGCGCTATTATCCGCACTAATAATCTGCATTGATTTCAAGTTGACAGTTGAAACCAAATCTCGCTTTGAAATCGAAACATTTGGTATCACGTAACGTCATCGCAATCAATTCCCATACCCATATTTGAATTTTGACATTTAAACCAAATTGAGCTAATGATTTAATAAAAATTGCTTTTGCGTAAAGCTCTCTCAATCGTAATCCAGTTTTTTTACACAAAAGTACATTAAGGCGACGCTTGAGATCTAGATCGCTTTTCTCCGTGAAACCGATGTAGGTTTTTAGTGCGTGGATTTGGAACACGATGCTGTGTCCTTCAAACCACATTGTCAAGACAAAGACGGCCAGGTTGAAGTGGGACTGGGCAAGCCACGACATGGACATATATATGTTAGCCAAATGCATCCTCTGCGGTGGGTTAAATATCAGAGTTTATGCCACAGAATTGACAAATGTCGCGTAAACCCGACATCTTTGAGTTTATGTCAAGAACTACCGACATATCGACAAACATGTCGACTAAAAGTATTCCTTGTTTCACGAGATAATTATTATCTAGTTGTCATTTATAAGTGCGATTGATGTATGCAAAAGTACAAAATAAAACTAACTTAAATCTGTGCGCAACAGGGGTTGTGACCCCCGCTCCGGGTCGTACTTGGTGCAGAAGATTGCCTTGGCTATTCAGCGGGGCAATGCTGCGGTTGTGATGGGGACTTTTGGGCCAGGTACGATGGGCCAAGGAAGTGGTCTACCACTTTTGACAAAAGTTTCTGTGAGATCAGAATTGTCACAAGGTTGACATTGTCACTGTCATAATATTATGGCGAGGGGAAATCGTCCTTGTTGTTTCATGAGGTTCAAATGAATATCGATCTTGAGGGGGTAGAACAATTTCTTTGTCGACTGTACGACTCGGGGTGGGGATTTGTAGTCTTAATTACTGTTTGTTCTTTCTTTTATAATTTTTTTTAATTTATTTTTGTACATTTTTGTTTATTGTGACATTTAATTTAGTAATTTTAGTTTTTATTTGTTTTTATATGGACCCTGTAACAAGTGTTGTCTGAAATAAATAAATAATACTTAAATCTGATTTTTTTTCAATCAACTTCAACTTCAACTTTTGTTTATGGCAACACAGGTCGCTTTTAGGTTAGCGACCATTACTGCCAATGACTCCTGATAGCAGCATTACGTTAGACGTGTTTGACCGGTTTTTTTTTTTTTTTCAATCAATAGGTAAGCACATAAATCTTACTCTTTCGACAAAGAAAACTACACTATCTAATTGGAAGGTGTGCTGTGTACAAATCATTAATGCTTCTTTCTCTTCTAAAAATAGAGCAATAATAGTCAATCACAGCATAGTGCTAGTAAATATTGGTCCGACGCCCGCTACTTAGCACTTCTGTGAGGGCACCTTTGTCTACGACTGCTAACGGTAAACTTACCTTGTACGTATGTTTAACTAACAATAAGTCGTAGGAACTGTACTAAAACCTTTTAGAATAAGGCCGGTATATGTATGAAACATGACATGTCGCAAAACTAAATTATGCGTTAATGCTTCAAATGTTTTATTTATTTATTTATTTGATTAATTACATAGCATTACAGTATAAACTAAAGCGCTATGAATTTGAGACAGACACATCAATATAACAAAAAATGCCAATAAAAATAAAAAATAAAAAAACACAATACTAGAGAAACAAAAAAAGAAGAAAAAAACAATAATAAAATAATATAAATCTAGGATGTTACAGACGAAGCTCGCATATCCAGCTTCTCGCAAAACCTCATGCATTCCCGGCACACAATCACCCAACTGCTAGCATGTTATGTAAGCATAGTGTCGATCTTCCCTGAAGGTGCGTGTGACAAGGTTGGAATTGGTGTCTTTAATATTAGATACAATCACGCCTGTGTTCCCAAATGGGGGGTAGAGCACACGAAACAAGGAATAGACAAAACCATGACTTATTTTTGTCTACTTAAATACGACCCACTAACTGAGCACAGGCTTCCGCTCAGTATGAGAGGCTTTGAGCCCGGTGCGAATCGGGAACTTAACACACAAAATTAAATTACTTCGTCGCTTTATGCAAGTTTCCTCGTGAAATTTTCCTTCACCGAATAGCTTGTAGTCAATTATCAAAACAACGCACATAAATTCCGTAAAAATAGAGGTTGGGATTGCTCTTGGTAAGTTATTGATTTTTTGTACGAACACAAATTCCGAAAAAGTTAGAGATCTATGCGAGCCTGAGATTCGAACCTACGATTTATAAAATTAAAATCACTTGAGTGGTCACGTCTGGTGTCAAAAAGAAAATAAAAGCCCAGACAATAATGGCAGTTACGTAAACGGTGACAATGTAGGGACTGCCTTAACAGCTCTGCCTACGCCTACGGCTAGAAAGAGTAAGACAATACCATTTGCACACAATCGCACGGCAGCCCAAACGCAGACTGACGTAGGGTTGACATAACATACATACATACATCACGCCTAGTGGTATGTTTGAGGACTCAGGCTATCTAACTTGAAACATAAAAATATGCTAAAAATTACTGCGAAACTATAAGGAAGACATTTATGTTTACGCGGGACTTAATCACGGTATTTTTTAATTACATACCTCTTGACGTTTCGGCCGCGTTACAGCTACCGTGGTCACGAGTTGACCGAAACGGAGCTCGACATTTGTTTAGTAGCCCGGGTCCTTCGAACTACCCGCACTAGGTACCGAAATACCGTGATTAAGTCGCGCGTAAACGTAAATATGAGTGAGAATCACGAAAGTTTAAAACAGTATTTATAAGGAAGATGTAAAATTACGCGGAAACAGTTGCAATATCTTCTTCGACATCCTGGCTTCGTTTAATCAGTTTTGTTTCCAATTATGCACTTACAAGTTCTAAATGATTGTTCTTCTTCACTCAAGATCAAATAAACACTTTCTTTGCATGTTCTTAACAAACCGCTACGAAATTGTAAAAAAAAATCGATAACGATAGTAACGGTTTCTATTTGAAGTAACTTTGCGATGTTCTTTTGTTTTCCCTTGAAAATTCCGACTCTGTTCGGTATAATATGAACTCGCGTCTCGCGATAGCCTTGCGCTGCGCTCGCGCATGCTAATTCCACGATTGCGTAGGTACTTGACGCTTGTTCGGGTGTCATTTGGCACTGTTTAATTTAGACACGTCAAATCTAACTGACATATCACTCGATAACATAAGACTACAGTGAGACTCAGGCTTTTTTCACATGGAGCTTCTGAAGTGATGGAACCGTTGAATAATTACTAGCTTTTGCCCGCGACTTCACTCGCTAAGAAGTATTTTAGGGAAGTTGGGAGATATGTAGAGACCAAAAGTAGCCTATGTCACTCTTCATCCATTTAACTATAATATCTATACCCAAAAATAACGTCAATCCATCGCCCCGTTTAGCCGTGAAAGACGGACAAACAAACAAACACACTTTCCCATTTAAAATATTAGTATGGATAATTAAAAAACCAGTTAGTAACGTATGCTATTAAAACGCAACGAAACGGAACTCAGTTTCACTGTGTTGTGTTGTGAACTTTAGCTTTAAAAAAAATCGTTTCAATTACAAAAAAATGTCCCTAAAATTATTAAATTCAAAGTTAGACATTGTACGTTATTGAGCTGGTACGTATTTTATAATGTAATCATTCATCAATACATCGGCCACTAATTATAGACCAAAAGACACCTCATACCTAAAACTAGTACTTAGGTAGGATAGCTAAAATCGATACCAAATATTACAGACTCTTTTGTTCAACACTTCATCGTCAATCGTCACCGACCAGTTCAAGTCATCACCAATGACAGCGACCTTGAGTGGCAGCCTGACCAGACCAACCTTGACACCAGTCATTGCATCACTGCTTATCATCCATCTGTTATTGACTTTCTTTTAAGTTCAGCGGTTGCACAACGATAGAGGTTGATATCACGCCTGTGTTCCCAAGGGGGATAGGCAGAGCACACGAAACGCTACATAGACAAAACCATGTCTATTTCACGTTCCGTGGCTACTTCTAGCTTTTTTTTTAAGTTTTACATACATACATACATATTCTCACGCCTGTATTCCCAAGAGGGGTAGGCAGAGCACTGGAATTCAAAAATCCAGTGCCACGTTTAGCAATATCATGGAAACCAGATGGTTAAACGTGGTTTTAAGCTTTAAGTTGGCAGATATAATAGTAATAGTGACAGGTTGCTAGCGTATCGACTAAAACGTACCTTAACACGTTCGTCGCCGGCAGCGTTTCATTGAGAGTGTTATTGACACAGACGTTGTGTCACTGGCGTCGTACGTGTTAACCTATTTTCTTAGTCGCTTTTTAAGACATCCACGCAAGAAATGGGGAGGTGCCATTTTAAAACCGACACCATACGGAAAAAGTAATTGACATAAAACAATTTTAGATCAGTGATTGTTTATTTCTTCCGTGGATGTCATAGGAGGCGACTAAGGAAATAGGTTAAAGTATATTTTAGGCGACAGACTAGCAACATCATATTTATCATAACTCAAAAGGTCCCTTATCAAGCTTACTTTCAAGCATTATTGTCAACCATTGTTTTACACGTGTCATTTGTAACTTTCCCTCGGAACTGGCCATCCGTCACGCCCCTTGTCATTGTCAGCGCTATCGTATTGATTTAAAATTGATCCATTACACTTATCGCGCATGCGCGGAGGAAGCGAACTGTCAGTCGATCGTCACACGTTAATGATCTAGCAGGGCTGTCATTAAACTATAGTTTTTTTTGTTTATAATGTAACAGAGGCACATTTTGTTTAGTGAATCATACATATAATATAGAGGTTGATACGTATTAAATATGAGGAGATTGATGAATGTGGTTGAAGCAAAAGAGGTATGTCAGGATCGTAGAGAGTGGAACAAAGTAGTCTCTGCCTACCCCTGTGGGAAAGAGGCGTGACGATATGTATGTATGTATGATACGTACCTATATTAAGTCTGTATTTTCAATTGGAGTAGGTAGAGCACACGAAACCTTCATATACATAGCCAATTTCAGATTTTTTTTTTAGGTTATAAGTTAGAAAAAGAGGTATAGTAGTGAAAGGTGGCTAGCCTGTCGCCTAAAATATACTTTAACCTATTTTCATCAATCGTGTCTTACGACATACACGGATGAAACGGAGAGGCTTTGTTCTAAACCCGACATCACATGGGTTAATATAAAATACAGGGTGTTATTAAAGGGATGTACCATTTATAGCGTATATTTTAAGTGATTCTTGTTACCGATTGTAGCTCAGAATATTTTGTACACTTGTGTAAGTTAGACATTTAATTTGGTAGTAGAATTTTGGTGGCCCAACAATTGACTTTAAAACAAAAACATTTATTGGTAAAGGTTATTTTGACACCTAGACAGATATCCAGCTTAGAATAAAATTCTCCATTTCTTCCGTGGATGACTGAAGAAACGACCAAGGACTAAGGCTAGCAACCTGTCACCTCTTAACATAACCTAAAAATATAATAGTCATGGATTTCTCTACGTAGCGTTTCCTGTTCCCTCTCTAACCTATTTGGAAATACAGGCGTGATGTATGTACCATCGCGAACCGGGATTGTTGAGCCACTTACCTATGTTTGTAACTTGGTCGTGTAATACTAGTCCAATAGCTAACATCTAGTCGGTCACATCGGTCATTGATTACACGTCTAAATTGCGAACAGTGGCAAGTGGCTCAACAATCCCGGTTCGCGACTGTACCAACCCTACAAACTATAAATTACTAATACAAAAATGCATTACGGTGCGTTGACGCATGCGCCGCGCCCTGCATTGTCCTGCGCACAATTATGGTTATGCAACTACTTTCTACTATGACTTCTGTTTTTAAATGAAGGCTTCTTTCATGAACGACAGCGCGTGAGCTGAAACTGTGACGGTAGATTATAATCAATTACTACATACATCAGGCCTATATTCTCAAATGGGGCAGGCAGAACATACAAAACTCTAATAGGCAAAACCATGACTGTTTGACGTAGCCACTTCTTAAGAGGTTCTTCAGTTTTAAGAGGTAGATCATTTCTTCCCGTGGGTGTCGTAAGAGTCGACTCTGGGAAAGGGTTAGTGTATTGTGGGCGATGGGCTAGCAACCTGTCACTGCAATATCACGTTTAACCATCTGGTTACCCTGAAATTGCTAAACGAGGCGCTGAATTTTTGTAATTTACGTGCTCTGCCTACCCCTCTTGGGAATACAGGCGTGAGATTATGTTTGTATGTATGTCATTATCATCTCAGCCTAATTTGTTTACCTGCTGTGATCACTGCTCGTGTTCCAAACTATGTTTGTTAACAAACGTCATTTTTACACTAGAATGTCCGCGGTCACCTAGTTGGCCGTGGCAGCTATCGCTCGCCGAATCCGGCCAACTCCCGTGTTCTTTACATTGCCGCCACCGCATGTAGCTTACGGCGAACCATCTAGTGTAAATGCCGCTCAATATAAAAAATGGGATATGATTTTAGATCGATATCTAAATTGTGAAAAAAAGGATACAGATTTTTTTAATCTGACCCAACCCAAACTAGGATTCAAACCCGGAAATAAGCTTCCACAAGGCTAAGAATTGAAATAAAAAATATTCTGGTAAAACCAAACACACTTCAAACAATCGATCCGTGTTCGTCCCAACGCACAGTTCGCTGAAAACACGCATTTTACGAGCGAACTGCCTGACGCGGATTAGACGCATGATTTCCTTAATGACGCAAAGTTACATGGTTATTATTAAAAGTAGGTCAATGCCAAGCTCGTGGCTTTATACGTAGAAGTAGCAATAATAAGGAAAGGATAAAGCTAGACCAGACAAACCAGACAGCTCCCAACGATTACTCAAATCCCGCAGGCTTGGAAGGGGTTTAGAAAAACACCTCCATTTCTTCAGTGGTTGGCGGAAGAGACGATTTGTTTTTAAACCTATTTGTGCTCAAAGTAGCTATGAAACGTGATAATGGCTTGGCCTACACGAGTATTATTTCGTAAGCTCTGCTAACTTAAACTGAGAATCGACATGGCAAATATTTTATTCTATAAAAAACAAAGGAGTATATTGTGAATCCCTAATCACTTCGCCACCACACTGCCTGTACAATTTACAAGAATTAAAAATATATTTTGTAAGAACGACAACTCCAAATTCATTTATCCATGATCACTCATACACTAGGCTCGTGACGAGGGAATCCTTCAGTCGGTTAGTTTGTTTGTCAGCGTGACAGCAGTCGTTTAGGAGTGACGTAAGGGACAATTACAAGGCATGTAACGTGTGAATTAGTTAAAAATGACCCGCTTTTCATGTTTGTTTTACAGTAGCATAATGCGGTGTTTTCATGCATTGAGTCGCGTTGTCGTAACTGGCTACTTGCGTGTTTTTATATTTGTATGGTTGGGTGGAACAGGCCTGTGGCTTGGCATGAATATGTTAAACTTGAAGTGAGTCTTTTAAAATTATGAGTAGGTACTAAAATTGTAGGAAAATGTGATGACTTCGAATGGCATTATACATATTGTAAGAGATCTCTCTGATAATAATTCAAACAGGTATACTCACATATAGCTCTGTAGGCTTAGCACAGTAATACACGGGAGTCTTTCACGCGCGGGATAAACTACCTGTCACTTCCTGGCTTCTAAAATTAGACAGTGACAGGTACGGTCTATCTCGTGCGCGATGGTTTGGATGGATGGGTCAAATGGATTTTATACAGCCCTTTGACGTTTGTTATCAGCTACGCCGATGTGGTAGCTTTTTTTAAATTGTAGATTTGAAAATAAATGACTTATTCGTATAACAGAGACAGGTTATCATATCACCCAAAGCATACCTTATTCCTTGGCCGCCTATAAGACATCCAAAGATAAAAGGACAAGTGGTTGTCCTAAACGCGACACCTCCAAAATTGTGGTAAGCCACTAAAACCACAATCGTCAGTAGCTCTAATGCAAACATATTGTGAAAGCCGCCCGTCCGTTGACACACGCTGACCCCGTGGCCCGAATGACCTTTAGGATATGTTTATCAAACAGATGTTTCCAGTGAAACCGAGCACTCGATTTCGGTATCATAGAACACTTACCTCAAATCTTTAAAGGTACAGTCACGAACCGGGATTGTTGAGCCACTTGCCACTGTTCGCAATTTAGACGTGTAATCAATGACCGATGTGATCGACTAGATGTCAGCTATTGGATTAGTATTACACGACCAAGTTACAAACATAGGTAAGTGGCTCAACAATCCCTGTTCGCGATGGTACATACATAAATTATGCTTGTATTCTCATATTGAGCACAGGCCACCGAAATGGTACATCAAACCATGACAATTTAACGTTTTTAACCACTTTTGACATATTGTTTAGGTTGTAAGTTAGAGGTACAATAGTGACAGGTTCCTAGCATGTTGCTTGAAACATACCTTAATATATTTCCTTAGTCGCCGTTTACCATATCAACGGAAGAAAATTAAATGGACTAGTGATATTCGAAACCCGACACCACACGGCCATCTTTGAAGAGCTTTGTCAAAATAATACCTGAAGCAATATTTATTTAAAAAATACTACCAACATCTTGCGCAAGGCAAATTATTAAAAATAGATTCGATAGTACAATCCTTGTCACGACACCAATTGTACTAGATACGTTTAGCATTTACACAAGTCCACATAGAAATGCCAATTTATTACTATAATATATTAGTATTAATAGTAAAAAGTCGTTAAATTTAATTAACTTTCCAGTAGAGAAACAATATGCCACTAATTACCATAAGAGGCAGCCGTGTCGCAACGGTTGCGTACGCGCAGCTAGAGGAAACAAAGCGTTTACGTGTCTCTAATGGACAAAGATGGTTGGGCTCAAATGTAATATTTAAACTAGCAAGATGTAGAAGATGACAATTTGTGTCCTAGATAATCTCTGATCGGACTTCATGTTGACATTAAATTTGTTCTTAAATTGTTTTTTATTTATTTACTTAATAATACTTTTTCCGAAAAAGCCTTTAAAGTGTAGAATTTTCTTATTACAAATGGAGCTTTAGTAATATTAATAAAACAAAAGTAGTTCGAACAATTTCCAAAATCTTCCTGTGAAATTTCGCCACACTTCAAGAAATATATTTTATGTCCCCAGCAAGACACGCTTTACAAAAAAACTAAGAAAACTTAAACAACTAATAAAATAATATGCAAACATTATATAAAGTGCAGTAACGGGACAAGACGTGTTGACAGACAAACAAACGTTACACAAGCCTCGTATTAGATGCGCCGGAGTAGCAGCGTTCTCACGGAGATACAGGGTGCTCTAGTTTAGATTTAATTTAGAGCATTAAAAAAGACATTCCAGATATAGAATGTTGCTGAAAAAAGTCTAGGTTTGTTAGGTTTTAGTATCGTTATTGTAGTAGTAACGATGAGTAAGCATTGGCAATCTCGCCTCTCTTTAATACATCGCCCCTTCTCCTTCATCACCAAGCAAGCAACATAATTATTTTATCTCAAATTAATATTGTAAAAAATATATTATTACAATATGAATACTTTTGTGGAAACATCTAGATACCTAAAAGGATGTTTTAATTAATAATAATACAGTTGGAAATGTTTGAAACGTATAATAGTGATAGGTTACTAGCCTATCACCTAGAGATAGGGAAGGATGGTTGGAAGCTTTAGTAAATATTTACTCTATATCCAATGCCAATTATTACTTTAAAACAACGTGTTCAATAGCAATCCACCTGTATAAAATATAATCTACCTTGACAGCATTTTTGTATGTTTCACATAACATACAGTTTCGCACTCGAGTGTACTCGATGTCACTTGCTGTTTGTTTTAAATCTTTACGTACAGTTGAGAGGGAAAGTGTGAACCTTCGACCGCTTATTCGTTAACAAATACTTTGTCCACCCACGCTTTAGTTGTATTTTTTATCGACTTAAAAATAAACATGTTAATACCTATAGTCTTACTATACTATGACTACTGATTTAGTGCACCTTTTTTTATTCTGAAATAATTTGTGGAAAATTCCCACAAATACGAAAAATTCGTACAAAGTACGAGCAATAGATATAGTGAAAAAAAGAAGACAAAAAGATAAAGTAATGTTTCTTTACAGACATTAAAGTTTTCTCGCGTTTTACTGTACTGCAAGTTTTTTACACGGAAAGTCTTGATTGTAAAAAAAAATATAGTGTGTATATCGCCTTAGTCTGAAGGTCTAAATACTTATTTAGCTGCGGTTCAATTAGTTCAATAAATTTATAAATAAATAAGTTGGTTATTATTTATAAGAATTGACTTATCATTATTAAAGTGAACGGTGCATCAAACATTTACACTACCTAACAGTATTTTTTAATACCGAAGGGTACTCTCTTTCTTGTTTCGTCTATTAAGAGGATAGGAGTCACGCCACTTCTCTATACAAACGTAGTCCCCTGTTTTCTCCGTGAATAATGACATTAGATATGACGATTGTTCAATCACCAGATAAATTTATCTGCCAGTTAAAATTATTGCTATCCTTTTTTCGCGTCATATAAAAGAAAAGTGACAGCCAACATTTATCAGCAGATATGTTTTATCTGGTGATTGAAAAATTAGCTCTAAATTAAATGTTCTTATTTATTTGTATGTCAAAATAGTACATCATAGTATGTAGTTTACCTAAAACTGCTTTTGTCTGCATCTGTAACAAATAAATTATACATAAATAGGTTGACTTATTTGTTTTTGTTTTTAACCGCAGAATACATGAAAGTCGGTCTAAAATACGACTTTATGCTTTATCCAGAAATGCTCGGCATCTATGTTGGCAAGATTTGAAGTAGAGGGGTAAGTTCGCGCATCATTCTATCACAGAAAAAGCGGTGCGCAAACCTACCCCCTCTACAAGAAACCTTGCCAAAGTAGATGCCGGGGACTGTACCACTGACATAAAATATCAAAACGCATGTTTTTGCATTTTCAGTTTTGAGATAAAAGATGTGCGTCGAAATGAAGAAACTGTCTGTTCATACAATCATGTCTGTGTTCCCTAATGGGGTAGGCAGAGGACACGAAATACTACATAGACAAAACTACGAACATTTCACGCCATGCAGCCACTTCCAGCAAAGTTTCAGGTTAAAGATGTAGTGACAGGTTGCTAGCCTGTCGCCTAAAGCATACCTATACCTATACCTGTTTCCTCAGTCGCCTCTACTGATATCCACCGAAGAAATGAACCACACAGAAGTCCTTTTCGAACTTCTACAATAATAATAGATAATTCAATAATCTTGGGAATTCTACAGTTTATAATAGTAATCCAATTAAGTAGGATTAACCTGTCGTCCAAGAATTTTGTTAACATTTGCATAAGCCTGTGATAAGATAAATAATGAATTAGAAGTCGTGAAGGAAAAACTGACGTAACATAGATAATTTAGCTAGAAGTTTATAACGTTTTAATTTAGGAATAACACTAAGATTTTGTTTTGTAATGATCTAGACAATTGGAAGTGGAGTTCATTCGTAGAAACTAGAAACGAAATAAAATTAAAAAAAATGGAATGTGATTTCAAATAACTACATTAACTAAATTTAAAATGATCCTAAAAAAAATCGATATTAATGATGGTCTGATAGTAATACCTCAAGACACATCATGATGACCACGACCACTCTGCCAAGAGTGATGCGCAGAAGAAGAAAGAAGAAGATAGTAATACCTACTTAGATGAAAATCAAAAAATTAAATGCCGAATATTTACTTTATTGTGTAAATGGATGTTATTCCATTTGTGTCAAGTTTGCTAGTTTTAATCAAATATCAGATGACCAATTTTGTAAAATACACTCAATGCCGGGAGCCGGCGTTTTGCCACATCGGATGATTTTAACCGAAATCGGTACCCGGCGAGCTCCCAATTACGGGCTTGCCGGGAAACGGTCGTGTGCCACTAGAAAGGTTAATACTGAAAACAGTTGCATCACTCAATGGTATGGTAGTATGCAGCCACTTGAATTCAAGTATAAAACTACAGTATATATGTATAATATGAAGCCAAAGCGACGAAACTAGTGTTTATTATACAACTCATCAACACCGGAAGTCTACATGACTGTCGTCGTGACTGTTTTATTAAACACCATGAAATCTGTCATGTAACCACCATGCAACCAGCTAGCAAGACCTATGCGCCCATACAACACTCCTTCAATACCTAGGAAGACTACAGCTCTATTTATTTTCGCTGTCCACCGCCAGTAAAAACTGATCCGTGCATCTCAAACGAGGTTTCCTTAAGTGTAATAGGGTAAAAGCTCTTTTTAAATTGGTGTTCCATCCAGTATAAGATGAACTGTTGGCGTTACTACATTTGTTTAGGTTTGACTGACAGTAAGAGGTCAAGTTAGGTAAGTCCTGTTGTTGCGGATTGTTGTTTGACGTTAGCGTGTCGGGTTAGCATCATAATATGTTTTTGTTTTGAGTGTACACTGCAGTGTGAATGAGGAATGCTGTTTTGTAAGGAAAATGTTAAAGCAGCTCTATTTCTATATTTGTAAGTTATAGGATGTAAGATTGCATCTATTGTGCCGTATATAGTCCTTCATCTAAGAGCCTATCTCTCTTTGTTCACGAGATCTGTTCTGTTTTGATCACGCATGTAAACGAAGAGCTACGAATAAGCCCGAAACATGACGAGCTAAACTCGGGTTAATTTTTATCTTTAGTCTCTCGTTTTCTATATTTTTTTCCAAACGTTGAAAACCTGTCCTTCCACATAAAATTCACAAGAAACATTTCATTGACAAAACCTTGACAATTTTCACGACACGCACCCATTTTAAGCAGGATTTTAGGTTTAAATGGATGAAAGAGCTACAATATGTCAGGTTGCTAACCTGTCGCCTAGAGCGTACCTTAACCTATTTACTTAGTCGTTTCTTACGACATTCGCAGAAGAAAAGCAGAAGCGTAATTGAAAACCTGACATCACATCGGCACTATATTACCTGTGCAAAACATCCAGATTCTGTAGTTATCAGTTTGCCATTTGCACAATCACCAGCACCAATATCTGATGAAATAAATAAAGCTGCATAAATATCTGATACGACTCTATTACTGGGGACAGAAGGACGTATCAGATATTTTTGCGCTCTCCACCGTGGCATAATATTATATTTAATGTTGGTGAACAAAAAATATCTGATACGTCCTTCTTGTGCCCTGTAATAGAGTCGTATCAGATATTTATGCAGGTTTATTTCATCAGATCAATATCTGTAGTAATAGGTAGGTTTCTGATCCTAAGATTTCTAAGAACAACATAGAAATTCTTGAAACTTACGCAACACGCTCTCACCTTCAACAAAAAGCGACAACGGCACAAACCCAATAATTTTCGATTTCAATATCCATACAAGAGCAGAGCTGTCAATTACAATCAAACTTTGACAGGTCTTGGTCGATGGCCATATCGGGTGCCATTGGATGTATAAGGGGTGGTTACGCAAGGAAAGTGGGGTCAATAACTTGGTGGAATGGCTGGTATGTCAAGGGCGAAAGTGTGGAACAGGCAAGGATAATGGAATTATGACAAAGGAATGCTCCAGAAATGGTGTGGCTTATCTGTGAGTCATGGTGTCATGGTGTCCCATGGTGGGAGTAGGGATGTGGAGTTTGAAGGTTGGAGACCGCTTTCTAAAAAATTGAATTGGAAATTCGACATTGAAGTTTGTTGAAGATACCTACTTAGATTAGAAGGATGTATCATTCAACATGGATCATTAAACTTCTTCCCTCAGTCACATCAGCTACTTTATTTGTATAGTAATCAAAATCTATTAAGGAAAAAATTATCCTTTTTTCCGGTTACCGTTTGAGCCTTTGAGCTGCTTACTATACTTATGTAAGTTGAATGGGAATACGATATTCTGATAATAGAATTCTAGTGGCGCAGCTAGGATCGTCTCTGCTTGAGGGAAGTCTTTAACGGTTAGATGGTCTTGAAGTTTGGTGTAAAACACAGTTGGCATAAATTGAATCTTCGAATAAGTCACTCTTTACTCGCGAATAAGTAATTTTCATCTAAAAAGCTGGTTAGAGTTGGAATAAATCGTTCTGAACTTAAGTGACGTTCTCGTTTGACTCGACAGTAACACCAATTCACAAATAAAACAAATCAAGATTGCGACTAACGCAATGTTTATCAAACTTGTTAATTAGTCATAAATATTAATCATGCGAACAAAATGATGTAACCGCGCGTAACAATGCGATTGTTATGGTAACTGCAGTTTGATAGAGCTTTAATCGCGCGAATGACAAATAGTTTTAATTTGCATGTTTTTTTTTGATTGGTAACACTAGGGAGCGAATTGCAACACTCGAGTCGGGTGCAAATTTTTGACGTCTGTCGTGATAAATCTTGACGTACCTACATACTGTGGCGTAGTTGTCCCTTCATTCGTTCATCCGTATGGAGGAGAGATGTAGCGTAGGTTGTTTAAAACGACTTAATTTGAATTCATGAAAGTGTTAAATGCCAGAAAAAATATTATTAAAAATTACACCTACGCTGAAACTAAAATATCACAACGTGTTACGAAAAAAAATATCTAAATTAAGTCTATTATTTTGAGTTCTGCCACTACGACACCCCCGTTACAATACATACACACATCACGCCTGTCTTCCAAAATGGGGTAGGCAGAGCACACAATGCTACGAGTAGGTAAATAGTCAAATTATGACTATTTCGTGGTCACTCCAATTTTTTTTAAAGTTTTAAGTGGATATACTGGTTACAGATTTCTAGTTTGACGCCTAAAATGAACCTAAACCTAAACCTTAGTCGCCTTACGACATCCACAAAGGAAATGGAAGTGTTATTCTAAGCCCGACACCACACGGCAATTTAAAAACAAATGCAAAAGATTCCGTATTGTTTGGTTAAGTTTAGAATAACACCTCTCCATTTCTTCCGGAGATGTTGTAAGAGCCAACCAAGGGTAGGCTAAGCGATAGGGTATATTTTAAGCGATGGCCTAGTAACCTGCCACTATTATACCTACATACACATATACATATCCTCACGCCTGTATTCCCAAGAGGGGTAGGCAGAGCACATGAATTCAAAAATCCAGTGCCACGTTTAGCGATTTCAGAGTAACCAGATAGTCAAACGTGATATTGCAGTGATAAGTTGCTAGCCCATCGCCCACAATACACTAACCCTTTCCCAGAGTCGACTCTTACGACACCCACGGGAAGAACGGGGGGGACTATTATACCTACCAACTGAAAATCTGAAAAAAAGCTAGACGGCCACGAAACGTGAAATAGTTCGTTTCACGCATTTCGCGTGTTCAAGCTACCCCATTTGGGAATACAGTCGTGATATAACTATTCTACTTGTATATGTAAATGATTCCGGTACAAGCGTTGCACGGAAGGCCGTTGCTTATCTACTATCTTATCAGCTATCACTGCTATCAACTGACCGCGTCACGCTGTAGCAGTAGAAAGGCTGGTGTGCGCGTGCGTCAACAAACGACGCCATTAGTGATGATACTGACGCTAGCTTGACCATGACACAAAATAACTTCAAATAATTGGAATCGAGCTTGTACGATGGTGACTACTAAAATCGGCCAAAATATCACGCTTTTTCTATTGGATTTTAGTATTTATTGTTACAGCGGCAACAGAAATACATCATCTGATCTGTGAAAATTTTAATTGCCTAGCTTTTACGATTCTTGAGATAAGTACAGCCTGGTGACAGACGGACAGACAGACTTCGCTCAGTAATAGGGTCCCGTTTTCACCCTGTGAGTACGGAACCCTAAAAACTGTGTATTGTAGAAAAAGAAAATGACTGCAGATAAAAAGTACAAAGGCGGACCCTATCCCAAAAGGGATCTCTGCCAGCCTTTGTTTTGTTCAAGGCCCTTGGAGAAGTTGCTTTTACTAGAATATTTTTCTCTACAACTTGTATTTACAGTGTTTTTCTTATTATTTTTTTTGTAACAAATAATTGTACTTACCTACCTAATTGAATTAAAAAAAAAACTTTCTGCCAAGTTTCTTGCGGCACATTCTTCCTGGCAATGGATAAAGTTTTGAATTTTGAATTTCGAATATCATGAGTCACAAAAGAGCCAAGTTCAAAAAAAGTGCAGGCAGTGGCGCCGCCACTCGGGCGACCCAGTTGTATAAATAGCTGCGCCTGCGTTGCGCGGGTCAATACACGGCGCACGGGCAGGACGGGGGGAGATGACTTTTTAGGATTAATTTAAAAGTGATTACATTAAACTCTCTTCGTTTTAAAGTAGTTGGTTGAAAGTTGAAATAGGATTAGCGACATTTTTCAAGTAAAATACACGATATAAATCGTTAATTTTGCGGATCCTTATTTTGGATTTTAATTGGATTAAGTAGGTAATTGATTGTTTTACAAAAATGTTTATTCCATTTTGCCTTTCAATTTCAAACGTCGATTTGTAAACTCAACTGTACGTTAACATTTTTAATTTGTGTAATTGTATTTAAAAAGTTTACTAAGCCTAAAAGAAGTTAGCGTCCAGAAATAATTAAAAAACGCATTAAATTAAATAGATATTATATTTTGTTCATAATGAAATTGCAGTCTTTTTTCTTCTCGAATGTTAATTAACATTCGATCAACATTATCCCTAACTATACAACAAAACTTACGGAAACTCATTTTTGACAATTTAAGCATTATTTCCATTTTATAAAAGTTTCTTCTTTACCATGATAAATGGATAAAATTCAACATAGGTACAATATTAGACCCATGTTAAGTAAGTGTAACTAAAACGGCAGTCAAATAAAACATTGCAACACGGCATCTCTACGCACCCATGCTCCGTGGCCACTCAAAGCTCTATTGGATAACCGACTCAATACAATTCGTCATACATAATGATTGGTATTACTCATTCTATTATTTCATTGCAACTGCAACTTGCTGTGAGCAAACAAAGCCGTTATTTTGAAGAAAACATGGATTAAAACGATTATGGTCGAACTGCCAACTAATAATAGTTTTACTTTGTTGTTTTGTAAAACGATGTTTTCTATCGTTCTGTGAATATTTCACTATATTAGTGTAATTCCAGTATTTTTTTGACCTCCTGACCTCCAACTTAGAAAAGTTCAAAGCTACCGATGTCCGGATAGCTCTGTTTCAAATCTAAAATGTCAAAAACTTGGTTTCGTTACAATTTCCAGTTTAAAGCTGGCTGGCTCGAATCCCTAATTTTTTTGGAATTTAGCTAAAATTTTCAGGGAGCTATTTGGTGAAGGAAATCATCACGAGGAAACCTGGATACAGCAAGGAAGTATGAAGTTCCCAATCCGCACCAGGCCCCCATGGGAACTACAGGCCCGCAGTGGGACGTATTTAGGCAAGATTTTATTTTAAATTGGTACAATATAAGCGTCTTTTGGACCGCAGTTTTCAGTCTATTATAACTGTACTCAGATTTGACATAGGTACTCCTGTTTTTTTCCCTTTAAGTAACGAAAAAAAAGATCTCGAAATGACGTCAAAAAAAGATTTTTTTACTGCTGGTAGAAAAAACTCGTTAAACTGGACAAGGTGAGATGTTTCACAGAGTTATGAAACTAACTGATAACAGCACTGAGATTAAATAAGTGATAAGGTACTTCCTTATCACAGATCGCAGTCATTATATAGACCAGGGTCTGATAGCAAAAGGCGTGATTTTACAGCGATTTTTGACTTTACCTTGACCCTCAGAAGAACCTTGGAACGGTACTTCACTGTATTTATTATGAACTAGCTTTTGCCCGCGGCTCCGCTCGCGTTAAATTCGGGGTATCACAGAAGAGATAGCACACATATCAATTTATAGCTTTCTACATTGAAAACTTCCACCCCTCATTTTAGGAAAATGGGGGGTTTTGAAGAGACAAAAAGTAGCCTATGTCACTCTCCATGCCCTAAACTATCTCTACCTAAAAAATCACGTCAATCCATCGCTCCGTTTAGCCGTGAAAGACGGACAAACAAACACACTTTTACATTTATATATTGGTACGGATTATTATTATCTGTGTGGTGTCGGGATAGAATAGCACCTCTCCATTTCTTCCGTGGATGTCATGAAAAATAGGTTTAGGTTTGGTTTAAGTGACAAGCTAGCAACCTGTCACTAGAAGTTAATAACTCTTCCATCTGTTTTCAAAACTAAAAGTATGCTATAAGTGGCTGCGTACCCTGAAATAGTCTTAATCATGGTGTTGTCTATGTCACGTTTCGTGTACTCTGCCTTCCCCTTTTGGGAACACAAACGTGATTGTGTATGTATGTTTTTAATTTAACTTTAACTTGTTTTTAGAGTGCAGTTTTTTTTACCGTATATTTGTATTTAGCTTTTGTAAACTTTGTAAGTTTTGCGGTAATTCTTTTTTACACTTCCCGATGACGTAACATCGCTTCCCGTAATTATGACATACGTCACACGTCGTTAAGCCATTCCGCGCCTGCGCAGCGAATTGATTAAGAAGTGGCCTTAATATGGGCGGCCATTGACGAGAGTCGTGGTAGGCGTCCAGCTGGTGAAGGCGATTCTCAATGCCGGTTCCACTTGGTTCATCCATTTTGTTAACGCTCGGGTATCATCGGCAATCATCGGTGATGATCGGCAGCGCTATTTTCTAACGCACCAAAAACCTACATAGTTCTTAATTTGACAGTTGAAACCAAAACTGTCAAACTGAAAACTTTGTTGAACTGTCAAATTAAAAACGATGTAGATTTTTGGTGTGTTATCACGCCTGTTTTCTCCAATGGGGTAGGCAGAGCACACGAAACATGTACCTATACGAGGCTATACGTACTGTAACTATTTCACTTCTCGTGAACACTTCTAGCGTATTTTTTTAGGTTTTGAGTTGGTTGGTTTCTTGTTCCAATAAAGTAATGCCGCCATATTCAAAGTTACGCGAAAAACTAGAATTTAATACCTACCCTAGGCGAGATTCTGCAAGAATTTATTTTTGTGGGGTTTTCAATAGGGTTCCGTCACCAAAAAAGGTTGGAAATCGTTGGTGTTATGTGTTCATGAATAAATAAATAAATAATAAATAATGTTGATGTTGAGATTAAATCCACATCACGAAAGGTGTCTTCAACGATGGTAAAAAAATGGACCAAAAAACGTCTACGTTATGACATTTCTTCAACACGGACTTGCCATTTTCTCTGAGAGCAAACACTGATAGCCTTGTCGCAGTCATAATAGTATTTAAACAAAAGGTAATAAAAATGTGAATAAAACATTAGTTATGACGGCCCGTGGGCTGCGGCCTTTTGCGGGTTATTTACGACTGGTTTATGCTGTTGGTTTAAGATTAAAGATGTTTTGGATGGCTAAATGGTGAATCTCTAAATTTTAGGACGTGGATGGAAAATAATGAAAGGGAAAGAAAGTTGAGTTACGTTAAAGCAAAATTTTACATCAAACAGTCAACCTACGACTAACAATAGACAAGGTTTTGCTTTGTGATGATAATGATGATGATATTGATAATATTTCAGGCGATAGACTAGCAACCTAGCACTAATATCCCTTTTTTTCTAAGTTTGAACCTAAAGTATGCTAGAAGTGATTATGAAGCGTGTAATTGGCTTTGTTTGTGTAGCGTTTCGGTTGCTCTGCCTACCCCATTTGGGAGTACAGCCGTATTGCACGTATACCGGGCATGGTTTAGGGCAACGATGTTTAGTTTTAAGATTTTGACGAATGAATTTGTAGGATTATATTACACTAGCTGTTAGGAAGAGGATGAAAACGACAGAAATAAAAAAGAAGTAAAGATGGTAACTACCTTATGTCCAATATCAGATGTGTAACTATACTTGCTGTTAGTCCCGAGTGCGGCGCCGCTTAGGACTTGCTTCTTCCAAAGATATATGTTTTCCACCTTTTCCGTCAGTTTGTCTCAAGGAATATGATGAAATATCAGGAGCAGAGCAGGAAAAATAGGGAAACTATGGATTTACGTGATTTTAAAGGTAGAGCATGTGTGCTCGCCAGCCAGACTAGTTTGGAAGAGTCTTTGAGAATGGTCGAATGAATGGAACCAAGGTTGGGGGATGTATGAATGAATTATTGTATGATACAGGTTGCGGTTGTTGCCAGACTAGAATAAATAATCCTAAACACTAGCTTTTGCCAGCGGCTTCGCTTGCGTTAAGAAGTATTATTATTTATAGCTTTTCATCCCCTATTATATCCCTTTGGGAGTGATTTTTATTTCAAAATCCTTTCCTAAGAGATTCCTACGTCATAGTAGTTTTATGCATACAAAGTCTCAGCCCGATCGGTTTAAAATGGACAAAGTTTAATTAAAAATTCCTTCCCTATTTTCTCCTCTTGGGGGTAGAATTAGTCAAAATCCTTGCTTAAAGGATGCCTAAATCATAACATCTACCTTTATGCAAAATTTCAGCCCGATCCGTCCAGTGGTTTAGGCTGCGCGTTAACAGATCACTATGTCAGTCAGTCAGGCTAGTTTTAGAATATTATTTTTAGGTTATTTCCTAATTATTTCATTGCAACTATCATGTCAAATAAATGAGCAATATTGTAGAATAACGTAAACAAACTTACTTACTATCCTTAAAAAATACAGCGGCCATTCGAATCCCAGTGATCCCAAGACCCATTGCCGATCAAATGGTTTTTACGACAGGCGTGACACGAATCGGCGCGGGCGCAGGAAGAGCCCACTTGACCACAAGTCGCTGACCTGCCGTATTTGGGTCATTTTTTGCAAATAACATATAAACATTGTGACACACAGGGAGGAGCACTGTATTTTTTTCAAAACTAGTCCACCTCTCCTCTCCACCCCTTATCGTCTTTTGAAATAGAGATAGAAAGGAAATATGGTAAAAAAATAACGGAAATATTCACGTTTTTTATACCAAGATTAGCTCGACATGTTTCGGGTCAATCCGTGACCCATCATCTGGAGCTACGCGCCACGGCAGCGGATAGACACGCACTGCGCTTGTCATTTTTCACTATGAGTGAGTCTGACGGTAGTTTTATGTTTGAAATAAAATATGTTAAGTTATATTTTTGTCGACAGGCTAGCACCTATCACTGTTTTACCTGCCAACTGCAAACCTAAAAAAAGTATATTCCAGTCGGCTTCACAGGCGTGATTGTATGTATGTACAATATCCACGGAAGAAACGGAGAGGTGTTATTCAAATCCGACACCACACAAGCCAATTACACTATCAGTAAAACTTTATCGGTGCCGAAAACAGTTTTAAAAAGGCCTATAAAAATATAACGCGTTCTAGTGTACCCCATACTCGCGCCTAATGACACAATCTGTTTGCCAAACAGGCGCTAACTAATCAAGCTCTAATTAATTCACCTAATTCAGCAGATGGTTGTAATTACGGAAGCTATTTCTAGATTTGTCATACGGATGATCTAAATTAAGACTAAAATTGTGACTCTTTTAATGCGTTTATGGTGTGAGCACACAAAACGTGAAATAGCCAAATCATGGTTATTACTATTTGACGCTTCGGAATCGAATTTTAGGTTTGAAAACAGGTGGAAGAGGTAGTCTATAGTGACAGATTGCTAGCCTTTCGCCTGATGCATACCTCCATCAACGGAAGAAATGGAAAAGTGTTTTTGTATCCCGACACCACCCAGGAACTCAATAAGAGGAATTAATGTTTTTTTTCAAATGGGTATAAAACAATCAAATACTGTACCATCGCAAACAGGGTTTGTTGAGCCACTTACCTATGTTTGTAACTTGGTCGTGTAATACTAATCCAATAGCTGACATCTGTCAGTCACATCGGTCATTGATTACACGTCTAAATTGCGAACAGTGGCAAGTGGATCAACAATCCCGGTTCGTGACTTTACATTGACTCCTTATAATAGGCCATTTAACCCCCTTTCTGCTTTACTCGTGTTTTTGTTATATCATGTAGGGTAAAACTAATATTTAAAATAGGGTAAAACGCACTGCTAACGGCCCGATGTCGTGGAATGTAACCGGTTCACCTCACGACAACTGCAATTATTGACTTGCATGGAAATTAGATTGTAGTTTGTATTGCTTATTTTATTTATTAGATTGCAATATTGAAATTCCGTGTGGTGCCGGGTTAGAATAACAGCTCTCCTTTTCTTCCGCGGACATCGAAAGACGCGAATAAGCAGGTTTTGGTAATTGGTATGCTTACACTACGAGTGTACCTTTTTCACATACTTTGAATAACCACGCCTGTGTTTTTAAATGAGCAGAGCACAGGAAACGCGACACAGACAACACCATCTCTATTTCACACGTCGTAGCCACTTCTACCACAATTTTTGATTTGAGAAGTAAAAAAGGAAAAGGTATAATAGTGACAAGTTCCTAGTCTCAGCTTGTCGCCTACAGCGTTCCTAAACCTTTGTCTTTGGTCGCCTTTTACGACATCTACGGAAGGGGCCTAACCTAATCCAATAAGCTACAATATTTGTCCACCGCGCAACGCTATCGGCATGTTGTTATTTCCGATCCAACATAAAAAAAACTGTCGCCTGTATTTGAACAGTCTGTAAACTGACGCGTGCGCATATGTTCCTACAGCAGGATTTTTTAGTAATTTTAATAAACAGACATAATAGTGACATTGCTACTTGGGTTTAGGTATTCTTTAGGCGACAGGCTAGCAACCTGTCACTATTATATTACCTCATGTGTTTTCAAACCCAAAATGATGCTAAAAGTGGCTGCGAGGCGTGAAATAGTCATATTCGTGGTTATATCTATTTCACGTTACGTCTGCCTACCCCATTTGGGATTATAGGCGTGATTGTATGTATGTATGTATTTCTACTTAGTACGACAGGGCGCGAGACAGTCTATACCTGTCACTGTAACGAGACGTCATAATTCGACAGGAACCGACTCGTTGCGTGTTGCTATCCTAAGCCTAAAAGTCATCTGAAGAATATCTTAATCCATTTCTTTAGTCTCCTATTACGACATCCACAGAAGAAAAGGAGAGGTGCAATTCTAAACTCGACACCGCGCAGAAAGCATTTATTTATGCGTTTTTTTTTAATAATCTTTACTAATATTATAAAGCTGAATAGTTTGTTTGTTTGAACGCGCTAATCTCTGGAACTACTGGTCCGATTTGAAAAAATATTTTTGTGTTGGATAGATAGACCATTTGGAAGACGTTGGGCTATATAACGTCACGCTGCAACTAATAGGAGCTAAGAAATATTGGAAAATGTGGAAAAAACGGGGGAAATTAGTCACTATTCCACGGAGATGGAGTCGCGGGCACAGCTAGTTTTATAATTAAAGTGGCAGAACCCCTTCTTTCGAGTCGGTTTACTCTTGACTCTACCGAGTTCCAAGATCGAAGGTTATTGGTTAAATGGGGAGCATACCAGCGACTTGTCACTCGCTGCCGAATGGGCGCTGTCACGGTGAGTCTTGAAGGAACAGTAGGACAAGTGTGATATCATGATATGACAAAGATTTATACCTAATCGGGTATATTTTATTCTTTTACTTTTGCTTTACAAAGCTGCACTAATAGACTACTGGCCCGTCTTAGAAAAAACCTGGGTCATCTGAACCACCAGGTGACCTATCTAGAACGATATAAGGGCATAAAATAATAAGATTCAGCACTATGCCGTCACTTGTAAGCTGTCCAACTGAGTGCAGTTGAGAATTCAAAAGTACAACCCTCGATTATTTCCTCTTGTCGCATGATTTTTGTACGGGGTTGCGGAAAAATGTATTAGAACTGGTATTGAAACAATATGAAACTGGTTTCATAAAAAATCAACCGACCAAATTTACCCTGGGAATAGTCGGAAAATGAAAAGAAAATCCGACTTTGTGGCTCAACATTTTATTCGGAACCAGTTTCATACTATTTCAATACCAGTTCTAATCTATTATTTCGCAACCCCGTACAAAAATCATGCGACAAGAGGAAATAATCGAGGGTTGTACTTTTGAATTCTCAACTGCACTCAGTTGGACAGCTTACAAGTGACGGCATAGTGCTGAATCTTATTATTTTATGCCCTTATATCGTTCTAGATAGGTCACCTGGTGGTTCAGATGACCCATATATTTTACTACATGGGCCCACGGTCTATAACAATAGAGTGCAGGCTATGACATGTGAAATAGTCTTGCTTTTACGCATGCTATATTTCTTGTGCTCTGCTCCCACTTAAAAACGGGGGTAAAAGAGCAACAAGTTATAATGTACATATTGTTGCTATAGCAATAAAGCTCTACCTCTCCTCTACCTTTTACGTTTTATTCTATTTTGTAACATTTTTGATGCTAAAATGAACATCTCTGTTGCCTCTTACGACGTCCATGGAAGAAATAGAGAACTGTATTCATACTGTGTATTACAGTTTTCTTACTGCAGTAACCACGACCACTGCGCCCGTGTTAATTTGGTCGGTAAAAAAGAGCGAGTTCGGAAATGCTCGGCGCGACTCGGCCGCGTGCCGAGCGCACCTGTCACGGCGCGGGCGCAGTTAAAGAGGGGAGGAATTTGGAGACTGTGAATGGTAATCGATGTAAGTTAATAAGGGGAGGTGATTGAAAATATTTTAGTCAGCCAGTGTCTTAAACATAAAACTATCGTTAGACTCACTCATAGTGAATTAAATCGGATCTACTCACGTTTGTATATTGAGATTAGCTCGACATGTTTCGGCCCAATTCGTAACTCATCATGGTGGATAGATGACGCACTGTGCAATCCGTTTATTTTACTATCAGTCTAGTAAATTTGATTTCTAAGGTGCCGGTAGCAGACGTATGACGTCGAGCTACATAAGAAGTATTTTATCTAGGATCTGGATTATACCTATAGATACCTAAAAGCATAACAACTTACTTATAGATTTTTAGTTATCTGCTTTTGAAGTTTTGAAACATTATCCGAAGCCACTTGACTGTAGCGCGGTGTGCTCGATGATTGGTCACGAATCGGTCCGAAACATCTTTTATTATTTTTTATTTTTATTTATTTTCTGTACCAAAAATCCATGTCGAGTTATTCTCAATGTAAAAACGTGTGTAACATACATAGACAAAACTATTGTAATTACTAGCTTTTGCCCGCGGCTTCGCACGCGTTAAATTCGGGCTAACACAGAAGAGATTTAGGAATTATTAGTAGGAAGCGCCCGCCAGAATAGCCAGCAAAAAGTAGATTTTTTCCTACTGTCTCGACACTTATCGTCATATTTTGGAAAATTCAAAAAAAATATTTATAAATTGTAGCCTATGTGCTATTATGATGTATAAGGTACATTACTGTAAAGTTTCATCAAAATCCATTCAGTAGTTTTTGCGTGAAGGAGCAACAAACATCCATCCATCCATCCATCCATCCATACTCACAAACTTTCACGTTTATAATATTAGTAAGATAATTACTCCACGTATCGCAGCCATTTTTAGCATATATTTTCTGGTTACAAGTCAGACAATAACATTTCGTTGACATCTGAATGCCAGTACAGTCCAAACTAACTTCATTTTATTGCCATTAGTTGAAACCCAACGGCTGAGTAACGCGTTTGCGCGCAAGGACGCCCGGGCGATGAGTCGGCGGCGCCGGCGCACAGCAGTTTACAGTCTTACCATTACTATGAGTTTAGTATTATACAGCCATGAGAAGAAGTGCCTATCAGACACTACTTAAGCGTCTGTTACAGACGAACGAGGCCATTGATGATGATGAGTATTTTAAACGTAAACTACCGTGAGACTCATTCATAGTGAAATCACGGGTGCGTACCGTTATTCTATCGAGATTATCTCGACATGTTTCAGTCCAATTTGTGACCATGGATTAACCAGCCACAACGGCTACGCGCCACTTTCGGGCGACTTCCATTTGTTGTAGGTTTTTGCGCCCGAATCAAAGGGCTTGAATGAGCACATCGCGAAGTTGTACGAGTGTGTAGCGTCGCTTCCCGTGCCGTGGTAGCCCAGCGGTTCGACCTGTGGCCTCTCAAGCAGAGGGTCGTGGGTTCAAGCCCCGGGCTCGCACCTCTGAATTTTTCGGAATTTATGTGCGATATCGAATTTGACATTTACCACGAGCTATTCGGTGAAGGAAAACATCGTGAGGAAACCTACACACAGCGACGAAGTAATTCAACGTTGTGTGTGAAGTTCCCAATCCGCACTGGGCCCGCGTGGGAACTATAGCCCAAGCCCTCTCGTACTAAGGGGAGGCCTGTGCCCTGCAGTGGGACGTATATAGGCTTAAATGAATGATGATGTAGCGTCGCTTCGGACCTTAACCAAAGTTTCTAGATTACTTCGCCGTGAAACTTCACAAGTAGTGTAGAGGAGGCTATTGTAGAACATCGGTAACCATGAGTCATGATTTTGACAGTTGTCATCGACAGCTCGAATCGAAAACAATGGAAGCGCGATTTCACTATCGACTTTAGAAACGTAAATGCAACAGTAGTAGTGGTTTAGATTGCGAGCATTGTTTCCGGATACTTTGGAAGACTGTGATCTGCGTGTTTTTGTTCCTTGGTGTTGGACACTTGAGTCGCAGGATCGCAGGGTAAACGTCACAACCGTGAACTCAAACTCACTCATAATGAAATGAATGATATCGAGTGACTCAAACTTGTCTCAGACTACTCCGTAACATTTCATCTGGGTACAAAAAAACGAATTGGACTGCTTCTGTCTGATTCTGCAGTAAATATTCTCCGCAGATGTCTTTAAATCTTCAGTGATGAATGTGAGTGAAGCGAGCGAAGTATGTCAGAATAGATGCGAATGGCGCTCTGTTGTCTCTGCCTACCCCGCAGGGAATAAGGCGTGACGGTTATGTATGTATGTATGTATGTATGTATGTCTTTAAAGTAATGTGCAGAATCGCAAATAAGAAGAAACAATATTGACTGAAGTGTCAAACTATCTAACTGCGGTAGCTATGTTGATGCGCTGGGACACCACGGACTTTCTTGCCAGAAAAGCGCTGGTCGCTTTTAAAGACATGCCGCTCTAAACGACATCATCCGCCGCTCTCTTGCCACCATCAACGTGCCTGCGGTTTTAGAACCGTCAGGCATAATCAGAGATGATGGCAAGAGACCGGATGGTATGTCCCTAATTCCGTGGAAGCAGGGACGAGTGCTGGTGTGGGATGCCACCTGTCCTGTGTCGATACACTAGCACCGTCCCACCTCCACGGTACTTCTACAGAAGCAGGAGCGGCAGCTGAAGCGGCCGAAAAATTGAAAAACGCCAAATACAGAGGTCTCGGCTCTGAATACCTGTTCTTACCATTCGGAGTCGAGACCTTAGGTCCGTGGGGCCCCAGCGCAAACAACCTTGTAAAAGAGATCTCCAAGCGACTGGTAGATACAACTGGAGACCGAAGAGCTGGCAGCTTCCTCGCTCAACGCATCAGCATTGCGATACAGCGAGGAAACGCTGCCAGCGTCTTTGGGACCATGCCTCGGGGGTGCCCTTTTTTAAATATAGTCTAGTTTTTAAGTTAGTTATTATTTTAGTTAGTTATTTTATTTTTGGTATTGCGTAATGTTATATTTTTAAATAAATCATTGTCAACTATCTAAAACAACAGAGCAACCGCAGCGGCTCCTAGATGAAGGGCTTTGGAATAGCCTGAAACATGTCGAATTACAATCAAGACTTCCACAAAAAACATGGAGAGGTACTCTACACCTGATACAATAATTTAAAAAGTAATTTAATAAGTTTTAAATCGAGTTTAGCTCGACATGTTTCGGGCTAAGTCGTAGCCCTAAACATGTCGTATTTTATAAGATGAGTGAGTCTCACGGTAGTTTAATGTTTAACATCATAACCATCATCATAGTTTACAAATAGCATACATACATACATATTCTCACGCCTGTATTCCCATGAAGGGTAGGCAGAGCACATGAATTCAAAAATCCAGTGCCACGTTTAGCAAATTCAGGGTAGTTTACAAGTAAATAGATAGAATATAGACGCAAGTGTCGACCTATAGTTGCGCAAGCGCTGCCGGACCGCCGAGTGATTAGCCACTTGTCCGAGTTGACCGACGCACATAAATCTCAATGGGAAGCCCTAAACGTGGGAGCCCTATGGATGGGAACGGCTAACATGATTGACAATGTATGTATAAATTGTATGAAAGCCACTGTCGGGTTTAGAATAACACCTCTGTGGTTTCTATGGATGTTGGATGAGACGAGTAAGGACGGTTGGGGTATGTTAGAGGACAGGCTAGCAACCTGTTACTATTATACCTCCTTAACTTATAACCTAAAAAATATGATAAAAATTATGGTTAGGTACTAGTTTTCCGCCCGCGGCTTCGCCCGCGTGGAACTCGGTTATATTGCGGTATAAAGCACAACTATAAGAAAACTTCTCGTTTCAAACGACACACAGCGCCATCGATCTATCATCTATCGATCGGTTATCGATTGATATCGATCTATCATCGATCGATATCGATCTATCGAGCAAACTATATTTTTGTTTTCCCTCGGGAACATCAATTTTTTCCGGGATAAAAAGTAGCCTATGTCACTCTCCGTGCCCTAAACTATCTCTACCTAAAAAATCACGTCAATCTATCGCTCCGTTTAGCCGTGAAAGACGGACAAACAAACAAACAAACAAACAAACAAACAAACAAACAAACAAACACACTTTCACATTTATATATTGGTACGGATTATGGTTAGGTACAAATCGTGAGATAGTCATGGTTTTGTCTATGTACTGAATCGTGTGATATGCCTACCCCGTTTAGGAATGCAGGCATGATCTAAGTAAGTACGTATCAAAATAGTGTCGTTACGTTAATTAAATTTGGGATACGGCATTCGGTCGATTCTCAAAATGTTTTGTGTCGTTAAGTTTTTTTTAATTTGGAATACCAACAGCATCAAATTGGCACGCGATTGTTTTTAGAGCTATAATGTACATTTCTATCGTTCCTTATACGTTGTCAGTTTATCTTTTTGTATCTTTCAGAGCCATAATAATGTCAAAAAATTAGTCCATAAAACAGTCGGATTAATCGACCCCTCAACCATTAATATTTCTTCCTTTTCGCGATTCTGCACATTTTTTTAAAGACAGCTAAGGAAAGTATTGTAGAAGAAACATTTTAAAAAAGAAAGAAGGAAAGAATTTTTTTTTATTTTTAGGTCCCCAAACTATCGCTACACAAAAATAACAAAAAATGATAATCTTATAACTGTAACAGTACCAAGGTATGTCTTGGTGACACAAGTGAACCGAAAAATGAGCCTTCGCTCAGCATCAGTGTAGTCAGCAACGCTGGTTTTCAGCGAAGCCCTGAAATGCGCGTTAGCTTCATAAGCTAAGATTGACATAAGAGTCGAATAATCAAAATTATGTGATGGTAAAATGACACTTCGCTTCGCTCATAACCGTTAGCGTTAGCGCTCGTTTTTTAAGACACTGAGTTAGGTATAACAGGTTGCATAAATACTATTTAATCGACAGGTGGCGGCTTTACCTGTTTCTAAACTCATCACATACAAAGATGACGAATTGCAGACAGAGTTTTGACTAAATAAGGCTCGAAGGAACAAGTAAAACTACTAATGATTCGACCCGTGGGCGTCTGAATCAGCATTCCAGTTGCTTGCTTTCGGCCGCTCCTAATATTCTGTCTCTGGCTACAGCCTGGACAACAAAAAAACGTTTTGTGTGTAGAATCTTTTACTAAGGGTGTTACTAGATCGATCGATCGTCGATCGACGACATCTTTCGATCGTAGAATGGATTAGTCGACGTTATCACGTCACGCCCGCGATCAACGTCGACATCGACGATCGATTGATTGGTTAGTCGAACGGTATTCCATCGATCGATTAAAACTATTGGGCTAGTCGGTCTAGTAACACCCTTACATCCTACGGCAGTCACAAACTGTGGCTACATTTTGGAGTCGCTTGAAGAAGTTTTGACTTTGACCTTTACGTACCAGTTTAATGTTAGAATGAGTTATCAATACCCATTTCTCTTTTTAGCAGATAGAAGTAAAACCTGCAGGTGTTAAGCTGATCTTAGATATGATTATGTAGTGGTGTTATAATCCACATAATTATATTGATACTAGCTTTTCGCCCGCGGCTCCGCCCGCGTGGAACTCGGTTATATTGCGGTATAAAGTACAACTATAAGAAAACTTCTCGTTTCAAACGACGCACCGATATCGATCTATCAAGCAAACTATATTTTTGTTTTCCCTCGGGAACATAATTTTTTTTTCCGGGATAAAAAGTAGCCTATGTCACTCTCCGCGCCCTAAACTATCTCTACCTAAAAAATCACGTCAATCCATCGCTCCGTTTAGCCGTGAAAGACGGACAAACAAACAAACAAACAAACAAACAAACACACTTTCACATTTATATATTGGTAAGGATTGCGGGGTGAGGAAACCTCAAATAAAACCCCAAACATACCTCAAAGCCCCAAAGATACTTAAATACAAGCAAATATTATAGGCACGGCACATCCACGGTGATGATGATGACCGTGATGATGACCATCATCATCATTATCTGAGCCATAAGACGTCCAGTACTGAACATCGGTCACAATGGGAGAAAAGACGTTATTCTGAACCTGACACCACACAAGTATAAGTACATATATTGAGGTAAGCACTAATAAAAGCAACATGGATTACAACTATAAATAAAATAAGATGCGTATCCCAAAATAGATTTTTTATAGCAAAGAATGTATAAACAGCCTGTGACGAACAAACAATTATCCAGGACCTACCCCACGCTTGTTTCCTATAAAAGCGGATTACAAAACTATTTACGGTTTTATTTTTATCAAAGTACCTGTCTCCTCCATGAAATTTCTTAATGTTAGAGCGGGACGCTAGATACATTTGTGAGGTATCAGAGTGAGAGGGGAGAGAAGTCGTGAGTTATGGATTGATATGGGATTATAGATTTATTTATAAGGATCGCTAGTGGAAGTCCGTTGACTTTCGTTAAAGAATGCTTCAAGGCATTTATGTGAGGTTTTTGATGTGATTTGCTTGCGTTTAAAGCTTGAACACGCCAAAACGTGGGCACATAAAATATTAAATAAAAAAATATGTAAACCATAATTAAGTTTTTTATTATTGTAATTGCCTACTTACTACATTATTGTACATTTTTACATATATATTTTTTTAATTGTCCGTTGATTACGCCATAGAGCGTACTTTACGTCGGATCCGGCTCATTAGGGTTTGCACCGCACTGTCGGGATATTTTTTGCAAGCCCAAGTCCACATTTTTTGCAACTCTGCTGCCGATTTAGGGTGTCCACGTTTCTTTTTCAAAATCCCTTTCATTATGCACCAATATTCTTCGATCGGCCTCAATTCAAGACAATTCGGAGGATTGCACTTTTTGGGTACCACAGCAACAGCATTCTGGTCATACCATTCTATCACCGCTTTAGAGTAGTGACAGCTCGCAAGATCCGGCCAAAACAATGGTTGTGAACTGTGGTTGCATAAAAAGGGTAAAAGACGCTTTTGCAAACATTATTTTTTGTAGATTTCACCGTTTACTGTGCCTGTTGTGATAAATGAACGACTTCGTTTGCCACAGCTACAAATAGCTTGCCATACCAGGATTTTTTTTGGAAACTTCGATCTCTTTTTTACCTTACAATCTTCTAGGGTATCTCTACGGCTCTTAGAAGTATAAAACTCTTGGCCCGGTATCTGTTTAAAGTCTGCTTTTATATATGTTTCATCATCCAATACAACGCATTCAAATTTTGTCATCAAATCATTGTAAAGTTTTCGTGCTCTTCGTTTTGCAGATAAATTCTGCTTAGCATCACGATTTGGTGCAGCTTGGCCCTTGTACGACTTTAAAGCAGCTCTTGACTTGACTTTTTGCACATAGGACTGCGACATTTGTACCTTTTTTGCGACATCGCGTGATTATAGCTTGGGATTCTATGTAAAAAGCAGCAAGACACGGGCTTCTTTTTTTTTGTCCTTTACTCCTTGCTTTCCTCTACTACAGGACCCCCAATCCAAGGTCAAGCGTTCTCGGAACTTTTTAAAAACCGAACAGACGGTGGATTGTGGGTATTTTAATAATTTTGCTAGTGCTCTATAACTTAAATTGGGTTTTTGCGTATGGTTGAGCAAAATAATTTCACGCTGCTGATATTCAGACCTCGCCATCGTGAAAACCACTGAATGAAGTGATACGCTCTCAAGATATTTTTTGTTTATCATATAAAGGACTTTATATTTACAGCACTAAAATAGTTCCTATACTGTGTGAATGAAAAAAAAAAAGTACTTATGTGTGCCCACGTTTTGGCGTGTTCAAGCTTTATGTTATTAACATTTTGGGTTTACTGTGGGAATATGAGAATATACATACATACATACATCACGCCTGTATTCCCAAATAGGGTAGGCAAAGCACACGAAACGCTCCACAGACAAAACGATGACTATTTCACGTTTTGTAGCCACTTCTAGCATTTTTTCTTTGTTTTGAGTTGACAGGTATAATAGAGAAAGGTTGCTAGCCTGTCGCCTAAAATATACCCTAAATTATTTCCTAAGTCGCCTCTTACGACATCCACGGAAGAAATGGATAAGTGTTATTCTATTTCGACACCACGCAGAAATGAGAATATGTTGTTTTTTATTAATACTCTCAGGTTTTTACGGTGTTTATGTTTAAAAAAACCTAGCATTGATTTTTTATGTGCACATTAGGTACATTGCATTGTTTCGATAAAGCTCATAAAACTATACTAAGAAAAGAACATTGAATGACTTAAAACCGTCACGACAGTATTATTATTTTCGGAATTATCCGTTATTGACAACGCATTAGATACGTTAGGGCTTGTTCACACGAGCAAGAATCGTATTTTTTACGAATCGTTTTTTTTTTCACGAAGAAACGGGTTTTAAGTATCCATTTTCACACGCTTCACGTTATCGTTATTTTTCACCATTCTTGAAGCGGATGAAGATGGTATATATGTATGTATATAAAAAAGAGTCAAAAAAAGTCACGATTTAGCTTCGTGTGAACAATGTCATTTCTTCGTAATTATTATTTTGACTTGACAGATATTATTGTGGTTTACCATTTTTTGTCATTCTAAATTCAAAATATCTTACAAAGAAGTGACTTCAGAATGTGGAATTATAACGGGCAAATATTTTTTATGTTTACTTAAATAGTGGTGTTTCTCGTGGCTACAAATCGTGCGTAAAATGATTTTTTTTTGCTCTACTTATTTACTTTAATTTAATTTACTTAGTTTTACTCCAAGACCTATACGCATAAAACCAATAATATTGTACAATGATAACTAAAACAAAACTCGACAAAATGAAACAGTATTCAGACAAAACGTTTATCGCTATATAAGGTACTTTATAAAAATAAAACGTCCAACTCAATGACATCAACGCGAGCACGAGTCAAAAACAAGCGCGCGCGCAACTCTTTCTGGGAACGCGCAGCGGTGACGTCACAGCGTGCCTTGATGTATAGATCATACCGAATACCACCACAATGGTCATAGGTAGCTCGATCTTTAAAAAACATATCGAGCAAAAGAACGGGACAACCTGCACAAGAAGCAATTTAACATTATCTGTGAAGTTTCCAATCCATACAATGAAAAAACGGATAACTCACGTCTTAAATCCAGTTTAGATTGACATGTAAGGCCTAGTTATAAACTCGTATCAGATATATTTACGGCTTTGTTGTGTCAGATATTGGTTTCATTATCATCTAGACTAGATCTTTGATCAATTATTTAAAAAACGAAGACTATCCTATCTAAAAAACTAGAGTTTAAGATAGTGAAATTACGAACAAAAATATATATTTAAACATCCTGTGTGATATCGGGTTTGGTTTGGTCTTCATTTCTTCAGTGGATGATGTAAGAGGCGACGAAGAAAATAGGTTCAGCCGGCTTAGCACAGCAAGGCGCGAGTAGAGTAGAGATACGCACGAAGCAGTCTATATCTCATCATCAGCCTATATACGTCCCACTGCAGGGCACAGGCCTCCTCTCAGTATGAGAGGGCTTGGGCTATAGTTCCCACGCGGGCCCAGTGCGGATTGGGAACTTCACACACAACGTTGAATTACTTCGTCGCTGTGTGTAGGTTTCCTCGCGATGTTTTCCTTCACCAAATAGCTCACAAATATCAAATTCGATATCGCACATAAATTCCGAAAAATTCAGAGGTGCGAGCCCGGGGTTTGACCCTCTGCTTGAGAGGCCACAGGTCGAACCGCTGGGCTACCACGGCTTTAGTCGGTCGGTCGGTTTTAGTCTATATCTGTCACTTTCCAATTAGAGTCGTCAGAAGATGACGGATAGACGCGACTATAGCGAGTTGCCAACTTGCCATGTTAAGCTTACAGGTATACTTTATGCGATGGGCTAGCAACCTGTCACTGTTACACGTCTTCCATTTATTTTTTAAACCTAAAATTACATATGTTAGAAGTCGCTATGAAACGTAAAATAGGTACGGTTTTGTCTGTGCTCTGCCTACCCCATTTGGGAACACAGGCGATATATGTATGTATGTGTATAAATATTAGGGTTCACACCGTCATCAAAGTCAAATAGTTTGGCTAGCGGCTACGCCTATTCAAGAAAATGTTTAAGTAACAATGTGCCTAAATATAAACAAGCTCAGTAATATTATTAATGGCAATATTTAAACAAAAGCCTTGACCGGCGCCGGCGCTGGTTGTTTGAGGAAAACGACATAAAATAAAAATATTTCTTTGTGCAACGGATTCATTCGTAGAAGTAAACAATGCTAGGATTTAGAAGTATTGTTTGTACTTTTTTTAGCCTTTAGCGTCTCACACACTAAGCAGATTACGATAAGATATCTGTATCTGAAAGGATATCTGTCAATATCGCGCCCTATACAATTCAACGAGCCAACACACACGGTGCCAAGTATCTGTTGGCACCGACATATGGAAAGATGGCATTTATACGCAGATAAAATATTATCGTATCTGCTTAGTCTATGACACGCTTAACAATATCTCCCACTCTTCCCTATCTCGAGCTACTAGTACTTTAATTACTTCGACGTTTCGGCCGCGTTACAGCGACCGTGGTTCAGAGTAGCCACTACTACTAATAGTACTTAGTACTCGTACCACGGTTGCTGTAATGCGACCGAAACGTCAGGGTAATTAAAATCATACTAAGTCCCGCGTGGTAATAAATAAAATAAAGGATTTTAATATATTTTTAAATAAATAATAATAAGAAAAAAAATTATGTTTAATTTAGTTTAGAATAACACCTATCCATTTTTTCCGTGGATGTCGTAGGAAGCGATTAAGGAATTAGGTTTAGGTATATTTTAGGCGACAGGCTAGCATCCTGTCACTATTCTACCTGCTAACTTAAAACCCAAAAAAATATTAGAATTGCCCACGTAACTTGAAACTTGGTTTTGTCTACTTAGTGTTCTGTGTTCTAAGCCTATCCCATTTTATTTACTTTATATTTATGTAATTTAGTTCCCCTTTTCCCCGCAGCGCCGCCGTGGGCGCCTGCGCGGGGCCGCTGCATTGACCCGCTTCGCCTTATACAGCGGGCCATCTGCGCGTACGCTGCCTTCGCCTTCGCTTTTTGGCATGACGTCAAGGTCACGGGTACGGGTAAACAATGCTGTGTATTGAACTCTAAAAACTATTTTAACGCCTAAAAATAAAAAAAAATCCTTGTTGGAATGGCACCACTTTTGATTCGTGGACGTACTAAGACGCGACTAAAGGAAAGGTTCGGGGTTTCCAAACGGGGTAGGTTGCTAGCCTGTCGCCTAAAATATACCTTAATCTTCCTTAATCGCCTCTAACGATATCCACGGAGGAAATGGAAAGGTGTTATTTTAAATCTGACACCACAACAACGAGTGCCCAAGAAAATTTGAAAGATTTGTCCTTGTGATTTAGATTGAACACCAAAAGATTAAAATATAGTTATTACGAATTAATAATTTGATCAAATTGAAGATGCCAATAACTCAATTACTTGTGATGCAATATGGAGATAATTTGTTTGTACTGAGTTAGCAGCTGGCGCAAGTTATAGAATAAAGCGGAATAACTGTCCGCATGGTTGCTAGAGACACCCCTTTTTAATATTGAACAACCATAATTAATCACAGCTCAATTTAAGTTGAACATTTGAATTTCCAAAATCAAGCATTTTTGTGACGGAAAAAATGCTTTCGATTATTCTTTTGTTTTTTCAAAAAATATTGTAAAAAACAAACACGTAAGTATACAAAAAATGCAATTTGTAAACTGTATTGTTGTGTATTTTTAAGGAAAGTAGTAGGTATTTTTATTCATAGCCCCAGCCCACACGCTGGGGTGGCCAAAAGGCGCCGCCGGTGCATCCCTAAGAAGCCCCCGACGCCTATCAATCAGGCGGGCAGGAACCACCGGTAGGTTTTTGATGGGTATGCCTCCCTATGAGGAGGAGAGCCCTACATAACCGTCGCGTCGTCCCCAAGACGTGGCGGTATGCGTAAAGCATTTTCCCACCTCCCAAAAAAAAAAAGGTATTTTTATTCATCAGGCTAGCAAACCTTTAACTATTACACCAGTTTGATCAACTTAAAACCTAAGAACTTGCAAAAAATTGCTACAAGACGTCTATTACTCATATTTTCGATAATGTAACGTTATGTGTACTCCTCCTAGGTACGCTTCAATGTAGTAACCCTTAAAATATCAAAAAACTTGCCACCGTAAACATCTTTTGCCATAGACCACACCCTATATGACACTTGTGCAATTTCTACCAATCACTGAGCAATTGATTGACATCGCGTTGACAACGCAAATCAAAGGCCATTGTCAGAACAACTAGCGTTTTAAAACCGAATAGTGGCTCATTAAGAGCTCAATTTGACAGTAATTAAACACTTTACAGTGCATCTTTTAAGAATGAAGCATTAAATATGACACTAGCTTTTTGCTTCCTTGAGTTTTCGTCCACTTTTTTAGATTATGTACAAAAGCACTTATGATTTTTTTTATTATTATGGTCTTATATTTATAATTCGATTTTATTTTCTTTAAGGAATGTACTTATCATCTCAAATGCTCCTCTCAAGAATATTGAACTTTACTGATTTACCCAAACGAAAAATCGTAAAGCAGTTAGGATCGATTTGACCACGCGACAAAGTAAACTAAAGTCACTTTTTCCTGCTTTTTTTCTCGTTTGTTGAACACAGCCTTAAAAAGACACGTCTAATTCCTTAATACAACCACAGTTAAGCAGAAAATGACACAATTTGACATAAATTGTGTCAATGCGAGATCTCTATCAAAGTTTTATGACACATAAAGCGGAGTGGGTCACCCTAATCTTTATGACATTTTGTCATAATAAAAATCGCAGTTTATGATTATGACACCTTGACGTTACCTGTGGGTGTCCATTCATAGAAAAGCATTTTATTCTGCTACTTTAAATGTACATTTTGATTTGGGGATTTAATTTTATTATAGTTCTCAGGATTAATTCAGTTTTAAAGACTACGAAAAGAGTGTATTGTGTGTGTATTTATGTTCATACCTAACTCGTATTTTTGTATACTGAATTTTAAATCAAATATTTGTACCGCCCCCGGCATCTGTGGCATGATTTTAAGCACTCAGTGGGGATAAATTTGCGCAACACTTTTTACATTGAAAAATGATGCGCGAACTTACCCCCACTACTAAGCTTGCCAAGTTTCAAGCCGGGGACTGTAAATGTAATAGACAACTGACAGGTTATTGGAGGGGTCGGCAACATTCAGCTCTCAGCTTGCCTCCTTGTGACCCGCAAATACTCGATTTTTAATACCTATCATTTATATACCTGTAATAATTACTCTATCCAAGACACAAGCAAACGCTCTACACCATTTTGACAATCTGCGGCCCTTGGTAGTGAAAAGGTTGCCGACCAGCGGTTTAAAACTTAGATTAAGTATTATAAACTAAAAAGTGGCACGTAAGTGTAACAATTGTGTAACGTTGCCAATTTGGGAATTATAATAATTAAATTTTAAATAAACTCTATAAAGTGTTGTACTCTATTACTCTATGGCAGG
>BHDV01002645.1:26877-46986 GCA_005406045.1 Adoxophyes honmai | reverse complement strand
CCCCCCCTATATTTTTTTCAGTGTTTACAATAAAACTAGCATTATTTTAACAACATCTGTTTTTGTGTACATAGAAATATTTTTTTCTATTGAAAACACAAACGTCACTCACCCCCCTTGAGATTGCTCTACGCCCCCCAAGGAGGGCGTGCCCCCCTGGTTGGGAACTCCTGCTCTATGGTACTGATCGTAGAAAAAACAATAAAAAATCTTAAAAACTCACCAACTTTGTGTAGTTTTCAGTTTGCACACTTCACTTCACTGTATCACGGTCACACACTATTCTTTATTAGTTTTATTAGTCTTGTTAATTTCAGATCGTCGTTTCATTTCAGGGTCACTTCGTTGCTGTATTCAAGTTATTTTTAACCTGAAACAAAAAAAGAATTACTCCAATTTACTTCATCAATTTGCTGTGTTGGTGAGACTGGCTGTTTTGATTGGAACATTGGCGAGTGGCTGAATGACAAATTCCTTTGCCATTTATAGAAAAAAATACGTCATCGGTACGCTGTGGGATGTGCTTACGCTGTAGAGTGTAAAAACTAAGTTTGTAGTCATATACATGGCATTTAGTTAAACGTAGGTAGTAAGGTAATGAGAATAGCTTTGTAATTTACGAGACGACCTTAAATTTCGTTGGCAAAAGTTAAGGTCGTATACGAGGCGAGGCACCGTATGACCCTTTAACTACAGTTAAACCGTTTTATAAGTTAATGTCGTTCTAGATGTCATTGACTAATTGGCTATACTTAGTTTTGTTTTTAACGCAGATGCTAAAATGACATAACCGTAGGTGCATGTTTTTGCAACTGTTTGGCACGGAAGTGGCATGCACATTTTTAAGTTATTATCATTTATTTATTTAGGCTAATTTATGTATTTTAGATAAGTTCATTGGTATGTCTGTGTCAAATTGTTGTCAATAAATATCTCTCTTTCATTCTTTCTTTCTTTTCAATTCTAAAATAGTGCAATGCTGTGTATCAACTTTAGCAGTTATACCTACCCATATTTGTATGTAACTTAAAACAATTACATTTATGACATAAACGTTGAATTTTGGTTGATTACGATAATATTTTTTCTTACTAAGTATAACACGGGCATAATATCATTTGTACCCAGAGTGCAAATACGTCAGAATGGCTTCGAAAGCACCACTAAAAAAAAAATGATGTCATTACGTGTGGATCTGACATTTTTTGAACTTGTAAATTTAGTGCCAGAGAATAAAAAATAGACCATAATTATCCTTTTATTGTGACTTTTTTCTGTTGCATTACCATTAGATTTGGACAAAGGTAAGTTAAAATGATGTGTGGTCACTCTATACTTAGTGTCAATGTTTCCTTGAAACAGATAAGTAATACATTTTCCTTTTATTTTATCTAATTTTAGACGAGCGCGGCGGCCTCAAAGGAAGATAGGCAATGAGAGACGCCACAGATAGTACTTCGTTAAAATAATTTTATGCTTATCTGTGGTCTTTAGATTATCTCCGCCAAACCTTTTCTTGTCTGTGCGGTTGTTTTTAATTAAAGTTTTGCCGTAAGAAGCCTTGTACATACAGCCAGTGTTTTTGCTTCGCTGATTTTATGCGATGATAAAAAATGTGTCAAGTTATTGTTGTGTTATTGAATTCGACAGATTGATTGACTTGAGGGTAATTGTTTTTTTTCCTGTTGATTATTACTGGCTGTTTTTAAAACCTAATACCGTGTGGTGTCGGGTTGAGAATAACACTTCTCCACTTCTTCCTTGCATGTCGTAAGAGGAATCAAGGAAAAAGGTAGATAGGTTTAGGTTATTGAACCGCTTCAGTCTGTTTTTAAACCTGCAATCATGCTGAAAGTGGCAGCGTAACGATGTTTTATATGTGAAGCGTTTCTAGTGCTCTGCCTACCCCATTTGGAAACATACCTAGATGTGAATGTGCGTCTGTGCGTATTTTAGGCGACAGTCAGGCAACCTGTCACAATTATTAGCCATGATTTTATTGTTCTGCTATCCCCCAAGATTGTGAAAAATAAAGAGACTCATCCAGATTTGAACATCAATTTTATCCCCATTCACCCCATACATTGGCATCAACAAACCAGAAAACATAAAACGTGAAA
Source organism: Adoxophyes honmai (assembly GCA_005406045.1). Taxonomy (NCBI): domain Eukaryota; kingdom Metazoa; phylum Arthropoda; class Insecta; order Lepidoptera; family Tortricidae; genus Adoxophyes; species Adoxophyes honmai. The sequence continues at coordinate 44,866 of BHDV01002645.1, read as the reverse complement.
TAGTGGTTATCTATACAATAAAACTGCCCAAAAACGCGCCACGTGTGGTGCCGGGTTAGAATAGCACCTCCCCCTTTCTTCCCGTGGGTGTCGTAAGAGTCGACTCTGGGAAAGGGTTAGTGTAATGTGGGCGATGGGCTATCAACCTCTCACTACAATATCACGTTTAACCAGATAACCCTGAAATCGCTAAACGTGGCACTGGATTTTTTAATTCATGTGCTCTGCCTACCCCTCTTGGGAATACAGGCGTGAGAATATGTATGTAAAAACGTGTTATTCAAACTTAGAACTGTCGGCGCAACCATGAGGTCTGAACCGCATTTCGGCGCGCAGGTAGCTGCCCACGCGCAGCCTTGGCGCGCCGGCTCCTGACGCACCGGTATAGCTACCGGCACGTAACCTGGCAAGATTTATCATGTTCTTAGAATTAAATATTGAGACTTTAATAGTTTTTGCGATGGCCAGCCCTGATTATTTTCGACAATTCGTACATAGTAGAGTCTGTCCCCGTGTGGTGTCGGGTTTAGAATAACACCTCTCCATTTCTTCCGTGGATGTCGTAAGGCATCGGAGGTGACTAAGGAAATAGATGAAGGTATATTTTAGGCGACCGGCTAGCAACCTGTCACTATTATACCTGCCAATTCAAAACATAAAAAATATGCTAGAAGAGGCCGTGAAAGTGAAAGAGTCATGGTTTTGACTATGTTACGTTTCGTGTGCTCTGCCTACCCCATTAAGGAATACAGGCATGATGTATGTATGTATGAATTAAAAACCAGAACTGACAGAGATCAACCACACCGACCATCAAATTCCAAACTTAATTGACAAACATTGTCACTACCATTAGTATTGTATATTACCGTCGGTCTGTGCGCTCGCCGATAAATATAACACGTTAACGCCGCCCTATTAGCATATAAATGAAAAGGTTTCACTTTTACCTAACTTTCACCTAATATATAACTGTTAGGTTTACTTTTTTCCAAAGTTTACCAAAGTTTCTTTATTGTATCTTTGGGCAAATAAAGCTCTACTATATAGAGATTTAGTAGATTTTTTTTTGACATCCTCATATCCGCGGGTGTAAGACTAGGTACACTAAATAACCGGCCAAGTGCGAGTCGGACTCGCGCCCGAAGGGTTCCGTATCATAAACGGCAAAAAATTACGATTGTTGTATGGGAGTGGCAACAGAAATACATAATCTGTGAAAATTTGGACAGTCTTGCTAAGTAGCACGGTTTGTGAGATATAATCTGGCGACAGACGGACGGACGGACGGATATCGAGGTCTCAGTAAGGGAAAAGTACCAATGCTCGACGCCTCAACGCCCAATAGATGACACCCATCTGTCACCTGTCTTTCTATTACATAGGGTTGCAAGTGCCAAGCATTAGGTCAGTGTCGAGTACAGGAACGTTTACCTTAATAGGGTACCCTTTGGGTACGGAACCATAAAAAACATAAAATAGTAAATTTTAGTATTTCAACGTAAGTTTAAAGGCGTATATGTCACCGGAAAATAACACATTCCGTAAGTTTATAAATTTCCTAAAAATATTCAGGAAATTTATAAACTTCCGTAAGATTCCAAACGACAGACAAATTGTATTATTTTACGGCCGCATTTTCGTAAAATAATCTATTTACGTTAGGTTAGGTTAGGTTAGATTATGTTAGTTTAGATCAGATTAGGTTTAGTTATGTTAGATTATGTTAGGTTAGGTTAGATTATATTAAATTTTGCAAAAATGTGGGCATCAAAACGTTTTTTGTCTCCCGTTTGGAATCTTACGAAAGTTTATAAACTTCCTAGGAAATTTATAAACTTACGGAATGTGTTATTTTCCGATGACATATATACAATAAATAATGTGTTCTCAACTAAACGCCCCACAACCGTGTCCCACATAAGGGCCGGAAAAACGAGTGTCAAATATAAATATAATAAGGGAAAGTGGTACCACATCTGGGCCCTCGGACTGCAAGGTTAGAGGTGACACTTTCCCTGGCAGTGGGACAGTCAATATTAGACGTACAATGACAGCTGTCAAATTTGCCTTAACTTAATGCTAATTGTGAATGACTATAATACAAGTCCTCTAATGGATATGGCGGTGAGACGAGAAATATGTAAAAGTGGAGTAAAATAGGTAAAAGTGTGATGTTAACATGTGTATTGGACTCGCACACCGAGGGTTGTGAGCTACTAACAATCAAGTCTGTGTTCCCATGGGTAGGCAGAGCACACGAAACGTTTATGTCTATAAAAAGAACACTTAAACTTTAAAGCATAATATTGAGTAAGTTTAAAAATTCAAAAATTCAAATGGTTGCGAAAATAGTTCTGTTTTTGACTACACAACGTTTTGTATGAGCTGCCTACCCCATCCGAGAAAATAGGCGTTATATATAATTATTTATGAGTTCACACAATGAGTATACCTATGCGTACATACATACATATATTATTATAACGTCACCCCTCTTTCCCATAGGGGTAGGCAGAGACTACTTTGTTCCACTCGCTATGATCTTTTGCTTCGTCTACATTCATTAATCTCGTCATACCTACATGCTCGTATTGCTCGTCGGTTTCGGGTACTCTTGACTTGACCTGTTTCTAAAATGTCCTATATCTAACTACTAAGTATACCTAAATATTTTGTAGCGATTTTTAACAGTTAACAATTTTTCCGTAACACTTTTAAATAAAAACATTTCAAGTCAAGGACTGAAACAAAAATAGTTAACAAACGAACATCAGTTAAAAAGCAACATTATTAAACAAAACACCATCAATTTTGTTTAGGCCTTTTGTCCCTGACCCGTCAGACCACCCTGTAATTTAAACCCCATTATGATATTATTAGTACTAAACCAGCAAAATTAACAGAACCAAGTTTATGTGAAGTCGCGTGATAACTCGGTTATAAATAACAAGTATACAGCGATAGCGATACAATTTTGAGTAAAATAAATAAGTATAAGTTTTTATGCCCGTGGATAGAATAGAATAACATTTCTCCATTTTTTCCGTCGTAAGAGGCGACTAAGGAAATAGATTTGAGTATGTACAGGCTAGCAACCTGTCACTATTATACTATCTCTTCCATCTGTTTTCAAACCTAAATTATGCTAGAAGTTGCTGCGAAGCGTGAAATAGTCATAATCATGGTTTTAAAGTGGCAGGTGCAATAGTGGAAACAACAGGTTGCTTGCCTGTCGCCTAAAATATACCTTAACATATTTATGTCCTTAGTCGCCTCTTACGACACCCACGGAGAAATGTTATTCCACCCCTCACTGTCAAAAAAGTCGTCAAAATAAACCTACTTAATACCTACTTAGACATCCATTGAGACGGTAGCTGTATATAGGTGCTATAGTGGATCAGAAATCAATCGGTCCGATAGTACATGTGCTATAAAAGTCGTATAACACCTGTGAGGTCGTTCGTTACTCATGGCTCAATGCCAGACGCCATATACGACAGCTACATTAAAATACAGTGTACAGCCTCAACGCCATACGATACTGGCAGGCTAGCGCACTCAAATACTCTGTTGGTTTTAAAGTTGTATAAAAGTTCGTTTAAAAGCATGAGGTTACCTAGTGACTACTTTTGTAATTTATCCAATCAACCTGTCACTATTGTACCTGCCACCTCAAAACCTAAAAAACATATTATACTAGAAGTGACCACAAAACGTGAAATAGTAATAATTTTGTCTTTGTCTATGTATGTAGCGTTTAGTCTGTTTTGCCTGCCCATTTGGGAATACAGGCGTGATTGTGTGTTGTAATTTATATCACTAACTAGCTAATGCCAACGACTCTATCCACATACATACATACATATTCCCGAATGGGGTAGGCAGAGTACACGAAACGCTACATAGACAAAACCATTTTTTACGTTTCGTGGCCGTTTGTATCTTGTTTTTTTTGAGTTTTTAAGTTGGCTATAAGTAGTGACAAGTTGCTAGGCTGTCGCTTAAAATATACTTTAACATACTTATCTTATTATTATCGCCTCTTATCTTTACGACGTCCACGGGAGAAATAGAGAGGTCATATTCTAAATCATCGCACATTTTCTGACTGTACAAAAAAACAAAATGGAATTATCCCTAAAACCATTTCTTGCAGTCTACTTACTACCTTTCAAATATAGAGAATACTTAATTAGAAATATTAAGACATAAAACATACTGGTTAATTTAAGCCCATGCGCAAACTATATCAAACAATTACGCACTTGATATTATATGACCCGTATACGACGGTTATACGATCATGTGTGTATTAAACAGTGTTATTATAACATTAAAACGATGGCCACTTGAGCTCGAAACGTCTTCAGTTGAAGTGGCTTCCTTTGGATAATAGGTATATCTCTAGAATAGCATTCCTTTTGTTTAAAATTCAAACAGCCAGTGTAGATTTGATTTTGCTGTCACAAGTTTTTTTAAAGATAATCTACAAAAATAGACCTTCCAAATTGAGTAACTGGAGAGCAAAATTAATAAATCTAATAAAAATAAAGTAAAAAAGTAGCTTGAAAACACTTTGTCAAAATGGTTAAATCATTTTCAAGTGACATAATACTGGCACGGTAGCGCTATAAGCGTCAATCACGTTTTAAAAAAAACTATTCGATATTCACATCACGCGCCATAATACTCCGAACGCATCCGTTGCCTTACCAGAAACAACTTACAGTTATAAAAACAATACACATTTAATTTCGACCTCTACTGCTTCAAGAATAAGAACAGGAGTGCATTCTTATGAACGCAACAAATGCACCCGGAATTTTAATACCAGTATCATTTTTAAGCCAACGGAAATTAATACTTATACCAATTAAGTTAAAGTTGAGTTTGGATGACGCGATGTTCTCAAGTGCTTGAGCCGTCCATATTGGATCAGGAAACGTGTGACAGCTCCAGAATTTGAAAATAGAATTGCCGCGAAATTGGGTGAAGCTACTTTTGAGAATTCGAATATGCAGCATTCTTTTCATATTTGAATTGTTGATTGATTCGTTAATGTTTCATCCAAAGGAAACTGTAGTAAGTCGAAAATCGAGAAAATTATTTTTTCAGGATTGTATTTTTTTTAACCTCACATTTTGTTTTTAACATTACACACTTTAAAAATACATCGCGCCTGTATTCGCAATGGGATAGGCAGAACACACAAAATGTTAAATAGAAAAACCATGATTATGAGTGATGACTATTTTACTTTTTTTCCTCGTAAATATCAATTACAACAACTGTAAACATAACTTGACGACTAATGAAACGATTAAGTACTCCAAAAATAAACAACACAGACAGTACAGAAATAACAGAAAAATAATTAAAACTTCAAACGCCTCATGAACTGCAATAACCGTGAAGCCAAAACGTTATGAAACCTTAACGTAAATAACGTAGAGTTATTAAATATAATTATGGTGAAAATTAATCTTTGCCACGTTTGATCTATTTCCCGACGAGGAAGCTTTTCCCGCCGCCAAATTTCTTTTGCAGCTGCAACTGCGCTGCGGTCTGAGTTGCCATCATTAAAAAATGTTTTTCTTTGAGTAGCGCAAAAGTTTTAACTGGCAAGTTTGTGTCATAAATTTAAGCGTCCAAGTTTGAATCTTAGATCACTTGCCTGATTTAAAAAATAAATAAACAAAAACTATTTATTTTATCGTTTTACACATTTTATTTTCATAAAAGTTTTATTTAATTTCTTTGTCTTACTATTTCAAAGATAGTGTTACCAACGTTTTATTACAAGTTAGTCGTCGGCAAAACAAAGTTGTCGTCTCGAGTGTGGACATTCTATTTTTAAATTTCGCTGCGAAACGTTCGGACTCCTTCCGTTGAAAGTTCGGCTTCCGGCGTTTGAGGATTCTATTTCTCAACGGAATTTTAACTAGCAACTTGATTGGTGTGGAAAAATAAAATGAAAAATTGTGTCGAGATGAAAAGTCTTTTCCGATTTGTCTAGTGTTATGAAATGGGAGCTTTTTAAACATAAATTATGAGGAAAGGAAATCGAATACTACAAATTGAATAGTAAAAAAAACCTTGCTGGAAAGTGAAGAATGTAACATAAAAAATGACAATATACCTATATTTTTATTAGTGAGTGTAGACACTAAACTAATAAAGTTTAGTGTCTCAACTGTCTCACTTACAAAAACAATTTATTTTTATTCACACTTTGATACTATCACTGCAAAGTCAGCGACCTGTGAATCACTGTTAAGTCTACGAAACGACAATAAAACAGAACTGTAAAATCTAAACAAGCTGTTCACCCACAAGTTTTGTTTTCGCACAAGCATACTAAACAGAAATGACAAGGTTTCACAATAATGCTATCTCTTTAATTTTAACTTTAGGGCCTTCTATTGTGTCGGGACAGTATATTCCTGCGAGGTTTCCTAAAATAAAATCCCTCTATTTAATAGAAATTGTATTTAAAATGAAGTAAGTTGCTTCCTCAACTTGACAAATTTAAGTGCTTCAATGGCTAATTTTGAATATAGAGTCATTCAATACATGCTAAAACCCACCATAATTATTGGGTATGTTGTTTTTATATGGAAGCGACCTCACTGACTCATCAACTCTTATCGGCTTGGCCTTAAGCAGCCTCGAAAATTAGTCACAAAACGACTGGAAATCGAGAGGAAGTGAACTAAGGCCAAGTGCCGAAATCATACGGTACCTTTAAAGTACATCCAAGGAAAATGTACAAAAGAAACAAAACTACTGACCCTAAAGACAGCACTAGCCGGTCACGATCACTATAATTATACGACAGACGTTTTTAAAACTGGGCAAGTTCCTATATCAGTCGCGTCACGGTATAACTTTTAATTTTTTTTTATTCGTTTTTCGTTTGTTCCAAATTTGGTATACAATGGCGGTAACATTATTGTTAAATCTTACAATCTCACGAGTAAGTTTATAATTGTTGCTTAGATTTTGTAACAAAAACATACCGAATAAAAAATGGTTTTCCATGTTGGATCCCTTTTACTTTATTTTAATTATTTTTAATTCTTGAATAATAGTAAAAAAATTATATCGTTCTATTAACAGTTTTAACGATACAAGCAAATATTGAGTTTGGAACCAAACCAAAAAAATTGTAAGATGCTTTAAAATTTACTAAGCAACTCTATTTCATATTCCATTGCTCCACACCATTCCACAAACAAATTTATCTTTTTAGGTTCCGCAATTTAATAACTATTTTATTGCAACGCGATGATATTTTAAATCATCAATTAGAAATCATCTTTCACATGTGTTTGCAATAACAAGTTATTTCGATTAAGTAGTTAAAATTTAATCGCTTGTAACTCGTTATTGAAATTAGATTTGTAATTGTGACTATTAATAATCATCTTAAAACCATAACAGTGATTGTGAGTAAAACAAACAGGATGTTTCTGTAATATTTGAAACCGAAATTTTGGTTACATCATTTTAGTCAGTCACTATGCTAGTTTAGAATTAGTCTCTACATTGTAGTTTACAAATTCACTTTCTGTATATCTGAGCAGGCTGTTTATTAGCAAAGCTCTGTTCTGTATGTACAGCAACTTTCCCAATTGAATAATTATTGGGTTTTAATAATTTCATGGTGAAATCCGGGGGCACGGAAGTGTTTCCGCCAAGTAGAGCAGAGCTAAATTACATTTTTTGACTCACAACTCTTTTTTTAACCGACTTCAAAAAGGAGGAGGTTCTCAATTCGACCTAATTTTTTTATTTTTTTTTTTTTATTTTTTTTTTTTTAATTTTTTTTTTTTATTTTTTTTTTTGTGTGTATGTTACTCGATAACTCGAAAACCCGTGGACCGATTTTCAAAATTTTTTTTTTAATCGAAAGGGTATAACTCGAAATTGGTCCCATTTGCACGACACCAGGATCTGATGGTGGAATCTTGGAGAAATCGAGGGAACTCTTCAAATTTTATATGGAGATGTACGGCGTTTTCGGTAATTTGTTGATGAAGTCAAGATTTTACATTCAGTAAACAGAATACTTTCAAAATATTGCTAACTAGTTGTGCCCGCGACTCCGTCCGCGTGGAATAGTGACAAATTTCCCCCGTTTTTCCTACATTTTCCACTGTTTCTTCGGTCTTATTGGTCCCAGCGTGATGTTATATAGCTTAAAGCCTTCCTTGATAAATGGTCTATCCAACACAAAAAATATTTTTCAATTCGCACCAGTAGTTTCTGAGATTAGCGCGTTCAAACAAACAAACAAACTCTTCAGCTTTATTATATTAGTATAGATTTGAAGTCGGTTTTTTTTTGTTTAAAATTATTTTCATTCTATAAATTTCACGCATTATTGAGGCTCAAACGTCCATACTATAATACTTCTGTATAGCGAAGCTCTGCTAACCCCAAAACGCAGTCCCATGTCTTTAGAACATTGAATAATTCATTAAATGGCCCTTCTAATGAGATCAGATGACATCTGCAGTCCGGCTGAATTGAAAAGCCCTCGAAGCTCTCCATTCCTAACATTATTAGGTACCTTTGTGGCTGGTAAGGTTCTCTTAACTTGTTTCTTAACCGTGTTTTGAGATGTCACAGTGGATGTAGGGCTGGTAAGGAATAGATAATTTTAAGGTAGGTGTGTTAAGTTCTAGAGTCTTTAACCTTTTAAAAATAATCGTGAAAGATTTTTTTAACTATAACGTGAAAGGTAATTTGATTTGTTTTACCTTAGAAAACAAAATTCTTAGACATTATGGATCCTATGAAGATTACGTTGCGTAAAAGCGTGTATAATTTTGTCTAGGTCAATATTTGGTCGGGCTATGAAATGAGATAAGATAAGTGTACCTTTTTAAAACCGTGTTGTAAACAAAATACTATTCTTCAAGCAAAAAAAAAGTTATTACAGTAAAGGGATATTAATTAACAGATAGCAATAATTTTCTACATCAACGCACTATTATAATGTAACTATTATGCAAGATGTTTAAATATAAACAAAACAATAAAAGCTGAGCTGATGGAATAATCGTTTTTTTTTTGTTTTAAGTGGCAACCCTATTTGTAGGGCTGACCCGGTCACGGCGGTCACTCGACCAGGTAAATCAGGTGTTTGACCTTCGATTTCTAATATTTTACGAAACATGAGCAAGCCAAGCCCATAAGAACAATTATTATTAATAAATTATTTTCTGTTTTTAAAATAATATAAGATAGTTATAAAAAATTCATTACATTGAAAATGCCATATTTTATTAATTATCAATAGTAGATAAGGACAGAAAAACCGCTTAATAATTTGCATATTTTTTTGTTACTTATTTGGTCATAATTTCAAAATTTAACGAACTAAAATAAAAATTCTGTCATCAATTATGCACTTAATATTATGTTATGACTAAATAAATATAAATACAACCATCCGCACATTTATTTTGATTTGACATTAACGTCCAATCAAATCAGTTTGCCAATCTTACTCACAATAGTATCATGTATATCAACTTCGATTACCGATAATCAGAAGATAACAAAGTAGCTAAATTACTAGAAAACCAAACAAAACAGCCACTAGCCAGCCAACACAGCACAAAAAAAAACTTCAAAATATGCACATCACTGGCACAAAACAAATGAAACTCGAAAAAAAGCAAAACATACTTAAATCAGTTTCGTTTACCGCGTTCGGTTTAAAAATCGAACCATCACTCGCGACGTGCGTTCCGTTTCGACGCGCGTTGCACACTGCGGAGTCGTCCTTCGACTTTCACTGGAGTGATAATACATGTAACACAGCCTATTTTAAAACGCTCGTTCCATTTAAGCTTCCAGTCTCTTAGACACACATTCTTACCTGCCAGGATTCCAGTCCTTTGCATAATGAAAATTTAAATGTTTACGTGCGTTGTTTTCTTGGTTAATTATCTTGGTAATAATCTAAGCCACGCCGGCCATCTGTCACAGCCTTCTGGGTCCTTAAATGGTCTGTGTTTTTCCATAGCTTTTATAGAAGTTGGGAGGAATATAAAGGAGTCGTTTTATAAACATTATTTATTTTGCATTTAAAACGCAACATGTTTGTTTTTAAGTCTACATTTTATCGATGTTGTTCAAGCCGTACTTTTAGGTAAATGAAAAAAAAATTACCGGCACCGAAATTCAGAATTCGTCGGTTATAAGGTTTTCTACTTAGTCGTAGAGTCGCTGGCTTTGCAAATTTTAAAAAAGGAATACAAGTTTAAATTTATTCTTAGCAGTATGTTAAGATAAAACTGGCCAGTATTTACTTAGTTAAGTATCATCCCTTAATTTTTCCTTGTAACTACAAAAAAATTTCGCTGTGTATTTTTATGTCAAATTCGAATTTTATTACACTTGCTTTTATTGGTAAAAAACGTCCAATTTTATTAGTTAAAAATATGTTTGCGTACGTGCTTACATCACGTTTGTATTGTACAGTGAGGTAGGCAGAGCACACGAAACTCTACTGGCTCATTTTTAGGTTCAAAAATAGACCAAGGAAGAATAGAGACAGGTTCTTAGATTTCCGTCTAAGCAGACCTAAACCTATCTACAGAAAATGGAGTAGAAGTGTAATCCATTGAAAAAATATTTTACACTTAAAAAACACACTCCAATCAAAATAGTATCTCATTCAGTATTTTACTGATCACTGACTGTAAATCCACAGGGTAGCCGTCAGCACGGCGCGTCAACACTTTATTATATCAGCTGTTCGCATAACGCGTGGATAATCAGTCAATGGAAGCTATTTTGCTGTCATTTTTTTGTTTAAAAATCGAACTGTGATGATCATCATCAACCAGTGCGTGCCTGAGGGTCACAAAACACCGCCACCTTCATACTTCCTGTAGTTTCACGTGTCGTGTTTCGTGTGGTGTCGGGATAGAATAACACCTCCATTTCTTCCGTGGATGTCGTAAGAGGCGACGGAAATAAATTTAGGTATGCTTTAGGCGACAGGCTAGCAACCTGTCACTATTCTACCTCTTCCACCTTTGTAAACCTAAAACTAGAAGTGGCTGCGAAGCGTGATATAGTCATAATCATGGTTTTGTCTACACATTTCGTGTGCTCTGCCTACCTCATTAGGGAACACAGGCGTGTTGTACGTATGTAATGTCACTTTTTATTTTTTTATCGAACCACAAAACGCCACCACTGACATATTTCCTGTAGTTTTCATACATTTTGTATGGACTCGCCGCACACGGTTGACGCCGGTGGCCGCCACGCTACAATCGTCGCAGCTCGCTTGCGGCCCGCACCGGCCACTAAACGGCTATCCTTACTAGTCCTTACTAATATTATAAGTCAGAAAGTGAGTTTGTTTGTTTGTTTGTTTGTTCCGCTATCACGCCGTAACTACTGAACCGATTGCTTTGAAATTTTGCAGACGTAAAGATAAAAGTCCGGATTAAATAATAGGCTACTTTTTATCCCGGAAAAATTGATGTTCCCGAGGGAAAACAAAAATATAATTTGCTTGATAGATCGATATCGATCGGTGATAGATCGATATCAATCGATGACCGATCGATAGATGATAGATCGATGGCGCTGTGTGTCGTTTGAAACGAGAATTTTTCTTATAGTTGTGCTTTATACCGCAATATAACCGAGTACCACGCGGGCGAAGCCGCGGGCGGAAAGCTAGTCTGAACTAAACAAGTGGCTGTCGCGCACTTCAACTACTTTAGTAGCTGCGTCTGCTACCTTCTCGTGGCGACGTTTGTGGCTGTGGCCGGTGGCCCGTGACACTAAGTCTCCCCCAAAACGCCTTCTTACTCACTCTGCAGAAACATGTCAAGTTAAAGACCATATTTTTTTATTAACTACTTACTAGCTGTGCCCGCGACTCCGTCCACGTGGAACAGTGACTAATTTTCCTCGTTTTTTCCACATTTTACAATGTTTCTTCGCTCCTATTAGTCGCAGCGTGATGTTATTATAGCCTAAAGCCTTCCTCAATAAATGGTCTATCCAACACAAAAAGATGTTTTCAATTCGAACAAGTAGTTCCTGAGATTAGCGCGTTGAAACGAATATAAACAGACAAACTCTACACTACAGCTTTATAATATTAAGTATAGATGAGGTCTTAGCCCAGTTAACTTTGGGAACCACTGGCCTCTGACACAGTTCTGTTATCAGAACACGTTATCTTCTAAGTGAACTTAGCACTTTGGAAGATAAATGCTGGTTTCAGCCAAAACCCAATGACTTTCTGTCTAAAAAACTCATGGCGTCACATCCTGTGACTAAAAGGTTCAATTCTATGAGTATGAATGAGAAATCAAGGTGACTAAACGAACATACATACAATCACGCCTGTGTTCCCAAATGGGGTAGGCAGAGCACACAAAGCGTGACATAGACAAAACTATGATTATGACTATATCACGCTTTGCAACCAGTTCTAGCAAAGTTTTAGGTTTGCAAAGATGGAAGAGGTAGAATAGTGACAGGTTGTTAGCCTGTCGCCTAAAGTATACCTTATACCATAATATACTTTTTACCAATTACCCATACCAGTATGGGCTATTATCTCGCGTAACAAACAAGGTAGTTGCAACATTACATGTTAACAAAATTGACTTGTACCCACTAACGTATAAAAAATGTTCAACGGCCAAGGCACACAACTTTAACTATAATAATAAAGAAATCGCAGTAAAGAACCTTAGACTTGGCACAACTATGTCTGAGATTTCATTACTTTTTAGAGATAAACAAGCAGCTTCAACGAGACTTGGGTAGTTTTTTTACAGAATGTTTTTGATGGGATCACTATTTTACTCTAGTCATATTATATATATATATCTTGGCAAGATTTTAAACAGAGGGATTAAGTTCAGATGCGCGAACTTACCCCCTCTACGTAAAATTTTGTAAAGTTAGGTTTCGGGTACTGTATCTAAACTTAAACGTAACAACTGAGCTAAAAGAGGCTACGAAACATGACACAGTCGTCTTCTTTAAGCGTTTTGTGAGCTCTACCTACCCCAGTAATTCAGCCGTGATGTACAGTCAACCAATTTGATTCCTAGGCCACTATAGTACTTTGTCGCATTGACTACAGATACTGAGAACGTCTGTGCGTGTCAAACGATTATCAACTCTCCAATCACATTAGGAAATATTCGTAAAGAGTTTAAACGTTTTAGCTCCATGACATGAAATTAAAAAGAAAATTTGACAGACAGACAATGACAATTCCAGTTAACCTTCTTTTATACGCAAGTGTAACAGAGAAACAAACAGTCGATACTCTTTCAGTGAAGTTTTGGCAGAAAAGTATTTTTAGTTTTCATCCCGATATCTATGACATGAAAATTATTGATAGAGTCTGGCTAACCAAAGCGTGACCTGAGAAAACGCGGCAAATTTAAAAAATATTTATATGGTATTACTAACTATAGTAGCACAACACTGACACAACGTTTGACGTATAGCACCCCATTCACGATAGCTCCGGGATGTGGGCGGGACCCACATCCAAATGAAGCGACGCCGGTAGCACTGGATTTGCCCATTGACTGGCGTCGCTCCGGCTCTTCAGTTCTCAACAGTATTGCCAACGCAATGCTAAAATTATGCCTAAAATATGTTAATTGTCGTAAAATAATGCTAGAAAATATGCAAAAAAAATTTAAATGTCAAATTAAATAGAACGTCATTTAATTTTATAATACTTAATGCTTATTTATAAGAGGAGTCAAAGAATGCGATTGGTGTAGGAAGGCACCGAGGGCGTTTTTTGACTTCCTTATACAACAATGCAAACATTATTTTTTTACGACTAGATATGAAATAAAATATAAAGTTAAACAAAGGCAAGAAAAAGAGTGCCTAATAAAAAGGGAAACATGAAAATGACAAAACGTGTCTATGGTAAACTTTGTTTTTATTGTCGTTTCTAATTAAACGTCATTTAAAGTAAGTTCATGGTTAAATATTTACCTAATGATTTTATGCCAAAAAGTATGCTAGATGCAAAACAACAAATAAATATGCCAAATTTTGCGTAACTTGCTAAATTGGCAACACTGACGAACGAACTGACGGCTTGGACGTGGGATCCGGCATTCACGGTGAGTTCGCGCCAAAAATATCGTGCGCGCCGTGGGCGGACGTGGGTTCGAACTCTGGAGCGACGATTCGCCATTGACGATCAAATTGGACCAGGTTAAAGGATCCGACCACATCCCGGAGCTATCGTGAATGGGGTGCATATCTTTGTCAGATTAATAATGTTCCCATATAAAACTTTTTAGAAAAATCCCAGGTCACGCTTTGGTTAGCCAGACTCTACGTAAACAGACTTCTTTTCTATTGATTATCGATGACACATATTCGAAAAAGTTAAGATGTCATCACGACATTAAATTAATTTATTACGACATGGTTCTACAGTGGCCTAGGAATCAAATTGGTTGACTGTATGTGTACCGGTAGAGACGAAGCTCGTACGAAAGCTCGATCAGGTTCTTTTTTTAAGTTCAAGGCGCGCGCGCAGGAAAATTGTTGCTTTTCCCAAAAACGGATAATGTCACGAACGAGTGGCGCGAGACGTTTATAGTGTGCGGCGACACACGATGGTGACGACCGGTTGCGGTTAAAAAAATTCATTATAGAGCTAATTGTCTTTAATACAACATACATACATATTCTCACGCCTGCCTTTAATTAACTAAATCAATAAATATAATGAAGCAGTACCTCTCAATTTCTTCCGAGGATGTCGTAAAAGATTAGGTGTCGTTAACGTACATTAATTCAGCGATAGGCTATCAACCTATTAGGGAGAGTCCGTGAAATCGTACCGCCGGTTAAATTGTACCACCTCTCGATTATCCACAAACCAGCATATTTCTTTAACGCTAGCAACCTCAAACGATGCTTCAGTGAATTTCCGAAGTATTGGCCATTTTTCCATGGCGTTGGTTGAATATTTTGTGTGCAAGTAAAAAAAAATTGTTTTTGCGGTTTTTGATGTAAATTTTAATGCTGATTCGTTAGGCTGAAACTCGTGCAAAAGGTGGGTTTTTGTAACAATATTGACGGTATTAGAACGACAAATTAAACAGCTTTTCCCCATTGTTCTTACAAAGTCTTTAAGATTAAGGGTTATGTAGCTATTGCTTGTTTTGTTTATACATACATGGTCGGTTAAATTGTACCACGGTGTGGTCGGCTAAATCATACCGGTACAATTTACCCGACATTTACAAAATATTACATACTTTTTTTTTTAGATGACATATCCGGGTGACAAAAGGAAGACTTAATTCAGTACGTTCAGTGCCACAGATGGCTGCATGATACATGCACTTTTAAAGCAGACATTTGTGAGAATTACCTACCAATAACGCCTTAATTAATACAAAAGAAGTACATAGTTCGATTTTTTTTTGTTCGACTTTTCAGCTGTCTAAGACAAGTAATAATATCTCGATTACATTTAGCATCTACGTCCCCATGATGAAAGCAATATAAAAAAGGTACGTCTATACTAACAAGGTAGATATTTTAGAAAAAATATTTTGTTTAAAATTTGATACTAGTTACTGTTTTTTTTCTCTCCTGACGGTTTATCATGTAAATGTCACGTCTGAAACACTATATAGTTGTGATCAATGGTTATTTAAGTTAAAAATTATCTGAATAAATGTTGTATTAATTAGCGGTACGATTTAAACGACTAGTCGGCTGAATTGTACCGATAGCGGACCTCCGAAAAAAAGCATTTTTTTCCAATTAAACTGCAGTCTAGTGCACTCATTTTTTTATATGTGATAGGCAAGATATTGATCTATGAATGGAACAGTCATTTATAGATTTAAGATTTTTTATAAAGTAAATATTAACGTAATAGTAAAAAGTGGTACGATATAAACGACTCTCCCCTACTATTAAACATCTTTCACCTATATAAAAATCTAAAAGTGTGCAGAAGTGGCTATGTGACGTGAATTGGTCATGTACAGCGTTTAGTGAACTCTGCCTACCCGTTTAAGAATACAGTTGTGGCGTATGTATGTATGTATGAAGCCGTTATCATGAAGTGCACGCTAGAACACAAACACGTGCAACGTATGCTTACAAACTCTTTCGTTCCATACACTTGCGTTGGAGTTTTGGAACTTCATAAGTAATTTGATAGAACAAAAACATCTAAGAATACTTTGCAGACTTTTTAAACTGATATGAAACACGGGTCTCAACGCGATATGATTATTTACCTTTATTACTCCGACGTTTCGACACGGGTTGCACCGGCCGTGGTCTCGGAGAACTGTCCGTTGCAGCGAAATGTTATAAATAATCATATCGCGTTGAGACCCGTGTTTCATATCAGTTTAAAATGTGTACAAAGCGCGAGAGTTTAAAATATTATATTACTTTGCAGACTCCTTCAGATCAAATAACTACAATCAGTATGTTTTTTTACATTTTTTTTGTTACAAATTTAACCAAATACTTATGTTATGTGCTTAACAAACTTGTATTTTGTAAAAATGACTTTCTTCGGAGTTTCTTGGGGCGCATTCTTCTTGGCAAGGTCTTCCCAAAGCGCTGGTAGACTCGAAAATGGCGCTTAACAGCGCTCTTAGAAGCCTATTTGCGTAAATAAAGTTTAGAATCTTCAATTTTGTACAATCGTACCGTAGTCGTTTCGTAGGCTGTAAACATCTCTTACTGAAGGGTGAACGCTCCGACCGTACAAAAATAAAGTTAAGGTTGGCGTTAATTGAGCACCAATTTGGCGTTTATTGCCATTAATTATTCTGTTCGCAATTGTCATGGGCGATGGCTAGATTTATTCAGCACTAGCTTTTGCCCGCGGCTACGCTCGCGTTAAATTCGGGGTAACACAGAAGAGATCTTGTTAGTCACAGCCCGCATGCCAATTTATAGCTTTTTACGTTGAAAATTGCGGAATGCTACTATTTTTCCTATCGTCCTATTTTGGAAAAAACAAACAAAATCTTTGTAAATTGTAGCCTATTTGCTATTCTGATGTATAAGCTACATTACTGTAAAGTTTCATCAAAATCCATTCAGTAGTTTTTAAAGAGTAACAAACATCCAAACATTCAAACATCTAAACATCCAAACATACTCACAAACTTTCACATTTATAATATTAGGTAGTAGGATAATATATCACGCCTGTGTTCCTTGTAGGCAGAGAACACGAAACGTCATAGAACCAAAGCTATGACTATTTCACGTGGCCACAAATCTAGCATTCCTATTTTGTAAGATTGGGTTGGCAGGTATAATATGACACGTCGCCTAATATGTACCTTAACCTATTTCCTTTTCCTTAGTCGCTTCTTACGACATCCATGCTGTAGTATTGGTAGTTACTGGGATAGCAAGAAAGAGACGTGTGCTCGGCAAGACAATTTATTCCGGACTGATGTCACATGACTTCTTATAACTACCCGAAAAGTAATACTAATACATGTACCCACTTATTCATACATTACATCCCTCCACCACAGTTCTTGAATCTAACAGACGATAACAATATAGCTTATTACATTAGTTAGCTATTTAAACTTCCTTACTTATACAAAAACTTAACTACTTAATCTTTTACAACTTATAATTAACCTTTTTGCTTAACCTACACTGCCTAACAACGCGGGCCTGAGGCGGCACAGGGGCGGGCGGCGGCGTCGCGAATTCCTCGCAGTCGCTGTCCGCGTCCCCCGCGCCCCGCGGCGGCGACGGCGCGCTCGCGGCCGACGCCAGCGGCACCGAGCCCTCGGGCTGCTCCGACTGACCCCCGGATGGGGACGCGTGTGCCCGAACCTCCCCCATGGGGGGCTCCAGTGCTGCAGGATCTGTAGGGACTACAAGCGAACTCCTAGTTCTACGTCTTAGCTGATCTACGTGTCGATGTACCTCT
>BHDV01002643.1:0-10391 GCA_005406045.1 Adoxophyes honmai | reverse complement strand
AAAAAAAAAAAAAAAAAAAAAAAAAAAAATTGTCCTTTCTACTCAACGGACTGACTGTCTCAGGAATTACGGAAATATGGAAAATATACGGAATAGTTTTAGATGGCGTTTGTTCACCTATTTCATAGAAAAACAATCACAGAACATAAAAATTGATGCTAAGGTTTATATGTAGTATAAAAAATAACAAAAAAGTTCTACTTCGTTGCTTTTTTTATTTATACACTTATATGCTGTACAAGAATGGATCCTTAAAATTTTAAATAAAATTGAAGACATTTTTACTATTTCCATAATAAAATGGCCATTATACGGCATACAAAATTACATTTAAAAAGATATTATAAAAATAGTGCATGGTTACACGATTAATATTTCATTATTATAACGTTTTTATTTCATTTTATACAATTAAATCAACTAAATTCTGTGTCACTAAAATATATGTATGTCATAATAGCACCCTTTTTTCAATATTTTATACAGGTTTCCAAATTTAAGGCAAAATACATTTTCTATGCATAATGTAATTGAAAGTTACTAACATACGTTATAGATATTTACGCAATATTTTACAACCATCATCATCATCATCATTATCCAGCCTATATACGTCCCACTGCAGGGCACAGGCCTCCTCTCAGTATAAGAGGGCTTGGGCTATAGTTCCCACGCGGGCCCAGTGTGGATTGGGATTTACAACCATATCTCTAGATATTAATTTTCAAAATATAATGGAAAATAATGTGTGCCCTAAACCTTAGTGTGTTGTTTCTGGTGGCATTTATTTTCAATTAACAAATAGTTCTTGTGTTTGTTTATGTGGTAAAAATTACTTTCTATTTATTTCACCACTACACTATTATTTTTACCAACAACACTTCCAACATTGACTTTGTGAACCCGAAGCACGTGATTGTTCCTGACATGTTTATGCCTGAAATATTTATTGCAGACGTGGCAAGCAAACTCCTTCTCACCGCTGTGAATTTTCATATGTGTGATTAGAGCGTTCTTGCGTGGAAATGCCGTCTTGCACACGTCACAGCTGAACAGCTTCTCGCCCGTGTGTGTAAGCATGTGTGAAGGCAAAGCACTTTTTACTTTAAACCTCTTACCACAGACACTGCAAGTGAACGGTGTCTCACCAGTATGGATCCGTATATGATTAGTCAAAATTGCCTGACTCCAAAACAGCTTACTGCAGAATTTACAAGAGAACTTAGGTTTTGAGGTGTGGCGCTCAATATGCTTGGCCAGACTTATTTTTAGCGCAAACTCCTTTTTACATAAATCGCAACTGTAACGCTTCTCTCCCGTGTGTGTGAGCATGTGTCTACGGAGTTGAACATTTCCTAAGAACCGTTTGCTACACACTGAGCAAGGATAGGGTTTGTATCCATTATGCGCATGGACATGGCTTATCAAACCACTGTCATTTTTAAACTGCTGCCCGCAGATATGACAAACGAAAGGTCTCTCACCCGTGTGCACTCTCATGTGTTTGACTAGATCTACTTTGTTTACCATACCCTTGTTACATACGTCACAGCTGTACTTAAGAGCCGTGTGGTGGGCTCTCATGTGGTACCAGAACGCTTTCTTCTTTTCGAACTGCTTGTCGCAGATGCTGCATGATATAGGATTTTGGTTAGCGTGGCCTTTCATGTGTTTACTCAGTTGAAGTTTTTGTCCGAACTCCTCCTTGCATAAAAGGCAACTGTACTTTATTTCTGGTTGCTTTTGCTCCACATGATTCATAGAATGTTTAATTTTCTTAAAACCACAAGCTAATGGCGCTCCTGAATGGATATTTGATAGAGCAATCGAGTTATTTGGATGGCTAAATCTAAATAGTTCACTGCTAACATTGTTAAGTTTCTTAGTGGGCTCGTCACATGTAGCACTGCCGGATGAAATATTTTGGTCAGTGGGAACTTTAAAGCCTTCAATCAGCAGACTCTTTCGTGCAAATTCATTCTTAAATGAAAGCAAATGTTTGAGTAAGTACTTATTATATTTAAACTGTTTGTTGCTGATGTCACAGGATAGTGGTTTCTCGCCAGCCCGAGTTCTCATATTAACAGCCAAATGTATCCTTTCCCTACAAGATAGTTCTTCACTCTTATGACTTTCAATGTGTTCCGATAGATGACAATTTAGTGCAAAATCCTTTTTACAAATATCGCACCTATGAAGCTGCACTCCCTTGTGTATTTGTATTGTATGTCTAGTCTGGTGGTGTTTACGCGCGAACCACTTGCCACAGACTCCGCACGAGTAGTACTTCTTTCCGATATGCAGACTCATGTGCGAAATCAAATTGCCATTGAATATAAACTGCTTCTTACAAACATCGCATCCATATGGTTTCTTCCCAGAGTGCAGTCTTGTGCGGCCAATCATTTCAGATGGATACATATGTTTATTGATGCGAGATCTGTGTTTCTTAGCTGTTTTATTGCTCTTAGCTCTTTGTGTAAGCGCACTTTTCAATGGCTTGATGAAGCTTGTTTTGGTTGATTCTTGGGAACTTATATCACAGCTATTATTGGCCGAATGAGAATTTTCATCGTTTTTGATTAATTCGGCATCATCAGAAATTTGTGGAGCC
The DNA here is from genome assembly GCA_005406045.1 of Adoxophyes honmai. Taxonomy (NCBI): domain Eukaryota; kingdom Metazoa; phylum Arthropoda; class Insecta; order Lepidoptera; family Tortricidae; genus Adoxophyes; species Adoxophyes honmai. The sequence goes on along the minus strand of BHDV01002643.1, from coordinate 7,777 downwards.
AGATTTTCACCATCCTCTTTCGCACTGTGTGTAGCTACATGTTTTTCTATTTGGACTTCCTTGGATTCACCAAGAAAGGCCAAATTTTTGCCACAAAAGCTTTGAAATCTCATTTCAGATTCATCGTTGACTTTATCAACATATTCCTCGACTGAGCTGGTGCATTGGTGGCTGTTCAGGCTGGATGGGCTGCTGAAGGTCACGAGACAAGTCTCGCAGGTGTGCGAGTGCAGGAACTCTTGCAAGGGGAAGCGCTCCAGCCTCACGAAGCAGCCGAGCGCGAGCTGCGGCGGGGGGCCCGCGGGCGCGCCCGGGCGCTCCCCGGCGCCGGCGAGGGAGCCCGCGGGCGCGGCCCCGGCCCCCGGCAGCTGGAACAGCTCCTCTTCTGCCGTGTACAGAGCGCCTGCAAGAGAAATTTAAAAAAATACTGGTTTCATAGTAAGAAGACTCACTCTACGATTCCATTCAGTAAAGCGTGTTGGGAGTGCGAGTGTGAATGGAATGATAAAGGACGGAGCGTGTGACAGTGTAGGATAGAGAAAAGTATGCTTGGTTGGTTTGGTCACAAAGAGAGGATGAGTCAAGATTTTAACTATGTAATATTTTGTGTGGCCCATCAACCATGTTAAAGTATACAGACATCATGTATACTACATACTTTCACAAACAAAACTTAAATTTTGATTTTGAATATAATTACCCGACTTGTAATCCTCCAATATGCTCTCATTCTCATTTTTAATGGATAAATCTTCATCTGTTTTTCCCTTTTCCTCAGTTTTTGTCTCTAACTGCAAACCTTCACCATTACAATCTTCGCTGTGTGTTGCTGCACTGTCCACTCTCTCCGCTGCATTGCACCATTCTTGCTTTACTTGCAACAGTCTGGTTTGAGCGTCTTTGCATTGTTTCCTGAATTTCAGAGAGTCGTTTGAAAAGCTGATACAGCTTGTGCACATTTGCTGCGGCAGCCCATCGTCTACATTCACCTGAAAAATGTGGTCATTTTTAGTCAGGATTTATCTTGCCTAACTTGTAATGATAACGACATATCAGACACAGAAATCGAAACAATTCGGATTTCTTTTGCCGTTTTTTTTATTTAATGTCACTTGTAAATAAGTTGATGAATGAATGAAGTTAAAGTTAATGTTTCAAAAACTAAATCATTATTTTTAATTAAATATCTTTGTGTTTCTTAGTTTACTTTCTTTTCAACTGTGTTTATGAATTTTGACTTTATTTTCTTCTAGTTAGTGGCTATCTAATCTAATATTAATCACAGAATAGATAATAGTACATGCTTTTAGTAAGTGGCTACAAGATTTTGGATTTTAAAACGAAAAAGAAAAAAAATCAAGGCCCAATTACCTTTATGCCAGTGGTCACGAAAATAGCAGCAGAATAACGCATATATTCGACGGATCCCGCAAAAATTGGAATTAACTTTTCTGTAGCTAAGCAAGTTCGACAGACGGCGTTGAAATTCATCTTAAATGCTAAAAAGTCGTATTAAAGAAGCTCGACCACATGTATACTATAATTTGCCGGAAATCACTATCAATAACACGGCAACGGGACGCCTGATAACAGGCAAAATGAATTATATTTAACAACGGTTTTTGACAGTGAGATAACCAAGTGATAACAAACACAACCAGTGTGACCAGAAATAAATTAACCATTCTGCTAGCGACTCGGGTAAATTGTGCTAAATTCTGCTAAACTTAGAAAAAAAAATGATTGTAACGAATAAAGTCAATTTTGGTATGTAAATACGTAAAACAAAAATGCTCATGACCGATTGTTTTAATTTTTTTTTTATTAATTATTACAATTTAGGTATCTTTATTTTATTTTTAACCAAAACTCTTGAGAAAAGATTGTCTCACACGCCGTGTTTGACATGGGCAAAGTCATAATTACCTTTGCAAATTTTACCAAAATGTTGATATTTTTTTCTTCTATCGGCATTGGGTCATTTTTTGCAATCTGATCCCAAAATCTTTCTAAGTTCAGAGCTGTATCGGAGCTATCTGAGCTAAAATGCTGTTTTCTACTAGGCCTCTGCTAAACTTTTATGTAATTCTGCCAAAGTCTGCTAAATTTTTCTATTCTGCGGTAAAATCTGCTAAGTATCGAAATAGGAGTCAAATTCTGCCAAAATCGCAGAATTCTGCTAACACAACACAACACACATGACACAACAGTGAAGTGAAGCGACACGACAGCTACGTCGGGGCCACAGATTACTAAGAGATCGGATCTCGGGCGGATGTCATGTCAGTTCGAGTGGGGTGATTGCGTTTTGTTAGTGCAAAACGAATCGTGTTTCTTTTTGTTTGCTATTCAATGGGAGGTTTTAACGTGCTTGCAGTGACATCTATTGGGGAGTGGCAACTGTGGCAAGCCTGGGTTTTTCTGGCTACCTCGGCAAATACTTTTATTTTACATACATACATACTCTCACGGCTGCATTCCCAAGAGGGGTAGTTTTGAATATCTGCCGGAAACTAATTGAAGCTTAGTAGCAGCGAGCTACAGAAATGCTGGAAGTTAATTGGCCCAGGTCGATAGATGGCGTTACTTGCTAAATAGTGAAGTCGTCTTCTATCAATATTAAAAAGGTACTCTACTGACAGGAGTGACAGGACTCGACTGACAGAAATCAACTCCGGCGCGGCGTCGCTTCTGTCAGTGTGTTTATTTATTTATCATCATCACTGTTAAGTTAAAGAAAGTTGTTTAATATGATTTAATTTCGCCTGTTATCAGGCGCCCCGTAGCCTTACTGTTTTTCGTATTTTCTATTCCATGAATTTTCTATTCATAGATCCTTTCAGTTTTTAATATGAATTTCAACGCTGTCTGTCGAACTTGCTTAGCTAATGGAAATTTGATTCCAATATTTGCGGGATCCGTCGATCATAAGCGTTATACTGCTGCTATTTTTATCACCACTGGCATAAAAGTAAGTAAACCATGATTCTATAACTTTTCGTTTTAGAAACCTAAAAGTTAGTAGAAATTTACTAATACTATGTAGCTAAATAGAAACATTTTTAGGGTTCCGTACCCAAAGAGTAAAAACATAAACGGGACCCTATTACTTAGACTTCGCTGTCTGTCTGTCTGTCCGTCTGTCACCAGGCTACATATATCTCACGAACCGTAAGAGATAGAGAGCTGAAATTTTCACAGATGATGTATTTTCGTTGCCGCTATAACAACAAATACTAAAATCAAAATAATAATATTAATTAAGGGGCTCACATAGAAAAAATGTGTTTTTTTTGCTGTTTTGGGTCTATTTAAATAACTGTAACAGGTAAATACTTGAAATGCTCACAGAATATTTAATTAAATATCTACTTTAAAAAGGAGTAATTAAATTAAAATAAAATTAGTATTTAAGGGGGGCTCTCATACAAAAAACCTGATTTTTTGCAGTTTTTGGTACGGAACCCTTTGTGCGCGAGTCCGACTCGCACTTGGCCGGTTTTTTAAAGACATGTGGAGAATATTCTGCAAAATCGGGAATAAGAAGAAACATTAATGACTTTAGTGTAGAATAGTCCACAGTTTTTAGCAACGGAAGAAATAAGACCAAGAAAAACAGAGAAATTTTTAATAAACAATGCTTTAGTTTATGAAACAACAATAAATCAACATCTTATTTACAAATGACATTAAATCGCCTTAGAAACATAGGAAGTCTGTGGCGTCTTTTGCAAATGGCTGAAGAAATTTTGAATTGTGGCAATTTCTATGTCCAATATCTTTATCATTACAAGTTAAGTAAGATAAATCCTGACTAAAAATTATTACATTTTTCAGGTGTACATAGACGATGGGCTGCCGCAGAAAATGTGCACAAGCTGTATCAGCTTTTCAAACGACTCTCTGAAATTCAGGAAACAATGCAAAGACGCTCAAGCCACCCTGTTGCAAGTAAAGCAAGAATGGGGCAATGCAGCAGAGAGAGTGGACAGTGCAGCAGCACACAGCAAAGACTGTAATGGTGAAGGCTTGCGGTTAGAAACAAAAACTGGGGACGAGAGGAAAACAGATGAAGATGTATCCATTAAAAGTGAGGATGATAGTGAAGCTGAGGATTACAACTCGGGTAATTATATTCAAAATCAAAATTTAAGTTTTTTTAATGTATGTAGAATGCATGATGCCTTTATAAAGGCATACCCTAAGATGGTTGGTAGACCACACAAAATATTACATAGTTAAAATCTTGACTTATTCTCTCTTCGTGACCAAACTAACCAAGCATACTATTCTCTATTCTAAACTTTCACAGGCTCGGTCCCTTATCATACCATTCACACTCCCACTCCCAACACACCCTTCTGAATGGAATCGTAGAGTGAGTCTTCTTACTATGAAAGTAGTAATTTTTTTAATTTCTGTTGCAGAGGCTCTGTACACGGCAGAAGAGGATCTGTTCCAGCTGCCGGGGGCCGAGGCCGCGCCTGCGGGCCCCCCGCCGCAGCTCGCGCTCGGCTGCTTCGTGAGGCTGGAGCGCTTCCCCTTGCAAGAGTTCCTGCACTCGCACACCTGCGAGACTTGTCTCGTGACCTTCAGCAGCCCATCCAGCCTGAACAGCCACCAATGCACCAGCTCAGTCGAGGAATATGTTGATAAAATCAATGATGATACAACTGAAATGAGATTTCAAAGCTTTTGTGCCAAAGATTTAGACATTCTTGGTGAATCCAAGAAAGTCCAGATAGAAAAAAAATTTGCTACGCACAGTGCGAAAGAGGATTGTGAAAATCTGGTTCCACATTCTTCTGATGATGTGGAATTAGTCAGACAAGATGAAAATTCTTATTTCGTCAATAATTGTGTATTGGACAGCTCTGATATAATATGTTCCCAAGATTTTTCTACCAATACTAGTTTCGATCCACAAAGCTCTGTGAATAATGTGCAGCGAAAGCATCAAGTGAAGTACAGTTGCCACTTATGCAAGGAGGAGTTTGGTCAAAAACTTCTACTGCGTAAACACATGAAAGGCCATGCTGATAAAAAACCTATATCATGCATCATCTGCAACAAGCAGTTCAAAAAGAAAAAAGCATTATCGTACCACATAAAATGCCACCATACACCTCTTAAGTACAGCTGTGACGTATGTAAGAAGGGTATGGTAAACAAAGTAGATCTAGTCAGACACATGCTCACACACACGGGAGAGAAGTGTTACAGTTGTGATTTGTGTAAAAAAGAGTTTGCGCTGAAACACAGTTTGGCCAAGCATATTGAGAGCCACACTGCAAAACCACAGCTCTCTTGTAAAGTTACAAAAGAAACAGAACTCTGTAGCAAGCCATTGAATAATCACAGTGCGAAAGAGGATGGTGATAATCTGGATCCACATCGTTCTGATGATGCCGAATTAGTCAATGAAGATGAAAATTCTCACTCAGCCATTGAGAGTGTATTGGATAGTTCTGATATATGTTCGCAAGAATTTTCAACCAGCACAAGCTTCATCAAGCCATTGAAAAGTGCGCTTACACGAAGAGCTAAGAACAATAAGACTACCAAGAAAAACAGATTTGACATCCACCGAAAACCATTTACGTATCCCTCTGAAATGATTGGCCGCACAACACTGCACTCTGGAGAGAAACCATATGGCTGCGATGTTTGTAAGAAGCAGTTTATATTCAATGGCAATTTGATTTCACACATGAATCTGCATATTGGAAAGAAGTACCACTCGTGCGGAGTCTGTGGCAGGTGGTTCGGGCGTAAAGACCATCAGACTAGACATGTAAAAACACACAAGGGAGTGCAGCTTTATAGGTGCGATATTTGTAGAAAGGATTTCGCACTAAAGCTTCATCTAGCCGAACACATAGAAAATCATAACACCGAAAAACTATCTTCTAGGAAAAGGAGACATGTGGCTGACCAAACGCGAACACGGGCTGGCGAGAAACCAATAATACCCTGCGACATCTGCAACAAACAGTTTAAATGTAGTAAGTCCTTCGTGAAACATTTGCTTTCACACACGGGTGGGAACACATACATTAGCGATACGAGTAAGAAGGATTTTGCACCAAAGAGTCAGTTGAAAAAAGTCTCTAAAGTTAAAACTGACCAAAATATTTTGTCCGGCAAAGCTACGAGTGACAAGAACACAAAGAAAGTGAAGTACAGTTGCCACATGTGCAAGGAGGAGTTCGAACAAAAACGTCAACTGAGTAAACACATGAAAGGCCACGCTGACCAAAATCCTATATCATGCAGCATCTGCGACAAGCAGTTCACAAAGAAGAAAGTGTTCTCGTACCACATGAGAGCCTACCACATGGCTCGTAAGTACATCTGTGACATATGTAATAAGGGTAAGGTACGCAAATCCGATCTAGTCAAACACATGAGAGTGCACACGGGTGAGAAACCTTACGTTTGTCATGTCTGCGGGAAGCAGTTTACACATGACAGTGGTTTGGCAAAGCATGTCCGTTTGCACGGTGGATACCGGCCCTATCCTTGCACAGTGTGTAGCAAGCGGTTCACAGTAAGCGAACATCTCAGTAGACACATGCTCACACACACGGGAGAGAAGCGTTACAGTTGTGATTTGTGTAAAAAAGAGTTTGCGCTGAAACACGCTCTGGCCAAGCATATTGAGAGCCACATTGCAAAACCTAAGTTCTCTTGTAAATTCTGCAGTAAGCTGTTTTGGAGTCAGGCAATTTTGACTAAACATATACGGATTCATACTGGTGAGACACCGTTCGCTTGCAGTGTCTGTGGTAAGAGGTTCAAAGTAAAAAGTGGTTTGACTTCACACATGCTTACACACACGGGCGAGAAGCTGTTCAGCTGTGAAGTGTGCAAGACGGCATTTCCACGCAAGAACGCTCTAGTCACACATATGAAAATTCACAGCGGTGAGAAGGAGTTCGCTTGCGACGTCTGCAATAAATATTTCAGGCATAAACATGTGAGGAACAATCATGTACTTCATGTCCATAAAGTTAATGTTGGAAGTGTTGGTAAAAATAATAAATAAGGAAATAAATATAAAGTAATTTTGTGCCACTTACAAACACAAGAATTATTTGTACAGTTAAAATATTTAATTGGGACAGAAACACAACACAGTAAGGTTCCGGGCACACATTATTTTCCATTATATTTACATACACATACATATTCCCTAGCCTGTATTCCTAAGAGGGGTAGGCAGAGCACATATTGTGTGAGTAATTTAGTATAAAATAGTAACTTAGCATAAGCATCAAAAATTTATTTTGCCTTAAATTTAGAAATCACGTGTAAAATATTGAAAAATGGGTGCTATTATGTATTTGACACGGAATTCAGTAATGCATGAATTAATTAGGTTGATCTTTGTATAAAATGAAATGAAAACGTCATAATGAAATATTAATTGTGTAACTACAAACTCTTGTTGTTAATTTTGTATACCGTGTAAGGGCCATTTTATCGTAGAAATGGAAAAAAATGTCTTCAATTTTTATTACAATTTTAAGGATCCTACACTATAGCATCTAAGTTTATTTAGAAAAAAGCAACAAAGTAGAACTTTTTGTTTTTTATTTCTAAGTATTGGTATCAATATCAATTATGTTCTTGAAAATACTTTTATTTTCAAAAGTGCCTAAAGAATTTTTTGACCAAATAAACTTTTTTATTTTAACTTTGACTTTTATATCATTGTATTATATAATTCACATACATACATACATACATGTATACTCACGCCTGTATTCCCATG
>BHDV01002634.1:292980-304153 GCA_005406045.1 Adoxophyes honmai | reverse complement strand
ATCGGCAAATGTTCAATGAGCTAACGTGGCCAACCGCCTTAAGGACAGAGTAGCGAGTAGCTGCAAGAAGGCTTGACTTTAGGTAACATCTTTACTAATGACTTAGTTTAATGAAGTTTAATCTATGTGGTGTCAGATTTAGAATAACACCTCTCCATTTCGTCTGTGGACGTCATAAGACGCGACTAAGGAATTAGGTTAAGGTACATTTTAGGTGATAGGCTAGCAACTTGTCACTATTATTCCTGCCAACTCAAAACCTAAAAAAAACGTATGCTAGAAGTGGCCACGAAACGTGAAATAGTCATAGTTTTGTCTCTGCCTGCCCCGTTTGGAAATACAGGCGTGATGTATATGTATCATCATCATCATCATCATCAGCCTATATACTTCCCACTGCAGGGCACAGGCCTCCTCTCAGTATGAGAGGGCTTGGGCGATAGTTCCCACGCGGGCCCAGTGCGGATTGGGAACTTCACACACAACGTTGAATTACTTCGTCGCTGTGTGTAGGTTTCCTCGCGATCTTTTCCTTCACCGAATAGCTCGTGATAAATATCAAATTTGATATCGCACATAAATTCCGAAAAATTCAGAGGTGCGAGCCCGGGGTTTGAACCCACGACCCTCGGCTTGAGAGGCCACAGTTCGAACCGCTGGACTATCACGGCTTTTTGTATATGTATGCATGTATTTAATCTATCTACAGAAGATTGAAGCATGACATGAGGACATGACGTAAAGATTATTTATAATAGGTACCTGTAGTTTTCTTACCTCAAGTAAAATGAAAAATGAACCCTCAACCATAACTTAAATTGTAATATTACTTCATCCTTCGTATACTTATTATTTTGTTTAACTCCGTTAATGAGGGTTCACTAATAAGAAATGTAAGTTATTTTCATTTTTGTCGCCTTTGTGGTAATATTCGAAGATTGTTATAGATTATTATACATCGTGTGTCTTCCTTCCTCTTGAAAATGATGGCGACGCCGAAAGAATTCGTACGAAGAAATAGAATGCAGAAATTATAAATTTGAATTTTATGCCTGCATTTTCTGGCTTTACTTATATGAATTGTATCACACAACGAAAAGTGCCATGGTATATCATTAAAAACTGGCCAAGTGCGACTCGGAGTCGCGCTTGAAGGGTTCCGTACCAAAAACTATCATGCTTCTTTGTATGGGAGCCCCTTTTACATAGGTACTTATTTTAATCTGTGAATATTTCAAGTGTCTATCTGTTATCGTCATACGTCGCACTCCAGAGGGCATTTTCGTGGCATGTCAAAATGATAGATAAGGTTCACAAATAAATCAAATAATCAGAAGTATATGTACTTAGTATTTCGTACCTAGTATTTATAATGTACAATTCTTATCTTTTAATATTCATTCAATTTTAAATAAAAATACAATTGAATAGTATATAAAACATTTAATTTATTAAGCAGCTATGTTATACGAATATATTATTATTAATATTTTTTCTAAGGTCAACGTTCTTCGTCTGCTTGAAAATATCAATTTTAAATGGGAGAACGTTTTTTCAAAATCGACTGAAGTAATTGGCAGGTATTTTCGTTGTTGAAAATGCTGAAGTGTGTTTTTGTTAACGTTATTTGTTGTCTCAACCTATTCGTTTTCAATTAGACTATTTATCACTTTTAGTGTCTCATACCCGGGATTACAAATACTAAGTACATTATAATACTCATAAGTTAAGATTTTTTTGTTTACCTTACCTTGCCACGAAAATGCCCTCTGGAGTGCGACGTATGGTTATCGTTATTTATACTATCGACCCTAAAACTAAAAAAATCACGATTGTTGAATGGGAGCCCCCTGTAAATAATAATTTTAATTATTTTTTAGTACAACCACGTTTAACCATCTGGTTACCCTGAAAGTGCTAAACGTGGCACTGAATTTTTGAATTCCTGTGCTCTGCCTACCCCTCTTGGGAATACAGACGTGAGAATACGTATGTACCTATGTATGTATTTTTAGTACTTTTTGTTATAGCGTCAGCAGAAATAATCTGTGAAAATTTCAACAGTCTAGCTTACGTCAGATACACCTTGGCGACCGGCGAACGGACGGGCGGGCATTGAAGTCTCAGTAATAGGGTCCCGTTTCCACCCTGTGGCTACGGAACCCTAAAAACAAACACGGCTCGGGCTCATTATAATGTCCCGAACCCAACTCTAAAAAACTGGCCACAGATCAAAGCCCCATCAAAGTTGACTGAGTTGTCCCGGAATTGGGCCTATAAATAAGTAGCGAGCCTCCACGGCAAAACGGGCAAGTGAGAAAATGATAAATATTTTAATTGAGTTGCTGTTTTTGTGATTTTTCACGGTTACCACCTTTTCAGGGCATTGCGCGGTGGGCGAGAAAAAATTGAAATTATCTTTATTCGCTTTATATTGAGTGTTCCGGACGATTTTACGGTGTATTCCTCACAGTTTGGCAAAAATGCCCACTATTTCATTGCGCGTTTTGTTGCCCGGGTGGTTCTTTATTTGGTCTCAGGTTTAAACTAACAGCTTTACAGTTTCATCCGTGGATATAGTAAGAGGTGACTCAAAAATCAGACTGGCAACCTGACCCTATTATATCGCTTTTATTTAAGAGGATAGGAGTCGCACCACTTCTCCATACAAACGTAGTCCCTTGTTTTCTCCATGAATAATGACATTGGAGCAAAATTTTTTTTTACATTATATTTGCATCTGTTGTGGCTATGCCCCTACGATTTGCTTTTATCGATATTCTAAATAAAAAAATAAAATAAAATAAAATATTTACAAAATCGATAAAAGCAAATCGTAGCATAGCATAAGCACAACAGATACAAATTTAATGAAAAAAAAAAATATGCTCTAATGTCATTATTCACGGAGAAAACAGGGGACTATATGGAGAAGCAGCGCGACTCCTATCCTCTTAACTGTAAATCTAAAACTGAGACTAATAGTCGCTATGAAACGTTAAACAGCCGTGTCTATGTAATATGTTCGTGTGCTTTGCCTACACTGCTCGTGATGTTTATGTCATGTATGTCCGTAAGTCAGCAATAAAGCATTACGAAATGGACACATTACATACACATGTCATAAATATAAGTTCACATTTGTACTTTTTCGCCTTAAATTGCTAAGTTATTTGCTACGGCGGCACATACTGCTGTCAAAGTGACAAGGTACGATGCCAAATGACCAAACATAATTAGCGAAGTATCTGAAGTAGTACTTTATTGGTATTTTCTGGCGATAACTATAAATTGAAGTAATAAGCGCTTTTTGCAGATTATAGCTTATAATGGAGGCGAGTAACGATACTTACGAGTATAAAACATGTTACCAGGGCTAAGTAGTCCCCACTACCAATATCTGCCACGACAACATACATACATACAATTACGCGTATGTTCCCAAATGGGGCAGGCACAGCACACGAAGCGTGACATAGACAAAACCATGGTTATGACTTCTTCACGCTTCGCAGCCACTTCTAGCATAGTTTTAGGTATCAACACAGATGGAAGAGGTAGTATAACAGTGATAGGTTGCTAGCCTGTCGCCTAAAGCAGACCTAAACCTATATCCTTAGTCGCCTCTTACGAGGTCCACGGAAGAAATGGAGAAGTGATATTCTATTTCGCCACCACACAGGAGCCCACAACAAAGCTGTTGTTTGTGTGTGTTTACCTACCTAGTCAATGGTATGAAAACCTGCATGCGCAAGTACGACTCACGCTTGGCTGGTTTATAATACCATCAATTATAATACCCAATTTTTCATCCCCGGCATAGAATAGGTAAGTAACTACGTAAGACAAATGTCTCGGGAAAGAAAGATGTCGATAATAACGAGGGTAATCTTAGTTTTGCAGCTGCCGCGGTTCCTACATGTTGAGCTACGGACTACTTAGCAAAAACATATCAAGTAAAACTCGATTTACCTAAGACGCGAGTTATCCATATTTTTCATTATGAGCGAGTTTCGCAATAGTTCTACTTAACCCGAAAGCATATTAGGTCAGTAGGCTTAGGGTTTAGGACATCAAAACGTGCGACACGACATACACGTGGGAAAGACCAACTGTCATTTTCTGATGTCTCAAGTTAGACAGTGGGTTAAATATTTGGGCGTTTGAACCGCTGTCATTATTCTCAACACTTTTTTTATTAGTTTTTTTTAGAAATTGGTATAATAAGTGTGTCATATAGTGTCTATATCTTGCAAATAGGTACACACTAGACTATAATATACACATTTCCAACAGTATCTGATAAAAATTGTTGAGAATAATGACAGCGGTTCAAACGCCCGAATATTTACCCACTGTGGCAGGTATAATCTATGTCGCGCGCATCTCTACTCGCGCCTTGCTGTGCTGCCGGCTAGATAGGTAATGTTACGCAAGCGATGGAACGAACGCGTGTAAAATTAATGTCAAACTAAGCAAGAAGTGTTAACATTAATCTGTTATGCCAGCAATGTTTTCGTTTCTTACCGGCGTAGCCGTTGAATATTGATAACTCTTATCAATCAGCCGCAGCATTCCGCCTGTGTTCCGAGAACCAAGCAAGCTACAACCTCGTTCACACCTATCGCAGGAATGCATAAACCAAGGCATTATTTGGCGGGTATTCCGTTTCATTGTGTCACTTTTTCCTCTACCCGCAAACGCGCGAGGCGGCCGAGCGATGCGACGCATCGATCCACTATCGATCGTCTGGCATCCAAACACAATGTCATATACAAGTAATTGTATATAATTGGGAGTTCTCAAGAACAATGACACGAAATTACTGTTTGAGTCAAATAATTGCGGTGTTTTTTGCGTTTGCGAACGCTTTGTGCTCGGCCGATTGTTTCGGTTTTGTAATTGCTCCGGTTGAGTTTTGTTGTTTGTGTGTATGTTGTTTCCGTGGTGAATGGACCAAGGATAGAGTTTGAGAGGCTTGGTTTGTGAACGGGTATGTACCTTGAAAAACTGCGAAATTCAGGTATGTAGATACATGTATGTGCATTCTTGTATGGTCGATTGCAAAAATGATTATCGATTTAATCCTTTGAAAGATTTATACCGACACCTTGTTATGTTGTCTTAAGAGGAAATATGCCGGTCGAAGGAATTGAAAAATAGGTATTTGCTAAATCTATTGCTGTCGCGCCGTGACCTACCCAGACGACTTCGAGTGCGATAAGAACAACTACAGCTCGGACCGAAAATACCTATGAAAATTATTCAAAAACAACGTTTCGTAGTCCCCTGATTTCTTCTCCAAAACTTAACCGATTAAATATGTTTTTTCATTAAATGTTAAAAAAATGTCATAACTGTGTTTCTATGTTCTTATATTTTGATATAATTGTGTTAAAATTGGTTTCTAGAGGTTTGAACACAAGGGAAAAAACTTGCCAATTTTTCATGTTTTTGAAGGTTGATATCTCTTTTAATAATTCAATAAAGAAAAAAAGGAAAACATAGGAACATGCTAATATATCATTAGATTGTTGATTTAAAAAATCATTGTTCTACGGGTAATATCCAGGGAGGAATCAGGGGACTACGTTTCCATACAAAATATGACCGCTCCATTTCCTCTTAAGTGGCATGGGATTTATATGAAAAGTTCTGTACACTTATATTTTTACACTTAACTGTATTATGTCTATGCAACTGCCTACAAAGTTTTTAATGTCTTTTAGTTTTAAATTTCCAGGGTCGCATTGAAAGACAGCATTGCGGCAAGCAATATCATGCTGAGTGCGGTCTTTTTGGTGCTACTTGGCACGAAATTGTTACTTACTGTTTATTTAAGGCTTACGTATTTTTAGATAAGTTCAACAAAAAAGTTTACCAGTGTCAAATTTCTGTTAATAAACGTCTTCTGCTTTTTTTTCTTTTCTTTATTCACAAGTAAGTACACATTGCTTACGAATCAAATTCTGACTAATAAATGAATACACTTATGACTGAAAAGTAACACACTAATTTTATAAATGCGAAAGTTTGTGAATGTATGTGTATGTTTGTTACCCTTCCACGCCCAAACGGCAAGACAAATTTAGGCGAAATTTCGTATGCTGGAAACCTACCTTGGATTAACACATTATGCTACTTTTTATCCCGGAAAAATAAGCAGACTTCATTGCATTGCGATAAAAACAACTCAACGCAGCCGGAGTGGCTGGCAACCACTGCTTGTTACATAACTTAGATAATGTGTTAGAAAATTTCATTCTTCTTAATTGAAACTCAACGAATAGTAAACAGATTAACTGTAAGGTACGTAGAGGATTTTTTTAAACATTTCCAGTTCTGTATTCAAGGGGAGACTGATGGCAGGGCTATTCTAACGCACTCGGAATGACGAAAACAATATCACTGATCTAACTTTAGGGGGCAACGCAGACGACAGATTTTTTGTGCGATCGAGTCTGCGGCGAACAAAAAGTCTGCGTGGATTGTATTTTTGCGCGTCGTTTGCGTTACTGCATATAATTCTATAGGTTCTATTTTCATAAACTAAAACGTCCGTCGTGGATAGTCTGTCGTCTGTGCAGGGCCTAAGCCTGACAAATATGCTACTCGTAGAAGGCTATGAAACGTATTCCTGCTAAATAGTTCAGAAGTGATCAACTTTAATGATATCTCGATTTAACGACATCTATCGGCAAATGACCATTCCCAAGTAAAGGTAGTCATTTCACATAACCTCACTTTTACTAAACACGTTTCATCTCTGTTCCTAGATTGCCAAAATAGTCACAATTTTTGTTGATGATTTATGGATGCATTGCCTATTGACTGATACAAGTTTCATTTCTTTACATTTAGGCCCAAGATTGTATGAATGCCGCCCAGTCTCCTTTGCTGACATATCTATCTATGTCCAGCGTTTCGCGTGCCTTGCTTACTCCATTTGGGGACTTTGGGGTATTCACGCGTAATGTATGTATGTATTTCTTACAGCATTGTTTTCATCTCAATCATCTTCGTAACACTCAAAGTTCCTTGACCTAAGGCCGTCACAGAAATCAGAGCCAGTCCACTTTTTACAGTATTATGGTAAGACATGGAATGCCAGTTTTTGCCGCAAACGGTTTATGTCAGCCCCCCACTCGGTGGCACTTTTTCCCGGCTTATTTGAAGTATTAATGAATAAGAATAGTGCTGGAAAAAGCTGGGCTCTTTGATTTAATACTCTTATCTTGAGATTCGAGAGATAAATGCCGGTTACGCGAACGTAAAAGGTGTGGCCATTTTAGATTTCATTTTATTTATTGCGCCGTGTTCGGCTTGTAAGTAATGTGCTTTTTAGTCGAGCTATGAATTGTTGGACAACGGTTGTGAGTAATGTTTTGTTATTAAGGCAGCGAACGCCGAGGGTACAACTGATTAGACGCATTTTTGGATCTTGAAAGAATATTTCAAGTTAAAATTAAAATGTTGTAGGTGAATTCATGTCTCATGGACTTTCTTAAATTAGACACTTTATACCAGATACAAAAATAACTTCAGTTTATTAAAAAAAAAAGTCTTGTAGCTGCAGAAGTCTATTTTCTAAAGCGCTCGACATCACAATCGCTTCGAATTTGACAGATGGAAATCAATATAGATTTAAATTTGAAAAATTGGTATCGCGTAACGTCATGGCAGTTGATACCCAGGCACTTTTGAAGTCAATCGGACGAATGATTTATCGTAAATTCGTTCCGCGTAATCACAATGACAGTTGGGGATTGGTTTGTTACCCGAAAGCAATTTACCGAGACGCTCGGAATCACGATCGCTTTCCTCCGTCAAACCCATGCCGATTCCGAAAGCTTTAGTTAGACAATAACCGTGCTTGATACGAAGTAGGTTTAATGAAATATGTTCAAGCTAAAAG
Source organism: Adoxophyes honmai (assembly GCA_005406045.1). Lineage (NCBI taxonomy): Eukaryota > Metazoa > Arthropoda > Insecta > Lepidoptera > Tortricidae > Adoxophyes > Adoxophyes honmai. The sequence continues at coordinate 296,238 of BHDV01002634.1, read as the reverse complement.
AAAACTTATCTTCTACTGAACTGAATTGAATTATACATAGGAACAGTAATATTTCTCCAGAAAAATCGCCAATATATCAATGTCGAACCGTACATGTGCCTTCGATTGTGTCCACAGGCTTCCTTGCAAGAAACCCTTACTGACCTCTTTCTTTGACGTATTTATCGTAATCATTATGTTCCATTATTAATCGTCAATTAAATTAGGACAACAAGGATAATGACGTGCTCTTGATATTAATATGGGCATACAACAATGTAACTAATTAGTCCTTAATTTTTTACACCCTCAAGAGTAATAACACAAGTGTAACGACAGTAAAATACAATAAAATTTCGTCTTTGACACGCGAACACTAAGTCGAAAACAAAATCGAGTCCATTCGATTCGTCGCCAACAACTTTTTGAATTTCGAAAAAAGAACTGGCCAGTTTCAATGATAGCATCAATAAAAAACCGAATTTTAATTACGCGTGTGTGCCGTACAGATAACGCACACATCGCATATCGACGATTATATCACCATATTTCGATACTAAAAGTCAACGTGCTTAAGTAGGATACTTAAGGTTTTCTGTAGTTTTTCGCTGTCGATCGGTTCATTTAATTGCATTAATTGGTGCATCAATAAGCCCCGAGTTATCTGATGGCTTTGAGTTTAAACCGTACATTAATTACGTTATAATTACGTTGGACAATGGCGCCACCTGTCGCTCGGATGCCGAACTAACGATCGGTGTATCGATCGGCTAGTGTCGATCATTGACAGGATAGAGCTAATTAATCTATATCTACTGCGGTTATGGGTTCAAGAAAAAGTGAAGAGTTATAGTAATAGCGATCTATAAGTTGCTAAACTTGTCAAATGTGGTTAGGGAATATGAGTATCCAAAGTTTTTTTATTTCTGTAATAGTATTAGGGAAAGATGTAAAAGTCCCCTATTTATTCATTTTGAATGCCAAAATTTAAAATTCGTCTGATCTTTTTTATGTAAATACTGAAAAAAGTTGAAAACTGTTCTGGAGTTGACTCCGTTTCCTAGATTCAATTGTTACGTGCTTACACTTACATCAAAGTAGATAAAAAAAAAATTGATAATCTATAAATATGAAACATTACACCTCTATTTATGTTTCTTCTCTTATGAACACAAAAAGAGAACCAACACCCTTGTCATCAATCTATCTCTTTTCTCCCAAGCACGTTCATGTTAGCAGACCAGCGATCCTGTTGTATTTGCGTAAGCGCACAATTTTGAGGAGAAAAAAGTCGAGCCACTTCCGTTTGGTATCGATTGTTGAAATCGATTAATACTATTGTTTTTCAGTAATCGTTAACATTGGAGTTAAGTCGTGTAATGTAAAAATTATAGGTTTCGATCCTTTTTAATATTTTTTCGTGCCTATACTTTTGTATTATGACGACCGGCGACCTGTCGATTTATTCTATCTATTCAACTGAAAGATGTTTTAAGTGTACCTTTGTAACTGTAATTTCTAGCGTCAGTTTCACACGAAAAAGCATGCAACAGATTAATACTCTAGTTCTAGTACGTAAGTCAATGTCAACATTCTTCAACAGTGTAAGGAATTTTTATAGCGTTGCTAACACATTTTTTGCGTTGATTTCAAGTTGAAGACCGTTATTAACGTCACGCGATGATGATGATGTGAGATAAATGCTAAAATGTAGCCATAAAAGGGACGTTTTTCAATTCATTTCTTCATTTGGTCTTGGTATATATCACTTTTACCCGTTTTTAAAATTGATTCATTGCGAGTAAAGGGTGATTTTTTCGAAGAATCAATTTTGTTCTTGATTGAGCCCTTCCTACGGAACCGACGGAACGGTGCAATTGGTACGGATTGAGTATGCTAGGTGTTTTTCTTTCTCTGGGAAGAAACTTACTATACTTATCCAGTCGAATGTAGAGATGGACATGCCATATGCTTTATAGAAGTGGAGAGAAAAATGGAGTAGATTGGGTGTTAGAGAAGGCCTAGAAGGAGACAGAACTATGAGGAGTCAGCCGATGTGTTGGACTGACGATCCTTTTGGAATGGCTGAGAAAACTATACCATGAGTTCACAATGACAGTACTCGCTAGCGTTTTAAAGATGTATGGAGATTTTTACAGCGCTGCTAGTGAGTAAATAATTACGTTATGAATCCAAAGGTAAATTATCTATTGAATTTAAACGCCAGATTCTAACGTTTTGTATCCGTTCCGTTATGCTATAGTAGAACGTATAGCAAAATATGCGAGAGAACAAAACCTACTTACAAAAATATGCGAGAAGTGGCCACAAAACGTGAAATAGTCATCGTTTTGTTAATGACACTTTTCGTGAGCTCTGCCTACATAGTGAATACAGGCGTAATAATATGTATGTATGTATGTAGAACATCGGTACCATGAGTCACAAATATGACAGATGTCATCGACAAGTTGAATCGGAAACTATTCGAAGCGCGTGTATTTGTTATCGACTGGAGCTATGCGAATGCGGTTTGCGATGGTCAGATAAAAATGAATGAGGAATGGCGCGCTTTGGATGAGACCCACACATAGCATTTTGTGTGTGTGTGAGTTGAAGAAAACTTAGGTAGGTACAGGTCACTCTTTACTTAAGAGTATTTTTTTTAATGAAATTGATGACGAATGATGAAGTGATTTAAAAAAAACCGGGGCGAATGAAAATCATGGGGGGAAGCTTTTGCCCAGCGGTGGAACATAAATCTAAGCTCACAATAATAATAAAAAAAAATCTGATAAGGTACCTAGTTACCTCATTTTCGTTTGGTTTAATGCACCCGTGTTGGTATTATTTTCGTACATAAACATAAGATAAAAATCATGCCGGGTTCCCCGCGGGTTAGGCAGAGACAATAAAGCGCCGTTCGCTTCTATTCAAGCTTACTTCCCACGCTTCATTCATCCTGTTTCTGTTTCGGGTAAGTAAGTATCTACTTACTTCTAATTTGGCCTATTTTCAGAACATCGCCGATCTGCCGGCTAATCACGGCACGGCGGGAGTCGATTAGCGTGCGGGATAGACTGAACCCGTCATTGTCTAACAAATCACGTTTATAATGTTTAGCTTACTGATCAATGTAAGTTTTTAGAAGGCGTCCTCGACCAACTTTATAGCCGCTCGCCGGATAGCCCAGCGGTTGACGGCCGGATAGCCCAGCGGTTAGAGAACCTGACTGTGAAGCTTAAGGTCCCGGGTTCGATCCCCGGTCGGGGCAGATGT
>BHDV01002634.1:217364-260748 GCA_005406045.1 Adoxophyes honmai | reverse complement strand
CAGTTCCTTAGTTGGGCGCCCCGTATAATTGATACGATACGGCAGATACGGCGGTAGCTACGCCCCTGGATACGACTCTATATGTATATTAAAGTCTATTTTTTAAAGTCAGATATTAAATTGACAAGTCCAAATGATTAAAATCAGAAGTAATAATACCGTATTTTATTGAGTTTCTCCGTTTAGTCACTCTGGATACAAACTGGTTTGGCCCGTGTTATAAGTATTTACAAGGAAAAATTTGAATGTAATAAAAAAAAAGTTTATTAGATCAAGTGTCGATAGTCGAGACACAACAATATTTTAGAATTGCAAAAAAAAAGTTTATCCTCGCTCCGAATCACGAGCGTTATCGATTTAAGAGGAGATTTAACGAAACGAACCATTAACCGCTCTTTATTTTCATGATTTTTTAATAATAAAAAATAAAATAAAAAAATAAGTACCTACCTACTCGCGAATAAAGAGTGCGTATTCCGCGACTGAATTTTATACTCGTTTGGTTGAACGGGACTTAACAGATAAAACCGGCCAAGAGCGAGTCGGACTCGCGCTCGAAGAGTTCCGCAACTTCCGCACCAAAAGCAGAAAAAAAACAATTTTGTTGTATGGAAGTTCCCCGTAAATAATTATTTTCTTTATTTTTACTATTTGTTGTTGTTGTTATAGCGGCAATAGAAATACATCATCTCAATCATCTGTGAAAATTTCTACCGTCTAGTTTAAGGTTAGATACATAATTGAATGCGCCGAATTTGTATTGAAAAACTTCTAATTTTGTTTTGAGCTGTCTTCTGATTTCGCGCCAATCGTCGGAAGGTCTCACTTACACAAGTGTGAAACTGGCTTTACTTGAGTTTAATTATCAAGACGAGATAAATGCTTGGATTCGCTGACGCCATAGTTATTTGATCATACATCTATGCAAGGTCGGATGCAATATTTTTGACAGATTCCTTTATTACGGAATATTTTAGCATGTCATTGAAACGTACAAGTAAGTAGAGAATGTAGAGATGAACTGTCTTCTAAATAACTAAAAAAACAATTTCGCCGCGAGGTTTTTTAGTGTTTATGTAAGGTAAATGTACCAATGCTCGACGCCTCAAGCCTCAACGCCCAGTAGATGACATTCATCTGTCTTCCATTTCCATTTATTTCGTTCCGTAGTTGTAAGCAACCCTTCTAGCAACCTGTCACTATTAGACCACTTGTTATCTGTTTTTGAACCTAAAATTACGTTACACCTGCGTAATTCTACTGTATCTATTTCTATAATTCGAAGTCAGGTAAAAAAGAGACAATTAAGTGGCATGACGGTATATTATTCATAATTTATAATATTCACGATAAAACAATACATGTCACCTGATTATTCAAGGCAATTACTATAAAATATCGAATCGTTGAGCGGCACACAATCCGCACTGTACACATTACATTATCATTTAATATACTATAGGTTAAATTAATCATTATATACTTAGTCAATAGTAAAATATTGCTTTTTCACAATTCTATTAATCTCTAAAAATATGTCAAAAAAATCTTAAAACATTGAAATCAGGATAAGTATTTGCATTATTTGACGCGCGAAAATTGTCACTTCATGTTGCCAGTTGTACTTACATCGCGTGACAACTTACTCGCCAACTTGTACAATATACAATCTGACAGTCCCCGGCGCTTGAAGTGACACAATTTTTGGTTTGGTTTCGCAGCTGTCCGGGAGACCCGTACGGGCTGTTGCTACGGGCGCCCGGAGCGGGAGCACAACTGAGAAACTATAGCATCGTTTCACAGCGACGCGGAGCGGGTCCCGTGCGCACCAATCCGGGTCGCTGTGAAACGATGCTTTAGGAGCAACAGCCCGTACGGGTCTCCCGGACAGATGTGAAACCAGGCTTAGGACGAAGAGCGATGCGTGGACTTATCCCACCCTCCTACTTAAATCTTGCCAAATTAGATTTCGGAGACTGTTCTTTGAACATGTTCTGTCGCGACATTCATGAGACTCAACTCTTAATAAGTGTACGGAACTCGCGCCTTTTATTGATCTACGCCGACATGTTTCGGACTCAATTGTAGTCCTTCATCGGGGATCTTTTAAAGACCTGACTTATGGTCGATTTAACCAATCGAGAATAAGTCATGGTATAAGTCACTCTTGTCCGCTTTTTTCATGTGAAAAAGTGATTTACTCGCGAGTAAAGTGACTTATTCCGATACAAAAAAATTCTCGTTTGTTTGAATACACCATAATTCGTGTATTTCAAATACTTTTAACATTGCATCATAACTATTCGCCTCTTTGGCTTTTTGAGTCCTAAGATCTTTTTAAGTTTTAACTTTTACATCAAAAACAAAGGTACTGGGCAATCTGAAAATACTTTTATACAGGCTTTCGACCTTAATGAGTATAAAGAGTGCATACATATTTTTGGCATTATGACCGTGTAGACTCTGTTGCTAACTGTAGGTACAATATTTTAGCCTAACTGACAGTTTAAACAGATTTATCAGTCATCTTGCTTGCTATGTTAAATCGATCCTTTAATAACGATCCCAATTCAAATTATCTTAATATTTGATAGGTATATAGTAATTTCAAATAGCCCAGTACCAATAAAACATGCTAACAATATAAATATTAACAATGTTATATGTTACATTCGAATCTATCAAAACACATCAATATAATGAAATGTATTGCATGAATTCTGGCACCATAAATTAATAACAAATAAAAAAATACCATAAAAATGTTTATGACAAAAACGCCATCAGATATTTTACAAGTGTAGGTACAGTCAGGGAAATTGGATGTTAAGCAGGTTGAGATAGGTACTTCTGAAATTGGCCTGATTACTGTTTCCAGCCAGTTGCATTGCATGACATAAATACTCAATATTGTACTTCATGATAAAGTTTGTCCTATAATGCGAACAAATTATGAAGGCGGTCAGCCTGCTAAACATTCAGATTCCCTGACTGTACAGGTACGCACAACACTTCTACGTGTAAAATGAGGCGTTTTTTTTTGCAATGTTGAACACACTGTATCACAATGCGTTAAAGACATCTTTTCACTATAGAAATTAACAAAAGGTATACTCGGACACTTACAAATGTGCTACTTATCTTGGTGGAAATTGCATCGCTGTCATTGACTACCTAGACTAGTCAGAGAATGACAGGAGGCTATAACAAGCCCGAGTAGACTCGCACATGTTGACATGCTAAGTCTACAGAATATTTTAGCTAATATACCTACACAATAATACAATTGTAGGTAATAAAACTAATAAACAAGTAGAAGCGTGATGGTTTTCATAGCGAAAATGATATGAAAATTATTTTTTATAGCCTCGTGCACGTAACATTAAAAATAATTACAAATTACAAGGACACATTACATTTCTTTGATAGTTTTAGTTACAGCAAATTTAACACGAGAATAGACACGGAAAAAGAAAATTTTACCCGAATTTTCACAAGAAAAAAAATTACTCCCGAGTAAAGAATGAGTTATACCAAGATTACATTTTTATACTCGTTTAGTTATTATTATTACATTTTTATACACCAATGACATTGACGCTTAGGCGAAAAGCGATAAGCGACATTTATTTAGGATAGTCAGACTTCCTAGTTCACTTTATCAGCAAAATTTGCTGATTTCTACCATGTAGGTACCATCGCGAACAGGGATTGTTGAGCCACTTGCCATTGTTCGCAATTTAGACGTGTAATCAATGACCGATGTGACAGACTAAATGTCAGCTATTGGATTAGTATTACACGGCCAAGTTACAAACATAGGTAAGTGGCTCAACAATCCCTGTTCGCGATGGTACCTATTTAACTCAATGTCCTAAAAAAATGTCGCTTATCCCATTTCACCATACAAGCGTCGACATACATTTGCAGTAAGTTTAAATATCACTGTAATTCTGTAATAACTGATAGGAAGTTGTCTACTTCCGTACCAGCTGATACATATAACGGCTAACAAGAGTTTGCATCGTTTTGATATGCCTCGACAAAAAATCCAGCTGTCAGTAAAAATCTTTAGTTCCTTTTACTACCGCCTGGTACTCGTGTACTAACGTTTTTCTTTCTATCTCTTGTAGGACTAACCGGTAATAGATTGAATATAGAGACATAGGAACATTAGGAACAAAATGGCGGACAGCAAATAGCCACAAGTTATAGTAGAGACTTTTAGGTTATTAAAAAAGATAAACAAACGGGAGCTTTCAAAAGTCAACCCGACAAAGTAAAAAATCACGTAAGGTATGTGTTGCTACATTAAATACGACACTTTCTATTTTAGTCGCATTACAAGGTTTGATCCATCGGAATGTAATGCGACTAATTTGACTAATGATAATTTACAAGGTTTGATCCATCGGAATGTAATGCGACTAAAATAGAAAGTGTCGTATTTAATGTACACATACCTTACGTGATTTTTGACTTTGTCGGGTTGACTTTTGACAGCCCCGTTTGTTTATCTTTTTTTAATTACCTAAAAGTCTCTACTATAGCTAGGGGCAGCTAGACGACGGGTAATTTTTACCAACGGGAACAAAATTTAGTCTTTTTCACATGAGAAAATTTACCCACGCGTATTCTAAGTCCGTGACCAAAAATTTTATTCTCGCTTGATCACATTACATGAACCTTTACTTAATAGAATAATTTTTTTAACCCAAGTTGACACGCTTAGGGCCATTTCATGTCGAGTGAATTAAATAGTAATTGTGTGAATGAAATTAACTGGCCACGGACTTAATTAGAAAGATTGGGCTTAGTACTAGCGATAACGAATTATGATAAGGCGTGTCATAGAAGAGGAAGTTTGGGTATGAACACTGTTATCAGGTTTACACGGTTTACAAACCATTTAGCATTTACAGCGTTCTCTAAACTAGGTACTGAGCGGACCTGAGGCAAACGCAACAAAGTAAATTGTAGTTTGTCTCATTTTATATACACATAGCTACTTATAAACTTCTTTTCTCAAACAGATCCCAAAAAATATACACTTATCATAATATAGAGTGTAGAGCTCTAATGGAAGGAAATAATAAAATTTGTCTGCAAAATGGTTACTTAAGGCTTGAACGCTCCCCAATATGCAAAAAAGCAAGCAGATTTAAATTGACCCTCAAGGCAATAATCGGGTATGAAAGACCAGATGTTTTTAGAAAGAATGACAAAAAAAAAACAACAGCAATCTTCAGAAGTTGGCAATAACGTGATCGAATCCCTTAGTTTCTACGTACATTTGAAAGATCGATAAGTAGTTATTACTCAGTTAATGCTACGCAATATAATGTGTTTGTACTGTACAATCATTAAAATTTGCCTCATAAAATTTAGGATGTTGATACTGAGGTGGAATGGAACGACCTCAATGTATGGAAGTATGGGCATCTCAAATTTCATAAGCCTAATTAAAACAAATGAGTTAGGACCATTGTTCAGCATTAGCTAAGTAAGGAACGCTTATTTTGAATCACCATTTTGTTTTCATGTTATCAACCTGTACCATCGTGAACAGGGATTGTTGAGCCACTAACCTATTTTTGTAACTTAGTCGTGTAATAATAATCCAATACCTGACATCTAGTCAGTCACATCGGTCATTGATTACACGTCTAAATTGCGAACAGTGGCAATGGCAAGTCAACAATCTCGGTTCGTGACTGTACATCAAAGTTTTCCAAACATTTTTCTCATGGACCCCCTTCAAAAATTTTTGGGCAAAATTGAGTGGATTCTATGCTGCTTGCTAAATTTCTACCAAATTCAATACATCTATTTTTACTAACACTAGATCGAGTATCCAATAGACCCCCTTTTTTTGACGATGGGAAAATGCATGACACATAACGCCATATCTTGGGGACCCTTGCCGCCTTAGAGATGCACTACAACTGTCATTGTCTAACTAGGCAAGGCAGATAACGACATATAGTCTACTACGAACTTACTGATCTACACAATTGTATGAAAAAAATGTTTAATTACAATCTTAACATTTGATTATTCGACATTGAAATCATTCTAGTCATTTATTTACACGAATGCCAACTTCTTAAGAAATTGCTCACGAATTGTATGTACAGTATGTGCCCCCACTTACCTATCCAGGCAATTCGGTGTTTTGAACGCGCACCACTACTAATACAAAGTTTGTCTAACTATTTTTAGCGAAATATTAATATCATGAACTACCTCATTTTGATTTTGCTAAAAATAGTTAGACAAACTTTGTATTAGTAGTGGTGCGCGTTCAAAACACCGAATTGCCTGGATAGGTAAGTGGGGGCACATACTGTACATAAGACATTGGTTCTTTTAGTGAGTACGACCCGAGAGAGGTCACTTCTATCCCCAACCGCGTACAGCCTTGAACAGCCTTCAAGCTTACCACAAGCTGTTTAAACACAGCTGAGTACACCCACTAAACCTGAGATTTCTGAAGGCAGTCACGTCTCATTTACTAAAGCAAACCGATAGAATTTTACACACAATATTATTCAGGATAACTATTTCGAAAACATAATATCGACTCATTAGAACAAAGTTAACATTGCCAAAGCGAAAAATTGATTTGGCTACATTTTAAATCGGCTGCAGATTATGTTTCCGACTATTTGTTAGAATTCCTGTTACACTAATAAACAAAAAAGAGTAAACGACTGGATCCGAATATTCTTTCATTTCCACATAAAAGCGTCCAGATTAATAATATTTAAAATCTGCTGGAAACAGAATGAGATAATAATATGCCGACAAGCAACTTTGTGGATGATACCTATTTTTACCTAGCAGCAGGTATATAGAAATGCCTAATGCAAAAGCAGTATAATGCATCTAAACTATCTAAAGTGAAGTGAAACGCATACAGTAGCATATTGAAGAATAGCAGCGAACAATCTTTTGATCAAATTTGGCAATAGCAGTGGCAGCAAACGATGCAAACGGGTGTAAGCAGTGTCTCCCAAACTTTTTGACGCGACCCCCTAATTTTAAAAATAAATAGTAGGCTTCCCGAGGTTTCTAAAATTAATAACTTACAAAAGCGTAGTTTGAAGAAATTAAACTCTTGATTATATTTAAATTTTAGTCATTTTTCTAAGGATTGACAACCCCTGCGAGACCCCCTATAGAGGCTTTGCGACCCCTTGCGTTACTGTGCGTTAAAGAATACTGTACGAGGCGAGGACACTTAAATTAGCGATAACAATCACACGATTAGTGTTAGATTCTTGATGTTAAAATCGGTGTGTAATAATTATAATTTACATGATTTTACAGCAGGTAAAAAAAATAAAATAACAGCTCCACTAATGACAAAATTACGATTTTAAATTATTGCATAGCGAGCGACAGTTATGAAATATAAGTAAAAGCTTAGATAAAATTGAACTAAAGTCCATCAAAATCCGATTTTTTTTTAATTGTCAGTTAACGTTATGCACCAAACTTAAAGTCATAAAGGGCTTAAGTCGACTTGCACCAATCTGATTTCTTTAACCCGGGCAGCGGGTACACTTAGTCTTTCAAGCGAAGCGTATTCATTTTCATCTTGGATTGACAAGGGGCCTTGCTTAGGCCAAGGATACACTAGGAGACAAATTTGCCACGACATGTCAAACGGCAACGTCGCGCTACTCCACCCCACGTTGTTGGGGACACGTGTCGTGGGACATTTGTCCCCTAGTGCAGGGGTTCCCAAACTATGGGTCGCGACCCAGTGGTGGGTCGCAAGAGAATATTAAGTGGGCCCAGCCAATAGATCGGCACATCGAATGACTTGAGCCGATGGCCAGTGTGTGAAGCTATGAAAGTCCTGCTCCCTTTTTACATTAAAACTACATACCGGAATTCATAAATTGGACTTGTCAAACTCTGAAGTTGATGTTGAACTTGATGTCAATAGTGATGGCGAAACATAGGAAACAATTTCAAGCTTCCCATTGAGATAACTAAACTTGTTGGTAGTTTTTTAAATAAGTAATAATTATTAATACTTCGTTTGTTATTTGTAAAGTCCTTCATTCATGGGTCTCAACTATGTAAACTTGTATTAGGTGGGTCGTAGGCCAGACAACTTTGGGAACCCCTGCCCTAGTGTATTGGCTTTACTCTACTGAACAGGCTGCGCCAGCGCGGACACGTCCACGACCGTCGTCCAGTACAGCGACGTCATAAGACGTTAAGGCCCTGCGCAGACGACAGACTATCCGCGACGGACTTTTTAGTCGGTGAAAATATAACGTATGGAATTATATGCAGTAACGCACACGACGCGCAAAAAGTCCGGCGCATACAATCCATGCAGACTTTTTGTGCGACACAAAAAGTCTGTCGTCTGCGCTGCCCCTATAGGTTTCGACACAGCGGGCAGGGCGGGACTTCGACGGGACAGTACAATCTGTGATGCTCCAAACGCATTTACAGCAGAAGCGAAGCGGCGCGGTGGCGTGACGGCATGAACGAAACGCCTTGTTCCCGACAGGCTCTTTTGTATAATCTATACTAATATTACAAAGCGGAAGAGTTTTTTTTGAACTAATCTCAGGAACTACTGGTCCGAAGTGAAAAAATATTTTTGTGTTGGATAGACCTTTTATCGAGGAAGGCTTTAGGTTATAACATCACGCTGCAACCAATAGGAGCGAAGAAACAACACAATGTGGGAATAACGGGGGAAAATACCCAGTCTCTATTCCACGCGGACGGAGCCGCGGGCACAGCTTGTTTGGAATATTATACGTTGTAATACTAGAAATTTAAATATAAATTTAACATCTTTGAAATGACCGTACACCGGGCGGCACGGCGTGGACGCGCCACGTCACGTCCGTGGCTGCGTGCACGCCACGCCACCGTCACGTCGACGCCCCGTCGAGATAGTAATGTGTCGAAACTTCCAGGATGCCTGGGCTTACTTAATTTGGAATATGAAGACATACTCTGCACATTCGTATTCATTCTTTCTGACATGGCATTAGCACCGGGTTGATGTGAACCCAGATAATTGCAAGTCGGCTTTACAATACCACACATTACGACGACAAGGTGACATTAAAACTAGAGCCATGTCACGATGCCATAGCAAAGCGGCGGTTTATTACTTCCATGAATGTTATTTACATGAATATTGATTGTTCAATTTATTGTTAAGTCATACATGTCACACCAGATACATAAAGCCCGGTGCCTGCATTAATTAACCGCTATTGCATTTGCGTAACTCACCTTGACTGTACCTTTGCATGACAGAACAAGTTAACACGAGCTATGAATGGATTGAAAGAGAAAATGACTGTATCTGTGTAACATGTAACTACTTGAACATGATTCGGACACATGAAAATTACAGGCTTAATAATTATAAATTAAATTTTCATTCAAAAATTTCAATTAATATTTGCATTGAATATCTAGTGAAGTCTATATCTATACAAGGTGCCCTGAAAGATAGAACTCAGCCAGATGATGAGTGAATGAAAAGTAAACTTGAAACTATTGTCCCCATTTTTAATTACGCAAGGAGTACATTACTATGTGAAGTTTGAAAATCTCTAGACATATTCTTTACTTTGTTTGGTTAATTTTAGACTTTGCAAAAGACTAAAGTGGGGAACTTTCTGTTTCAAAAATCTTTTATAAATAGCAAAATAGCTTTGCCTGGCTAACGCAAGACTACTTGTCACTTTCTAACTCTTCTAGTTAGACTGTGACAGCTATATACCATCCCAAGGGGTTCCGATTCGAGTGCATCACTCTGCTCAACATTCTGGCTGGATTCAATCTACATGGACCTTGTATGATTAAGTTACATATCACAAAAATAATTCTGATAGGTGTAACATCTAGCTAGATAACTTATACTATCAGAAAGTCATCAAAATCAAATGAACTATTACATTAAAATTGTACAATACTAGGCACTGAATTATAATGAAATAAAAAAACAGCCACAAAATATTTCTACACATGAAGACTACAATAATAGTATAAATATAATCCTTACACATTAAATGCAATTACTTGATTGTCTGATGTACGTCCATCATGGCACTCGTCCGTCAAATCCATAAAACCAATTATTTACTATGACATAGAAATTTTGTTCAATAATTTCAAAAATATGAGATTTTACGATAGTCCATCACTCAAGTTCTTTGGTAACACGGTACTATACTAGTAAAGTATAGCTTTGGGTACGGTTACGTTTTAAGTATTGCTATACAGTGTCCACACGAGCATTTGCTTCTGCAATCTTGCTGTACACCTGTGGCTTACGTTTGAATGTTACATAAGTGTAAAGAAGACTAGCTAGAACACTTATGTTTAACCCTACAAAGTTCAGCCACGAGAACACATAATCGCCACCAATAACCATACCAAGGTAAGTCACTAAAATGTTCTTAAGGCATCCAATAATAGTTGTAGTTAAGGCACTATTGTATTGCGTGCACAGCATCACACTATAGGAGAGAACAAAACCCATCACACATGACATTAGGAACTGGATTAAAAACAGTGTATCACCCCAATGCGGGTAATTGATTGATGCCTCAATGTCACCCATGTGCCATGCCACAAGTGCAGCTGGAACGATCATGAACAGCGCATTGTAATACATCAGCCCATATTTCCCAAGCTCTTTGGAGTCCAATTTCTTCTTCATAAAGACACCGTTAGCTGCTGTGAACCCGTCATTGAGCAAGACCAGTGTGTATCCTGGCCAGGAGAATGTAACATCATCTGCGGCAGCTAATAGAGCTCCAAACACCATCGCTAGAACACTGCCTTGCACAGGCCAAGACGCTCTGACTCCGAGTACAAATCTCTCTCCAATCATGGTCATGAGGATACTGAAGCGTCGTAGAGCTGTAAACATCGGTAAGCTGAGCTCTTTGGTGCCTCCGAGACCTGTAGCCATGTTGCCAAGGTAGATCAGCGGAAGTGGCCATATGCGGCGCGCTACGCCCATGTCCAGCGGCGGGAACTGCACCAAACGGACTCGTCGCCCGATCCATAGCACAGCTATCGTGGCTATCATCTGCCCAAGCCCTAGGAATTGGTATGACGGGAACGCGTATGTGGTTAAAACCGTTTTGTTGACTACTGTGATCATGAAAGATGCTAGGGCGTAGAACGCAGCACTTAATGTCCGCTTGAGAAGCTGCGCCCGATCCGAGTCTGCCTCGTCCGGTGCTCCGTGACCCGACATCGCGCGGCGGCTTATAATAATCAACTAACTTACGTTAAACTCATTGATTACGCTACGTCATAAGCGCTTACCGATAATCACAATTCCGGTCATAGCTGGGCGGTAAACGCGTGAGCCGCTTTCATGGTCACAACTCTGTTATTAAGGCAAATAAAATAAAACCTTGTGTGAGTTCTACGCGAATCCACGGCCGTATCTCTCCCTACGTATCCGTTTATGACATTTCGGTTTGACATACGTGACGGACAAAGGGACAAAATTGCTACACCAAAAAAAGGTTTCAAACTGAATTAAAATGTTTAACTAGTAAGTTGGTTTACCTGTCAATCTACGGTGATTTATACAGTTTCATAAGTTGCTCCCACAGATACAATAGACAACACACTACGGTGACACGTAGGCATTTTTAATTTTTCAGAACTTTTCACAACACCTCGCAAAACGTTTAGTAAATTTCAAACAGTATTTAGATTATTTTTTGTTATAATTGCTGCATCATGTAATGCGGATAACCAAAAATTGATTATTACTTGATAAAGTTTAATCACCTGAATTTAGTAAAAACTAAAACTATACTCTTCATCAGGTTGGCCACCATAACAAACTCATTATTTCATTATAATTAAAAGCGTAATTAAAAATAAACATTTCATTAATAAAATATTTTGATTATGAAAAAATAATCATTATTTTAATTAGTACAATATAAATACAGAAACAATTAAACACAAAAACATTTTTTCACACGCACGCATTCCGATCCTACTGTTGTCAGCGTTGTCAGACAATCGAACGGAGCAAGCGACATTTTGGTATTTTTTTCCGTGTATTGCCATGCCAGACAACAGTATTTGTCTCAGATCATAAAAGATCATAGTAAGCGGGTAGCTTGATTTAATTAGTTATAGACCTGCAATCATGTATATTTAGATTAGTGCGAGTATATAACGCGGATCGATAGCGCAGCGCAAGTTTACGTGGGCATTCGTTTCAGTGAGTTGTTTGTGGACGCGTACATTAGTACGCTGAAAGCGGTCGAGTCATTACTTTTACAGTTATAAGGGCGTGAGTGTTTACGTGAACGTGGTTTTCAGGCGATGGCGATGCCAGAGCAGTTTTCGTTGCGATGGAATGACTTCCACTCGAACTTGTCACAGTCTTTCCATGCTTTGCTGGAGGGAGAAGATCTGGTGGATGTGACACTGGCGGCAGGAGGTCAATATGTGCACGCTCACAAGCTGATTTTGTCAATATGCAGCCCTTACTTCAAGGAGTTATTCAAGGTATGGCCTATGACTCACTTTTTTTTCCATTGTTGTTTTGCTTGTGCTCTGCCAGTTATCTGGTTTAAAACAAACACGATTGTTTGTTTATGAAACTGATAAATTGCGCGCGTAATGGCGAATTCGATAGTTTCAGTTTGTTTTTGTGGTATTATCTATTTACTTGTGATACCAATACCCAAACAACTTTGAGACTAGTAATTATTCAATTATTACACCAGGAAGCTCAAGCAGTAGTATATAAAAACTTGTTTACAATAATGATTATTTTGTATGATGTCAAATTTTGTGTTTATCCTTGTAAAAGTACACCTGTAGACTTCTCAGTTTTTTGATTAATTATTTTACAAATCTGAATACTTTGTATGTTTTTCCTTGTGTACAAAGACAAGTAGTCTTATCTGAACATTTTTAATCAATGTATTTCTATATATTTTATTTTGGGGAATGAGGGTTTTAGTCAGAAAAAATTGAAAATTTTCTATGATTGTCTTGGGGATGAATTAATTAAGTCTTAGAGTATAAGAGCAAGGTACAACTTCCTCCAATTATGCCCTAATTGGCGTCCTAAATCAACTTGGTTTGTCCATACAGTTCTGAGTAAAATCCAAAAATTTTAGCCCTTACGCCGCCTCTAAGCCAGTACTTCTAAACCTTTTTAAAACAAAACTGCTACAAATGAAAAGCTGGTGAAGCAAAAATTTTACATTATTACAGTCTCATCTGTAAGGGTGACATACATCCAATTAAAATTCATACGTTCCACCTATCCCCTTAGGGGATGCAAGAGCAATGTGTATGCATATGCTAACTACCTCCCTATTGATTAGATTGATTTTCTATGTCATAAATTTTCCAACGTCACCCAGCCTTACATTTGTATCGGTTTCTAATTTGATGACTTTCACACACAATTGCTGATTTTGTTTCTGCTCTCCTGAAAACTTAACATATCATGCATCGTGTTTCGTTGATATACAAATTCCATTTTAGGAACTGCTGCTATACAGTTTCTTTCATCAGGTCTATAATATTCTCAATGAAAGCATTTTTACCTTGGATACTATCCTTGGTTATGCGTCCATGTTGATTTTTGTGATATGCCACACAAATTAAACTTAGTTTTTTTCCAATGAACAATTGTGATACTGAATCATAGTTGCCACTAATCACTTTTCCCTAATTAGGTGTAATGCTGTTAATGGTTCCTGAAATTATTAAGTAATTGATTTACGTTACAGTCATTATCATTTATTTAGCAATTAGAGAAGTTATCAATTTGGTGTCATTGAAATTTGATAGTGGAATCAATTAGTGATCCATTACAGTTAATGAATATTGTGGTGGTTTTTGAAAATTAATTTCCCCAGTGGTTTAGAATAACATCTTTTAGTATTCTCTGTGAATGTTTTAGGTGATAGGCTAGCAACTGGTCACTATGATACCTCTTTTGTCTAATGTAAAACCTAAAAATATGCTTGAAGTGGATATGATAAAAATAGTCACATTAATGACTTTAAATACTATGACTATTAATATGTTGAAAATTATCGGATAACTCACGTTTAATAAATCGAGTTTAGCTCTATATCCGTTTTGACAAGGTTTCCGTACTAGCAAGGGAGAAATTTTACATTCAACGAAAAGTATGTGAAGCTATAGAGATTAGTAGACGTCCAAATTTTAATCGAGTTAGAGGTTGGTCGGTGCCTCCGAGTTGGAAGACGGTTTTGAATCTTAGTACTGCGTCAACAGCGAGTGTGGAGGTACCTTTACAAAGTGATGTAGTTAGTGTTGTGTGCTACCCTATTTTTGACAGTAATATAAATGACGATAACAACGAGGGTAGTCGCGAAGAGAGCCGAGGCGCGCAGTTCGCGTTTGGTAGTAGCAGCTGCCGCGGCTCCTAGATGAAGGGCTACGAATTAGTCCAAAACATGTCGAGCTAAACTCGATTTATTAAACGTGAGTTATCCGATAATTTTCAACATGAGTGAGTCTCACGGTAGTTTAATGTATATTGACTATTAATAATTACGTAATTTCGTTTCGTCTAAAGTTGTACGTGCAATAGGGACGTCTTAGGAATCAATGAAATAGGGTGACTTACATGGATAGAGTTTGAGATGGTTATAGTTATCTGTCTTATCTCTTAAACATAATACAGAACTTGTACTTAAACATCTTTCTAAGCATTTGTGTCGCTGTTACCTCTTGGTTCCCGGGATGGAATAGCAATATATTTGGTCCATTTTTCACTCTGTCTTTCATTTTAGATTGTTGGTAGACTACATATCAGAGTCTGTATCTCTGTTTTTCCAAATGGGACAGGCAGAGCATATGAAATGCTACATAGACAAAACCATGACTTTTATGTTTCATGGCCACTTCTAGATCTTTTTTTAGATTTTGAGGCAGCATGTACCATCGCGAACAGGGATTGTTGAGCCACTTACCTATTTTTGTAACTTGTTCGTGTAATACCTATCCAATAGTTAACATCTGTCAGTCACATCGGTCATTGATTACACGTCTAAATTGCGAACAGTGGCAAGTGGCTCAACAATCCCGGTTCGCGACTGTACCTGTTTAAACAAAATGGCTGAGCAGATAATGTGTAAAGTGTGTATGTATTTATTTGTATTTGAGTTACTTGTTTTGGCACAATTTTAGTTTAGTACTCGACTGACACAGCATTGTGTCAATAGTACAAAGTTCGGATTTGGTAATAAACAAGGTTAAGCAATGCTGTCCTAATTACTAATTGAAAGTAGGTAGGTACCTAAGTTCACAATAATATAATGATGTTTTCAATAGGGACTAATTAGTCTGTAAGTAAGATTATAGAAAAAAATAAGGGTAACATATTTTTTTCTATCTTAGGGTTACAACTTTTCAACCATCTCTTGTATGCTACCAACAAATATGGGGTGACACCTATGCATTTAAGCGAATGTTAACTTACAAACATCCAAAAGTTATGTGACACTCATTAACTCTAGCGCATTCACTGTCACCAATGCGTGATAGTTTTTGTGACTCACTCAGTGCTGCTTACAAAGATTCGCAGCCATTCGAACACACATGTGGGTTCGTGGTACCTGAAGACTAAGAGGTGGTAGTGAGGGTTAGACAAGTTGTGCGGTAAAATGCGTATAATTCAAACGTTTTTAATCCATTCTTAACCTCCCGTATGCTTAGGAGCAGATCTGCTCCACACAAATACATCCAGCGCGAATTGCTTAGCTATATTATATCATCTAAGGCTGAGGGCGAATGTTGATGTTTCTTAAATTAATCTAAATTTTGACACACAATTCTCATGGACTTGTTTTTAAATAGATAAATGTAATTGTTCCCCAATGAGGTTTTTACTGAAGCTTAACTTTTTTAGCTGTGCTTTTTTTTTATATGACACGGAAAAAGACGGTATCACTGTTTTTGTATGGATTAACCCCCCGTTTCCAAAATAACTCTACTTTTCTGATTATTGTCCAACTAGGGAAACTATGCATTGTTTCACACTGACACTAGATGGTAAATTTCGGACGCTTTTTTGCTTCTGCTGGATACAAAGGAATAAAAATGTATAATTACTGACACGTATTTGCGTGAGTGAGATACGTGTTAAAATAAAAAAGAGACTGGAATGACGAGGGGTTAAAAAAAGAGGCCCTTGGAAATAAGTTACTTCAAGGTCAAATTTAAACCTAAAAGTGTGCTTAAGAGGAAATATGCCGGTCGAAGGAATTGAAAAATAGGTATTTGCTAAATCTATTGCTGTCGCGCCGTGACCTGC
Source organism: Adoxophyes honmai (assembly GCA_005406045.1). Lineage (NCBI taxonomy): Eukaryota > Metazoa > Arthropoda > Insecta > Lepidoptera > Tortricidae > Adoxophyes > Adoxophyes honmai. The sequence continues at coordinate 244,403 of BHDV01002634.1, read as the reverse complement.
CCAGACGACGTCGAGTGCGATAAGAACAACTACAGCTCGGACCGAAAATACCTATGAAAATTATTCAAAAACAACGTTTCGTAGTCCCCTGATTTCTTCTCCAAAACTTAACCGATTAAATATGTTTTTTCATTAAATGCTTAAGAAATGTCATAACTGTGTTTCTATGTTCTTATATTTTGATATAATTGTGTTAAAATTGGTTTCTAGAGGTTTGAACACAACGGAAAAAACTTGCCAATTTTTCATGTTTTTGAAGGTTAATATCTCCTTTAATAATTCAATAAAGAAAAAAAGGAAAACATAGGAACACGCTAATATATCATTAGATTGTTGATGTAAAAAATCATTGTTCTACGGGTAATATCCAGCGAGGAATCAGGGGACTACGTTTCCATACAAAATATGACCGCTCCATTTCCTCTTAAGGCAACGTTATGTGAAGTAGTCATAATTTTGTCTACGTAACGTTTTCTATGCTCTGCCTACCCCAATTGAGATAAAAAATATAATTTATACGTATAACTTTACTATAGCGATATCTTACTTCGACATCCTTCTGCGCGACCCTTAAACAAAGGGAATGGGCGTTGGCGGTGGGGAGGTAGCACGTCATAGCGACACGCGATGTCCCCCTGCCGCCCCCGCAGTCCCCGCTGACGTCAGTCATTCCCTGGGACGCCTACGCTCGAAATTGTCGGTCTATACATCCACAACTACGTATAGTATTCCCAATAAAATAAGTCACATCGGCTGTTACCGTCCGCGCCGAGAAGCGCAGAACGATATCCGAGAGTAGCCGAACGAGTAATTTATCTATATTGAACTTTATTTACAAAAGCTCGGGGCACAATAATTATTTTGCTTGCTATGCATTCTCGCTTACACACTTTGGTTCGGCTACTCGACGCATTCGGCGCTGGGGTGCTAGACATCTGTCTGAGACATCAATCAATAACCAATCACAACGCAAGTGTTCAGCGCGCGAAAAAATCTCTTTCATCATTGGTAGATCGAAGTTTCCCGCGCCACAAAACTGGTTTATTGCGCAGGTACATCGTGGAGCATTCTTTGTTTGGTAATACTGTATGTGGATGATATGCGACCTCGTATGATCAAAAAATCACGGACTGTTCAAAATTGAAGTTTGACATCACCCAAAATAAGTTAAAATTTGCTATAGTGTAGGAAGTTGAATGTTTACCTGTTCAATCGTCTTCATAATTTGTTCGCCTTAAAACGTGAAACTTCACCGTGAAGTTTTGTTCTACGTATTTCATACAACCATAGAATAGGTACAGAAGGTACCTACATGTTGTACAGTCACGAACAGGGATTGTTGAGCCACTTACCTATGTTTGTAACTTGGTCATGTAATACTAATCCAATAGCTGACATCAAGTCGGTCACATCGGTCATTGATTACACGTCCAAATTGCGAACAGTGGCAAGTGGCTCAACAGTCCCGGTTCGCGACTGTATGTATAGGACGTTGATACTAAACTTGCTAAGCTTACAGTTAACCCTTTGCCCCCAGATGAACCCGTGCGAGCATCCCATAGTGATACTCAAGGATGTGGCGCACCAGGAGTTGAGGCAGCTTCTGCAGTTCATGTACCGCGGCGAGGTCCACGTCAGGCAGCAGGAGCTCTCCGGGTTCCTCCACACGGCGGAATTGCTCCAAGTCAAGGGCCTGACCGGCGGACGGGAGGTTAGTGTAAAATAAAACCAAGGATATACTAGAGGAGAAATGTGCCGCGACCATAGAGGACAGAACCTATAGATAGAGTACTAATGTCATTGAATTTGTTCGAAGACGATTCCGCCAAAGCATGGCGGCGTTCGCTGTGCTCTTATTGGCCGGCCCAAGATCGCGCGTAACGCAGTGGCTTTTCTTCTATGGTTATTGGCTCTTTACATTGTGTGTTTGTCACGTTTCTTGTGCTCTGGCTTATCCCATTTAACTAAAAGCACACTGGTCCAAGTGCCAAAGCAACGTGTTGAAAGCAGGTTTTCACGTGGTAACATATTCCGCTAAAGTTAACTTTTGAATTTCGATTTTTTTCGTTTAATTTGTTTCTTAGTGTTTTATCAGTGAGTCAAGTTGCTCTCCCTAAGTTTGAACCACGTTTTGTGAGAAAGGAGCGGGGCTTTGAATCTTGCACTTAGAAAGAAGCACGTAAAACCATCGTCTAGATTTTCTTTTTTAGTAGTTCTTTTTCTCATAGCCTTTCATGATTTTATTGGTTTCGGTGGACCCCTGGCCGCTACATTTCTATCAAATTCCTAAATACACTTACTTTACCAACACCATTGCGAATCCCCGTCATACCTTCCATGGACATTTCATGGACTTTGGGAATCACTGGTCTAGCTCAAAGTTTTCACATTTACTTTGTCAGGAAATTGAGTCGCGGTTTGATATTTAGAATCTACTGCAGCGACGATAGGACTTTATTCACTGGAGATGGAAACTTCGATTGGATGCCTCCGTTTCGGAAGTCTGTTATTTTTGTCTACGATATTATTTGTAAATAGGTTTTGCTCGTGGTTTCCTGTAGAGTCGTTTCCAAAAAAATCCTTACTGTAATACCCTCGTAAGGCCCCGCGTACTTTATAAAGTACAAATTACTAGTAAGCATAACAACCGAATGTACTTCATTAAGTACAAATTATTCAGTGAAAAATGAACTTAAAGATCAGGTTACGTAAGATTCAATATTTTAAGCCATGAAATTTTTGTCTGGGTCTGAGGCCCTAAATTAAGTACTTAGAGTCAGGGCTTACGAGGTTATAAACGTGTAATTAAGTCTGTAAGTCAGTAAGTGTAAGTCTGTGAAAGGACATAGGCTACTTTTTAATGCGAAAAAAGGGTATCAAGTCGTTGAAAAGGGGGATGGAAGATTGTACTGAAGTAGGTATCGTAATTTTTTGAGCTAGAAGGTTTAAATTTATTATTTGGGCTGTTGATTAGATATACTTATAAAAATACTTTATAAAGTTCTTTGCCGTAAAGTCGCTAGCTGTACACGGCTAGTTGTACATAAATTAAGGGTTTAATAAAAACAAATGACGATGTGTTCCGAAATTACCTATACAGATCGTAAGGGTAAACATTGTTAAACAATGGAATCAATTTAGTTTTGATTTAATTAAAACGCTTAAACTGTGTACAATTTACTTCAAAACGAATCCGTAATCATATTTATCGCTATCCTCCGGTTACTATAATATATTCCGGGATATGGGGTAGCAATGATTTTCTCCAACGTTCTAAGTGTTAAAATCTAAGCACTCATAGTTAATTCAGCTTTTTAACATTTTTCGCCTTCAAGATAAATTAGTCGTCCAATGTACAAATAGGTCGAGTATTTTGAAACGTGTAGTAAGTAGTTTTCATGCGACCGCACATTGTGCAATCGAAACCACGTTTTCATGAATCAGCATAACGCTTATTATTTAGCAACTGAATTTTTCATACATATGCCTAAAGTTTTAAGCATTTAAAACCACTATTGCATTGTCTTAAATATAGTTTTAATAATACTTAAATATAGGACTAAGACGCTTCATCTTTCGTTATATCATCAACATAAAGCTCATTTTATATTGTCAGAGTTACGTCAAAGTTTATCTAATTATCTACTGAGAATCTACTGTCTGTCTAACAGGCCGTCTGCCTGCCTGTCTGTCACCAGGCTGTCTCAAGATAGGTCTACTTGTCTTGTCGGTATACCAATAAAATAATGCTGAAAGAAGACATTTCAATATTTTAGAGCCTGTCATTGATCAAAAACGATTATTTCTCGATATTTACTAATGTTATGTTGTGAGATTTGTTTTTCAATCTCAGAATCATGTGAATTTTTAGGTTTTTAAATTCCATACCATCGCCACAATTAAATGTATGAAATAGTGTTACCAAATTATTATTATTTAGGTTTTTTTAATCTTTGTCGATTGTACTCCGAGATAAAAACCATTTTTGTTAACGAAAAAAAAACGCACTAGGTACTTTTGTTTTTGACTTGGATTTCTAAACTAAACTAACATGAAAAGCTAACAAGAGACAAGTTTTTGTTGCTAACTCAATATTAGCGATAGTTGTTCTATAATCCGTATGAGGCTGACTGAATGCATTAGTAGACAGATATTCATTGAAATAAACGTAAAGCTAACTTGCGATTATACAGTCGCCGAGTAATTAATTTACAAGATATAGTTATCGGTCGCCGAGCTATGTAAATTAACTCTTGATATTTCACTGTTGTAAGGGGCGTACCCGGTACGAGCTACTTGAGGAGCGAAGCATTAAGAGTACTACTTTAGCTACGTATGGGGATCGCTAATCTAAAATACACCTTATTATAGTTTGTTAACTCCATTGCCGCGCACTTGATAATCCATAGAATTCTTAACTATATTAATGGGTTAAAGATAAACTCGCATAAAAAAACAGATTGTATTATTAAGGATTTACACAATAGTATAACTTAGTTCTAACTATTTCGTAGCTAAAATACTAAAATAAAAAGGCAGGTGTAAAGAGTTCTATTTAAAACTATGTTCTTGTATAATTCTAAACTTTTTTTTTGACAATATTAAGAAAATAAAAATCTAACGAAAAAGAGAAAGGTCAACGGAGTTCTTTTTTTTTGCCATAGTTCTTACGGACCCGCTGGTTGATCCTTGTCTTAGGTACGGCACATAATGAGTACTCACTACTCACGTCACAAGAGTCCCGACTAACCATACCATTTTAGGTATAACCCTATCACAATCGTCGTTGGCTACACTTGTCCAAAGATACTTTCATACGGACAGCAGACAGGGTTGTAAAGGAACTTGTGATTCCACCGTTGTGTGGTAAAATCCTTACATTGAACGCCGCCGTGTGAACACTGTGAACCATGCCACCTGTTGTCTATGTTTACCCACAATTGAATCCTCCTCTTAAGCTACTTACGGTGTGTTTCAGTACAGACTATTGAAAGATACTTGAGAAATGTTTGTCCCGGCAAGTATTGTTGGAGCGTAACTTAGAATTTTGCCACAGTATTTGCTGTCATATTTTCTATTGGAAAATCGGACGAGCCGTGTTATTCTCTAACAAACTTAAACTCGTCGATAGCTGTCGTCATGGCGTGAAAATTAGCTATCATGTTGTATGGAGAATTTTTCAGCTCGACGCCGAGCTCGAGATCCGGCAGAGAATAAGTCGTCAAATCAGACTTTATATGTTTAGACAATCCGCTAAAGATACCACGAAAAAACATAGTAATATAAGACTCGGTGTGCGACTAATTTTAACCGTATCCTTCTTACTTTCAACATACAAATCGAGTAGGGAAGAAGAATTAACGTAGTCATTACAAAAATAAGTACTAAAAATGTAATGTAAAAAACAAAGATCGTCTTTCAAGAAACGCGTGTCGCCACCGTTTTCGCTGACGGCGCGTGTTAACGGGCGTTCAACTTTCGTCACGTGGACTTGCCCTAATTCAATAACAATATCATAAAGAACCCGGAAAAGCCATAGCAAAACAAAAAAACTGTCGCAATCAAACTAGGGTAGGAACATTTTTTATCGATATCGATAGTTGTGTAATATGAGAAAAAACTGCTCACCAGATAAAAATAATAATAATACAAAATTTCACATACACAGTCTGTACACACAACACTGCAGCACATGACATCTTATTGGGTTTGTTATAGTGATAGGAGTATATAATCGTTAATTTTTCAAAATTCTCTGGGAGAAAACTGTTTCGTTTATCACTAAAAAGTCATTTATGTATTCTAAATGAACGTTCGAATTCACTCGACGTCAAGGAAGCAAATTTATAAAATTAATTGTAATTGGTATGATGATCAGGTTGCGTAAGATTTTCGGATATTTCTCGTAAATAATATGATTGGATTTCAGTCCATTACGGCTAAACATATTGGTATGATTTTTTCAGACGAAACTTACTCGATATCGATAAAAAATGTTTCTTACCCTAGTTTGATTCCAACAATCTTTTGTGTTGCTATGGATTTTCCGGGTTCTTTGAATCATAAACGAATTGACGTAGCTTTTGTTGAACTTTTGTAGAATGTTACAATTTAGATTTTTCACCCTTTTTTTTTAATAACTGTGTCGATAGCTAGAGGATGTTTTTATTCTCTAACGTACGTAACACATTGCAGTCTTCGACAAACGCAGCGTTGAACGGTCAATTTTTCCGTACTGAGATATATAATTTGCGTCGCAATATTGTGTTTATTTATACACAGCCGCAAAACCATTGTACATATTACACTTTTTTCTTCAATAGAGAAACTTTTTCGTTTAATAGGAGATATTTTTGAGGGTGCACGGGGTGAAAATAGCTTCTTACCTACGATTCGTTTGAACACAAGTTATAACGCTCGTCGTTGTAACCATATTTGTAGCTGTAATTTTGACCGAAATTCTGTCGTTAAAAGCGGTTGGTCGTTGTAAGCGGAGTCGTAATAAACGGATGTACTTTCATAGTGGCTCATGTTAAAACCAAACTAATGCTTAAATTTGCGTCGCTAAAAACGGTTGGTTGTTAAATGCGAAGTCGTACTAACCGGACTACATTGCACTGTAGGTATTTTTCAATGAAACCCTCAGTTGTTACATTGAAAAGATATCTAAATGAGTATTCATGTATGAGTGATTTTGCTATTGAGTTCATTTTTAATATCAAAACCACACAGGTATTCGTATTGCAAAAATGAGTTATGTTGCCACAGTAATAAAATCGCCGAGTTTTTTTTATTGGGGTCCACACAGAAACTATTTCCCTTTTTTTTTTACGAAAAAGCAATGGCTTCAGCTTTCATCAGACGGGATCTAATTGCCACCTCTCCGGCGTTCGAACAGGTATAAGCCCCCGCCACGAAACTTCACAGCCGGTCTGGAATTCTTCCGTTCTGAAACGCGATACGCCTTTGACGTCGCGTATTGCTTTTCTGCTGTGCTCTTTGTGTGTTTGTCGTTAGTTTAGCGCGACTTGGGCTTGTTAAATTACCTCGTGCCGATGGTTGTTTACGTTTGAACTTATACCTAGCTAGTTCCGTGGAGTTACCTTGCGTTACATTGCGATTCAATTTGACATAAAGCTGTTTTTAGGGTTCCGTACCTCAAAAGGAAAAAACGGAACCCTTAAAATAGGATCACTTTGTTGTCCGTCTGTCCGTCCGTCCGTCCGTCTGTCAAGACCCTTTTTCTCAGGAACGCGTGGAGGTATGAAGCTGAAATTTATATCAATTACTCAGGTCTACTGTCCCTTGAAGCTGTGAAAAAATCAAACTTCTAAGCCAACGCAATCAAAAGATACAGCCGTTTATGCCGCAAATTTTCGACACTTGCAAGGGAATCAAAACCTACAGGGTGCTTCCGGTGAACTCAGAATCTTGAAATTTGGTACGAAGCAACGTCTTATAGCATAGATAAAGGAAAAATTACGAAAACCATAAATTTTTAGTTACATCACATAATATATATTTTTTTAATAATTTTAAACTTACTACCCATTTCCTCATAAACGCGTAGAGGTATTAAATTGAAATTCATACCAAATACTCAGGTCTATAATACCTTTAAGCTGTAACAAAATCAAACTTCTATGTCAACGCAATCAAAAGAAACAGCAATTTAAGCTGCATATTTTGAAACTCGCAAGTACTCGCAAGGGAATCAAAACCTAAAGGGTACTTCCAGTCGACCTAGAATCTTGAAATTTGGCATGAAGCAACGTTTTATAGCACACATAAAGGAAAAATTCCGAAAACCTTAAATTTTTAGTTACATTACAAAATATATATTTTTTAATAAATATAAACTTATTACTTTTTTCCTCATGAACGCGTAGAGCTATCTATAATAAAAATACCATAGTTATGACTCGATTGTCGTAATGAACGAACTTTGTAAACCTTGCAGGTTTGTACGGAACCCTCGGTGCGCGAGTCCGACTCGCACTTGGCCGGTTTTTTTTCTAGATCGTTAACATGTTCAGGTGAAATAATAGTCTACGTTATGAAACCTGCAGCTCTATTGTCTGACGCACCAAACATCTACATCGTTTTTAATTTGACAGTTGAAAACAAAAATCGCGTTGAAATTGAAAAATTTCAAAGCAAACTGACACCGAAACTGTCAAATTGAAAAATATGTAGATTAATGGTGCGTTAGACAATAGCGCTGCTGTATCCTGTGGTACCATTATAAGATAAGATTCACTTAAAATATGTTTACTAAAAAACAGGTGATGATCGAAATTAGAAAAAAAAAAATTTTTTTTGGCTCTTGTGAAACGCTACGATGCGTCACTGGGGCGGTAGGGGGGTTCAAACAATGCGTTACGTAACATTGTTTTTCAGTAAAAAATTAGGGAGGAAAACTTTCCCAATTTGGCAACCTTTTATATTCAGACTTTGCGGGAAACCACTCAACTGTATACGTCACTGTTACTTTGTTGTTCAAAGGTTTCAACCCCCCTATTGTTTGGACATGGCTGTTTATTAATTTACGCAACACAACTTTTAGCTAAAAATCACAGAACTGTATAAACATGGGTTTCGAAAATCTTCAAAAATTACGTTACGTAATACTTGAGCGCTCCCTTTGGAAAACGCGGAGCGCGGCTGGCGGTGTGCCTGTGACGCCGATGCGCAATTGTTTGTCGAATTTGAGTTTGCCGCCATTTTAGCCGTTCTTTGTACGTCATACAAATCAAATCACTAAATATTTAGGCATACATAATTAGGCATTATAATTTTAAACAAAAAAAAACCGACTTCAAATTAGCAATATTTTAAAAGTATTCTGTTTACTGAATGTAAAATCTTGACTTCATCAACAAATTACCGAAAACGCCGTACATCTCCATATAAAATTTGAAGAGTTCCCTCGATTTCTCCAAGATTCCATTATCAGATCCTGGTTTCGTGCCAATGGGACCAATTTCGAGTTATACCCTTTCGATTAAAAAAAAAATTTGAAAATCGGTCCACGGGTTTTCGAGTTATCGAGTAACATACACACAAAAAAAAAAAAAATTAGGTCGAATTGAAAACCTCCTCCTTTTTGAAGTCGGTTAAAAATACTTGTGATAATGATAACGATACTATTATTGACTCGGTCTTGGATGCTCTGTCGGTGACTTACGGCGCCGAAATGTGGTCTTTGGCGTCATATGAAAGTTCAAAATTGCTCAGCGAGCAATGGAGAAGGCTACACTCGGGGTCTCTACGTACGAATCAGAAATGTGGAGAACCGTAGACAAACTTAAGTAACCGATACAGCCACAAGTTGAAATGGCAATGGGCAGGCCACATTGTACGCAGAGCAGATGGCCGATTGGCTCGAAAAGCGCTCAAGTGGAGACCACGGACCAGCAAGCGCAGCGTAGGACATCCATCTACAAGATTGATAGAGGCTGGATGCAGGTCGCTTCCAACTGGTACACGTAGAAGTCTAAAGGGGAGACTCATGTTCAGCAGTGGACGTCCTATGGCTGAGATGATGATTAATTAATTCACTACTCATCCCGACCTTTCTCTACAATGGCTGTCGCGAAATTAACGACGCTTTTGTGACGGCAACACGCCATCAACGCCCGAAAGGGTTTAATCCAGTTTCAATTAATTTTTGAAATCATACGCATCTGATGTTGAAATACTCCATTAGTGCAAACGGGCGCCCTGCCGCTTTCAATTACCCAACGGCAGGGTAAAATTTCAATTAGCGGTTCGTATATGCCTTTAGTTAGGACTTTAAAAATGTTAGCTATTTTGGCTGGATGGTTAGATGAAGCTCGCGTGGTGAAGTTTCGATGAGTTTAAGAGGAAATATGCCGGTCGAAGGAATTGAAAAATAGGTACATATTTGCTAAATCTATTGCTGTCGCGCCGTGACCTGCCCAGACGACGTCGAGTGCGATAAGAACAACTACAGCTCGGACCGAAAATACCTATGAAAATTATTCAAAAACAACGTTTCGTAGTCCCCTGATTTCTTCTCCAAAACTTAACCGATTAAATATGTTTTCCATTAAATGTTTAAGAAATGTCATAACTGTGTTTCTATGTTCTTATATTTTGATATAATTGTGTTAAAATTGGTTTCTAGAGGTTTGAACACAACGGAAAAAACTTGCCAATTTTTCATGTTTTTGAAGGTTAATATCTCCTTTAATAATTCAATAAAGAAAAAAAGGAAAACATAGGAACATGCTAATATGTCATTAGATTGTTGATGTAAAAAATCATTGTTCTACGGGTAATATCCAGCGAGGAATCAGGGGACTACGTTTCCGTACAAAATATGACCGCTCCATTTCGTCTTAAAATAAAAATGTAAAGAAATATCGATGGGCTCTGGAGTTTTAGATGTACCATCGAACTGTTGGATTCCTGACAGACCTGAACCTGTTTACAGTGAACTTCATAGTGACATCGCATTGCTCGACAAAAGGATCTTTGTCGTTTGTGACGTTCTCCGGTGGGTCAAGAATCAATTGGTTTGACTGTATATTCATAAGATGCTAGCCTCTTCTATTTTTAGGGTTCCGTACCCAAAGGGTAAAAACGGGACCCTATTACTGAGACTTCGCTGTCTGTCCGTCCGTCTGTCCGTCCGTCTGTCTGTCACCAGGCTGTATCTCACGAACCGTGAGAGCTAGAGAGTTGAAATTTTCACAGATGATGTATTTCTGTTGCCGCTATAACAACAAATACTAAAATTAAAATAATTATAATAATTAAGGGGGGCTCCCATACAAAAAACGTGTTTTTTTTTGCTATTTTGGATCTATTTAAATAACTGTAACAGGTAAATACTTGAAATGCTCACAGAATATTTAATTAAATATTTACTTTAAATGGAAATAATTAAAATAAAATAAAATTAGTATTTAAGGGGGGCTCCCATACAAAAAACCTATTTTTTTGCAGTTTGTTTTTTGTTGTTTTGGGTCTATTTAAATAATTGTAACAGCTAAATACTTGAAATGCTCACAGAATGTTTAATTAAATATCAACTTTAAAAATAAATAATTGAGTAAAAATCAAATTAGTATTTAAGGGGGGCTCCCATACAAAAATTCTGAATTTTTGCAGTTTTTGGTACGGAACCCTTCGTGCGCGAGTCCGACTCGCACTTGGCAGGTTTTTTTTAATTAATTTTGTTGCTGTAGTGTAAATTTTGTTTTTTCTAACCTATCTAGTTTCTAGACGAAACGAGCTTACAGACTTGATTTTGCTCTGTCCTTGTATACAATCGTTTACCCCGTCGCTAGCGAATACGGACGCTGTAAATTCATACCAATGATACAGATGTTGTTTCTGGTAACTTCTGCCCGTGAAATAATTTCCGTGCTTGCTGATTCATTCGGATACAGGATTTAATTGACACGCGATGGCCGGCGCCGCTTCTTCCCCAACCTTACGTTTCGCATAGATAATTTATATAGATAGACGATGCTCTTGAATTTGAGTGTCTCAAGAGGCTGAGAAATTGTTCCGTACTTCAATATTGAAAAAACGTTAATCCGTGTTTGCTTAAGTCTGGCTAAATACGTTTGCTTTCATGTAGTAATTAAGAAATATGAATAGGTTCAGCTTGTTTGACGGCAGATAAGTAAACGGACGACATCTCTATTGCGTTAATAAGCGTCAATGTCTTTTTATAATGTATCCTATAAACGCTTCTCAAGCAACTAGACATAAAAACATACACAAAATACGAGCTGCCGAGCAATCTTAAAATTTTATTGTTTTTATTGTCACTCGCGAACCTGTGGACACGTTCGATTTCTACAATTTATAATTTTCTAACGGCTTAGCAAGAGCTTTTCATATTTTGTACTTTCGAAGAAGAAATGCCATTTATGTTTGACCCGTAAGTAAGCGTGTATTTGACTATTATTATAGTAATCACAGGGTGAATCGACTTTAATAAATGCGTCATAGGATCCTTTACTTCATGACGATGCGAAACAAGTTCATGAAATTCATGTAAATTCATGTTGGGGGATTTTTTGCGTAGAAATTGTGAAGTTCACTTTAGACTTTAGACCAACAATTTGTTTGATTTTAACCTCCAATGTTTTATTTAATCAACAATTTAAGTTCATAAAATTTAATAAATTACTATTTATACTATTAATTATTCTTGCTAGGTAAATCCAATTGCTCAGTCTTATTTGTCTAGCTTGTCTGTGGCCTGGAACGATCGCACTCATTGCACACTGATGCGAGTTCGACTGTGCGCACCACCCTTCCCTCCAGATTGCAGGTCGGAGAGGGGATGCCACTTCAGAGCTTTTCCCGGGACCAGCCGCCATATCAACTTTAGCATTTGCCGAGTTAACACGTCCGCTAGACCCGCCATTTTTATTATCTGTCACATTTAAGCGCGCATTTTTAAAGGCGCGTTCGAATTAACATTCGTTTTCTTTTTTTGAATACTTTTTTCGGCCAGTTTTGATTTGAAATTTTCAACGTAATTCTATAAATAGAATCAGTTACAATGCTGCCTCCAGATGAAATCTATTATGGTAAACAGGTATGTTTGGAAATTGGGGTGTCTAGCCAAGTTATTTTTAGTTAATTGGGATCCATGACAGTACGTACTTATAGCCGTCTGTTTAAATTTTAGTCTTGACGTGGTTAAATACATAAATAAGGTTTTAGAGATAGTTCGAGTTATAATTTGAGTGAATAGGGAATATATATTATATGCATGTGGCCGGAAATTGACTCTAAATATTTTAAATAGAGTTCGGGTATACTCGTCTGGAAACCCGTGTAAAAATCAGTTAAGTTTAAATTGTACAAAAAAAAAAAATGTTATCCAACAAGTCACTGAAAGTGGTCGTAAAGTAATGATACTTTAATTAACATTTTTTATTTATTGGCTCATTTTATAACGATAAAAAAAAATTGTAAAAGAAATGTATTATATGAAAAATTGTCTTTCTGCCATTCGTCTTGGCAATGAACCATCATTCACGGAATAAATGGAGAGGTGTTAGTCTAAGCCCGACGCCACATGTGTGTTAATCAGGGATGTTATGGATATGAAATTTCGGATACGGATTGGATACGGATATAGGAATGATTATTATACCGGATACGGATAAAGATATGAAATTATTTCGGATAATTTCGGTTACGGATATTACATTCTTATGGAATTTCAAAAGTGAAATACAAATAGGTAATAAAATGATTTTATTTACAAGTTTTTTGGCAGGAATCTCAATCAGTCTGTGAGTAATTATTACAGCTTATGTCGGCTTGTGCGTCGGCAGGTCGGCTCCGCCCCTATCCAATATTATTCGAAACTTATTTCCGATTCGGTTATGGATATACTTTTATATCGGATATCCGATAGTTTCGGTTACGGTTACGGAGCTCCCTAATATATTTATATGCATGTACGCGGGACTTAATTTTATTTACCTTTCCTGACGTTTCGGCCGCGTTACAGCGACATCCCTAACATCCCTCGTGTTAATGTCTTCCGTTGTTCCCATACAGCGGAGCGAATCTCCCCCGCCGGTGGTGGAGGAGCCGAAGGCGAAGCCCGAGCCCCCGAGCGAGCCCGCCGAGTGGGTGCCCGGCGGGGAAGACACCATTGCCACCGAAGCGCCTCCAGAGGCCCCGGCCAAGGAGGAGGCTGGCAGGAGCCCGCTCAAACGGTAAGTCTAGTCCACGGTCGGTACGGACTTTAATTCATGAGCCACCATGGAACCAACAGTGAACGTCATTGTGACATCCCATTAATTAAAGGCCATCCATAAAGTACGTCACACAAAATTTGGGGAATTTTAGACCCCCCTATGTCACACATTTAACCACGAAAATTACAAAAAAATTGTTCAAGTGTCACAAAACATTGCCCCCTCCTGAAAGTGTGACGTACTTTATGGATGACCCCATCAAGGGAAATCATGACGATTTTTACTTTGAAAAAGTTCTATGGTGGCTCTCCTTGATCATACTATCAGTGACAGCGAGGATTTGTTTAAACTTTGGAAAAGATGGGCGTCTATACCCTATTCACGTAATAAGTTTATCTCTCTGTCACGTGGAATACAAATGACAAAGACACAAAGTCAAAGGCGTTTGACAATTTCGAAAAACGTGTTCGCATTATACCAGAATAGAAGTGAATTAAATTTTTTATTTGGAATTGGAAGTAAAAGTTTTAGGCTTTTGCAATTTATCGATTTTATATTCCCAAAATGATGTTAATAGTCTTCTCATTCAATGTTTTTTTGCACGACCCCTAAGTGACACATTATTTAATTTAACTTTGTTCATTGGTGAAAGTCCATTTGGCAAATAATAATTTGACACTTGAAATTGTACGAAAATTTATTATGAAGTTACAATCTGACAAAAGTTTTTTGATAAAACAAAGGTAGCCAAGTTTGTACACTGCGTTTTTTGTTTTCTCCATTAACTTGTTTCCGTGAATGAGGTATAGTGTAATGAAGTCGATGGAGAGTTGGTCGATTTCGTTTGCGTCAGGGATCGAATACCGGTACATACATTTCATACATTTATACCGGTATTTAATTAGGTTAGGGCTCATAATGTCCCACTCGCAAAATGTCCCTCCACCAAAATTACGTCCCTTTCTCAAATGGTCCCTTATGCAAAATACCCCAATCCCATTACGTCCCTTTCTCTAAACGTCCCTTCTTCAAAACGTCCCATTGTTTTCGCGAAATGGCCCTTCTGAAAAAGCCCCTTTCGCAAAATGTCCCGTTCGCAAAACTTCCCTTTCGCAAAATGTCCCGCCTGCAAAATTCTTGTTTAAATAAAGAAGTCTCTGTGAAAAATTACATGTTTGGTATAATCTATTATGTCCGACTGTACCTCATTGAGACGAATCAAATGAGCCCCAACTCGATAGGTTCGAACGAGACATTTTGCGGAAGGGACATTTTGCGAACGGGACATTTTGAGAAAGAGACGTTTTGCGAACGGGGCATTTTGCAGAGAGGTCGTTTTGAGAATGGGACATTTATAAAAGGGACCTTTTGCGAAAGGGACAAAGGGGCATTTTGCGAGTGGGACATTATGAGCCCTAATCTTTAATTACGGTATCTCAGTTGTATATTATTGCAATTTTTTCATTTAATGTCGTAGTTTCGCAGGCTTACCTAAATACTATCTAGGAATACCCAGCTAAAATTCCGAATTGAAGGAGATATTTTAGTTTTTATTAATACCGGTAACGATCCCTGGTTTGCGTATTAACGCGAAGTGCACGGAAACTCTGTCGACCGCGGCAGTTGTGCAAACGTGCCGCTTGGAGGCGCTGTCTCAGTTCCCATACAATTCTTCCACGTTAAACGAAATCAAACGACTATTGATCGACTTCATTATTCATTATCATTACATTAGACGCTCAGAACTCGGCCTGCGAGAGGAGTACGGGCAAATGCAAAAGGTCAAGCTAGAATTTGGGAGTGTACTACGAAAGAGGTATTGACTATGTACAGTCAAAGAATTTGATAACAGGCTACATGACTAGAAAAAACTATTTAGACCGTCAGATAGACTACGAAAAAATATTGTACCCATATTTTTTCTTTTATCTGACAGACGAAAAATGACGACAATACAGAACCTAAAAGTTTCGCGTGGCGTCACGAGCCCCCACTCAGGAAGTTCGATGATCTGTACCTTTGTCGATGTTTAATTATTTGATATGTGTCTCATTTTTTTCCATAATCTAACTTACGGACTAATTATAGATGAATCGACGAGACATGATCCCTGGGACACTGACAGTAATAATCACGATACAACCTTGTAGCGGCGTCACCGTTACATTAAAATCGAACCGTAGGCGTTTAAAAATTACGTTTATTAATTTTAGGTAGATTTATTATATTACAATGATATTTCGATGGAATTATAACAATTCTTAACATTTACAAGGAATTATCTCAACCAGAATTTACGTTTACGTCTTGCAAAAGTTACTTCGTTTGGAAGACATCGACTAATGTGGAAAAATATCGATAAAAAAATGTCGATAACTTGAAAATAATATATGCCAATAGATGCACAAAGATATCATAAATAGAGGGATATTAACAAAAATTAAAAATAGCAAATTTTTACTGGTATAAGGATTTTGTAAAAAAACTTTTCGGTACGGTACGGGCCTTACATAAATGACCTGGATCACAAAACGAAAGTTTGTTTACTGGGTACAATTATACGATAAGGAAATTAAATGGGTCCATTTCTATTTTTGGAAAATTTAGGTTTTTTTAGGTTTTAATTTATGCCAAAAAATTTAAATCACTTCAAGGACAACATAACAAAACTCCTTTGTCTATAATAAAGTTAAGTTCCATCGACACGCCCCATCACTAACATGAACTGTCATGGATCATGTCAGGGATCATGTCTCGTCGCGTCAACAATAGAATGATGTATTTTTAACCCTGTCATCATCCCTACTGTGCCACTCGTACCTTTTTACAAGAAATGTCACTGTGATATACCATACTATTTACTAATCACAGCAATATGAAACTCATTTTGGTAAGGCTCAAAGTGGCACAGGTGTCAAATTCCTTGACTGTACAGGTACAGTGAAAGAGGTAGATATTGTTATTATGGGCTGAAAAGGGAATGTATTGAAGAACTTGTGTGTTACTTGGTAAGTGCTTGTGGCAGTCAGCATTTACCGGATTAGTCAAACCTGAATACGGCGAAGGCTTCCTCCATCAGGGTTCTTGCCCGTGGTATTGTAACTTTCTGGCGATCCCCGCCGCCATTTTGATTAGCCAATCTCTTAGAACTCTCTACACGAACGTTGCAGACTTCTCAAGAACACGCCGACGAAAAACAGCGTCGCCTCCAAAAAGAAACCCAGACCGGCGGTCGAAACGCCCCCGCCGGAAAACAACGAGTGCGCATCGGACGGGTAAGGCGCGGATATCAAGCGCCCCGCTCAAGCGCGTCGATTAGCTTTTGACTATTGTATTGAGTGTTTTTTTTTAAATGCATCGCTGGTCGACTTACAAAGTTAATCCACGTTCTTGAGTACGGCTGTAAAATGCAAGTGTTCTCAGCACTGTGTCCAATCTGATGTCATCCAAATTGCCCCTTGTTCGTACTATCAAATTTTCCTGTTCGGTTTTCCCTTTAATTTTCTCGCACAAGCTTGTTATTACAACAGTTTTAATTTTGACACTTCACTATCTTTTTAATTTGAAGCTAGCTATGTTGTTTTTTGTTTTAAATTGTTTTTTCTTCTTTTTTTTGGTCACGCAGTGAACCGCTAATAGATTTCGACAGTGACCTCTATCACAGTGTCTTGGCCATGCCCGAATCTGCAAAGGAATCCGGTAAGTTGGAATATTTGATTTATGTAACGAAAACGCGCGTTTTTAAATTATAGTCGCGGCGTTTCAACCGACCGTCCTGAGATGTTAAAAATAAATCCTCTGCTCTCTGAGACTTTAAACATACTCTTAACGGACACAATACTTAAGGCATATTAAATTGAACGTATTGTTTTAACTAACATCAATACAACATCTTGAAATTACCAATAAAGACAATTTAATTAGTTATTGAGTGTGAATGTTTTTGGATATTTTTCTAATTTAGAACCGCGTTCGGTTTCAGTTTTAAATAAGAACAAAAAAAATCAAAGCATTAACTATATTATGTGATTTGAATAAAATCATGTTGAACGGGAAAATCTAGTGTTTTGAATTAATACTTGCGATTGCGGTTGAAACGCTCGACTATAATAATGCTATGCCCATTTTGCTACTGTGCCTATCAATGTTTTTTATCATTATTGATGTATTATGTTTCGCATCTTATGTGTATCATCTGATGTGCAAGTGTAATTATTTATACGACGCTGGTAACTAACTAATGTTACTTTTTGGCTGTAAATGCCAGCATTTTGACAATCCACCCCTGAAAACTCACTGCCAAAACCACTTTCTTTAACTCTGTACATAAATCTATATTTATTTGAATTATATATATATTGTTTTCATGATTTAAAATCAACTGAGCCTCTAATTATTATTTTTATCCCTCGACTCGAATTTGATGTCGACTTTGGCGTCGATTTCTACTTCGACTTTGAAAACTTTACAAGTAGTCTAATACCTTGCACTTCGGACACTACCGACGCTCATTTGTTTTACGTTTCGTTTCGCTAATTTTTTGTTTCACCCCCCACCCTCCCCCGAAGGCTGGAAGTGCAAGACGACGGCCGTCAAATGCCCCTCGTGCCATCGGTTCTTCGCGAACCGCTACAACCTGAAGGTCCACATTAGGGACAAGCACGATACGCGCGAGGGCACGCTGCAATGCGAGATATGCAACAAGCGTATGCGGAACCCGTCCTGCCTGCGCGTCCATATGTACCACCACCGCAAGCAGGCGGCGTACCTCGCGCAGATCACCGTCCCGCCGGAGATGCAGAACAGGTCAGTTTAGTGACATCTAGCGGGCGGTAGGGGTAACTCATGCGGCAACGCCATCTAGCGGCGGCCGCGTGAACTACGACAAGCTTGAGGTGCCTCAGGTATGTACAGTAATACCAGAAACATAAGTTACATCGATGTACCTGCGCAGAATGGTTTGGCGAATACTTGAATACGTTTTTAGCCAATCATAATGCAGTGCCGTTGCGCGGAAAAATCTTTAACGGTCACTGGCCAATATACTGCGTTCGATGCCGGCAACTCCGGCGCCCGTCATTTTGCCTGGCGAGATGAGCGAGAAAGAAAAATTTCATCTGTTATTGCAAAATCTACTTTGTCTAATCGTCGGCGCGGCCGAAGATTGTCTATGCAACTTATATTTGTGGTTCACCTGTACAAGTGGATAAGCTTGACACGCTAGGGCACGCTCCAGTGCGAGATAGGCAACAAGCGTATGCGGAACCCGTCCTGCCTGCGCGTCCATATGTACCACCACCGCAAGCAGGCGGCGTACCTCGCGCAGATCACCGTCCCGCCGGAGATGCAGAACAGGTCAGTTTAGTGACATCTAGCGGGCGATAGTGGCAACTCACGCGGCAACGCCATCTAGCGTAACATTGTAAACTACAAGCGAAAGGTGCCAGCCTTAGGTACGTGACAAGTGGACAAGCAAGACGCGCGAGAGCACGCTCCAAAGCGAGATATGTCCTGCCTGCGCGTGTAAATGTATAATCAAAGAATTTGATAACTGTGCCAATTTGTACTTTTTTACAAGAAATGTCACTGTTATACTATCTACTAATCATAGCAATATAAAACTCATTATGAATAGGTATCTATTTCCTTGACTGTACCACCACCGCAAGCAGGCGGCGTACCTCGCGCGGATCACCGTCCCGCCGGAGATGCAGAACAGGTCAGTTTAGTGACATCTAGCGGGCGGTAGGAGTAATTCTCGTGACAACGCCATCTAGCGGCGGCCGCGTGGACTACGACAAGCTTGAGGTGCCTCGGGTATGTACAGTAGTACCAAAAACATAAGTTACATCGATGTACCTGCGCAGAATGGTTTGGCGAATACTTGAATACGTTTTTAGCCAATCATAATGCAGTGCCGTTGCGCGGAAAATTCTTTAACGGTCACTGGCCAATATACTGCGTTCGATCCCGGCAACTCCGGCGCTCGTCTTTTTGCCTGGCGAGATGAGCGAGAAAGAAAAATTTCATCTGTTATTGCAAAATCTACTTTGTCTAATCGTCGGCGCGGCCGAAGATTGTCTATGTAACTTATATTTGTGGTTCACCTGTACAAGTGGATAAGTTTGACACGCGAGGGCACGCTCCAGTGCGAGATATGCAACAAGCGTATGCGGAACCCGTCCTGCCTGCGCGTCCATATGTACCACCACCGCAAGCAGGCAGCGTACCTCGCGCCGATTACCGTCCCGCCGGAGATGTAGGATACGTCAGTTTAGTGACATCTAGCGGGCGTTAGTGGCAACTCACGCGGCAACGCCATCTAGCGATGGCAGTGTAAACTACAAGCGAAAGGTGCCAGCCTCAGGTACGTAACAAGTGGACAAGCAAGACGCGCGAGAGCACGCTCCAAAGCGAGATATGTCCTGCCTGCGCGTGCACATGTATAATCAAAGAATTTGATAACTGTGCCACGTACTTTTTTACAAGAAATGTCACTGTGACATATCATACTATCTACTAATCAAAGCAATATGAAACTCATTATGAATAGGTTCAAAGCGGCACAGGTATCAATTTCCTTGACTGTACCACCACCGCAAGCAGGCAGCGTACCTCGCGCAGATCACCGTCCCGCCGGAGATGCAGAACAGGTCAGTTTAGTGACATCTAGCGGGCGATAGGGGTAATTCTCGTGACAACGCCATCTAGCGGCGGTCTCGTGAACTACCAGCATGAGGTGCAAACTTCAGGTACGTAACAAGCGTGAGGGCACGATCCAGGGCGAGATTTACACCAAGCGCATGCGCAACTCGTCCTGCCTGCGCGATCACCAGATGCAGATCACCGTCCCGCCGGAGATGCAGAACAGGTCAGTTTGGTGGTTTAGTGACATCTAGCGGGCGGTAGGTGTAACTCTCGTGACAGCGCCATCTAGCGGCGGCCGCGTGGACTACGACGAGCGTGAGACGCCTCAGGTATGTGATAAGTAGACGTCGATTTGTAGGGGAAAAATAGGGTAGCTGACGTGTGGTGTTTACATCTTTTGCTGCAAATTGATCAGATGTACAGAGGGAATTATCGTGACATCTAGCGTGCGGTTGGGGAGACAGATGTTGATATCATGTGAATTTTTTGGAGCCACCATTGTTTACTTGGAGATCCATTATGAAATACATGCGAGTTAACCACAGAACTCTACTCTAACTTAATGTCACAACGGGAAAAGCTAAGTAATTTTAACTACCTGTTTGGTCGCCGATTGAAGCATGTCATTCCTTTTTGCTTTGTACCCAACGAAGGGAAAATCAACGACATCATTTTAAATCAATTTGTTTTATATTATAGCTTTTGTTTTTTTCGTTAATGTCAATTGATTAACAATAGTGATAGACAATGTATCGATAAGAACGTAACACTAATTGGAAATAAACTTTATGCATAGAAGTCTAAAGTACGAGCGCAACCGGCTTAGTACGACGAAGCGGTAGTCGAGATAGACTATACCTGCCACTTTTTAACTATGTATTATCCCATTTCATTTAAGACTAGTTTTCCATCGGACAAACTTTGAATTTTTCTCAGGAATCCGAATATAAAACTGGATATCATTATTGCAATAACACATGTTACAGATGTAGTGAGAAACTATTTTCCTTCGTAATTTTTCGGAAAAGTTCGTATTTATCGTACTCTCTCAAATAGCTTCAGTACCCATCTTAAAGCCGTAGGGGTAAGTCGCATCAGCAGACCAATATATATATAGAGTGGATAATACGCAATCCAAATATTCGCTATAGTATCATTATTTTCAAATTACTTATAAAAACGTTGTATAGCCATGCTAAAACCTCCAAAACGGTTAAAAAAACCATTCCAAGAAAATTATATTTAATATTAACCTGTATCATATCGGAAAATAGCATATTCAAAAATAGCAATAACTCAGAGTATTCTAGCAAAGTTTTATTTTGTTGTCCTTTTATTAATGTTTTAAAGTGGAGATAATGTTTGGTTTACTAGTGACAATAAAACTGAGTTGATATTTTCAAAGTTACAGGAAGTGGTTGTAACATCTCTATATTATACATTCACATTATTCATTTTGACATTTGACACTAAACAATAAAGTTCGATATTAATGGATATGAGAATGTCACTGATTTAATACGATCATTCATTGACAGTTCGGATGTCATCGTATTCCGATAAAGATCCGAGTTTTCCCGAAGGAAAATAGTTTCTCACTACATCTGTACTGTTTTTTATACTGTTCTCACCACAAACGATATCACCATTTGCGGTGACGCCTTGGCATGTCCGTTAAAAATCTGATGTTATGAAACGAACCATAGAGACGTCAGAGAATGACACGTAGTCTATCCCTTTTTAATTTAGTATTTTATTGGCCATGGGCATTTCGCCCTTCAGCCGACATAAAATTATTACAAATATTCTGGAAACTTACACACGGTAGCCTATCTCAGGCGCGTGTTGCCAATACCAAGTGTTGATAATTTGACTACAAACATATCGATACAAGCTTCGGTTGCTTAGTTATGAATTTTGTTGCAGCGTCCTCAACATGGAAGACAAGGCGTGGCGGAATGACGCGGCGTTCGGGGGCGCCGTCGACTACAAGGATGACGCGTAAGTACATACATACACACGTCACGTCTAGGTTTCTAAATGGTGAAGGCAGAGAACGGTACGGTTCGTAACCGTACATAATTAAAATATGACTATGACTAGCAGCTTCTCATATTTTTGGGTTCTAAACTAATAGGCTGGGTGCTAGTCTGTTGACTAAAGCTTACCTTAATCTATTTATAATTTGGGCAAGTTTTTTTTTCGCTTGATTTCCAAATTTTCTCACTGTTGAAACCTTCCCTGGACTTCTTCAATAATTTCAAGACAATAATCAGCTAAATCGGCCCAATAGGTCTCGGGTTTTAGCGAGCCTAATAATGAACAACAATTAATTCTTATTTATATTTTAAAAACCTCAGTAACAAGAATTTTTCGTCATCCGAAATACGTTTTTAAACTACACGAGATCCGCGAAAATCCCTCGGTCTTCCGGGATTTATCCCGCGGGATCTCGTATCAGGATTTCATTCCATATCTTCCATGTCTTACTATACTATAGACCGATAGGTACTTAAAAGATGGTAAACAATCTTGACGTGTCTTTTTATTTAAACATACAATTTATAAATCGAAATCTTTACATTTTACAATTTAGGTATGAAAAAATCATTTACTTTCACAATTGAATTGTATAGTGTAACGATTTTCATTTTTAGACTGTGTATTTCAATAAAAAGACATGTCAAGATTGTTTACCATCTTTTAAGTACCTATCGGTCTAAAGTATAGAGATGCCAGAAATACATCAGCTAAGCGGCAGTTAAGACTACAGGGCCCTATTTCACGAAACTATTAGTTTATTAGCATATTAGTTATTAGTTACTAGTGTAAAATTTACTAGTAATAATATTTTCTGTTTCACGAAAATAGTTATTAGAATAGTAACTAATACTGGTAAACTAATAAAAAATATTAGTCTAACTTGGCTGAATGCAGTTATTACCCATGCCATCTTACCTATTAAAAAAGCGAGAAAGTTCCCGCCATTCGTTTTGTTTCGATATTTGCACATTGGCGGTAAAATCTAATTATTCGTTTAATTTAGTGCTGAGCACAGGCCTCCTCTCAGTATGAAAGGGCGTACGTCTCAGTATTTAGTTATCACATAGTAATTATTTAAACGATATCTTTCATGAAACTCAAATGTGGATTCAAAGAATTCGTACGTATTTCGGCTCAAAAAGCTTCGTCGACGGCGGATTATTATTATAAACCTTCTTCACCATCGGAATAATCCGAATCAGACCCCATTTTAAAAGTATTTTTAGCAAATTGCGACGCTAATAATTTCCACTAATATTTTTTACAAACCTTCCGAGACCAATAGCTTTATTAGTATATTTTACAACTGTATTTGTTTTTCTTTTTATTCGTGAAACCAAAATTGGTTTTACTCTAATAATATTAGCTAATATTTATTAGTTGGTAACTAATAACCAATATTTTATTAGTATAGCTTCGTGAAACGTAAATTAGTAAACTAGTAAAAAATATTAGTTCATGGACTAATATTATTAGACTAATAAGCTACGTGAAACAGGGCCCAGGTCCCATAATTAGGTACGTGTTGTGTTGCAGAGTCCCCAATATGGAGGACAAGGCGTGGCGGAATGACGCGGCGTTCGGCGGCGCTGTAGACTACAAGGATGACGCGTAAGTAACATTGAATAAATTGACATACGTACAGTATTACCGAACAAAGAAATGCTTCAGGATGTACCTATTGTACCTGCGTAATGAACCAGTTTTGTGGCGCGGGAAACTTCGATCTACCAATGATAAAAGAGATTTTTTCGCGCGCTGAACACTCGCGTTGTGATTGGTTATTGATTGATGTCTCAAACAGATGACTCATGACAGATGTCTAGCACTCTAGCGCCAAATGAGTCGAGTAGCCGAACTAAAGTGTGTGTATAGCAAGCAAAATTGTGCCCAAAGCATTTGTAAATAAAGTTCAATATAGATAAATTACTACTTCGGCTACTCTCGGATATCGTTCTGCGCTTCTCGGCGCAGACGGTAACAGCCGATATGACTTATTTTCTTGAGAGTACTGTAACATGCTCTTAAATAAATTGACATAATTGTTAGAAAAACATCTACGTTTCATCAGCTTTCTGAAAAGGTATCATCGTCCATAATAATCTTTAAGAACTTTTCACAAAACTACCTTAAATGAACGATTTCGTTTGCAAGTCATCACAAAATAGTATGGAAACTGAGACAGCGCAGCCAACGAAACGTTTGCACAACTGCCGCGGTCAACACCATCTCCATACAATTTCGCGATGACTCGCAAACGAAATCGTTCATTTAAGGCAGTTTTGTGAAAAGTTCTTAAAGATTATTATGGACTATGATACCTTTTCAGAAAGCTGATGAAACGTAGATGTTTTTCTAACAATTTGTACACTTGATGTCATATTATTTTTTTCGACTAGAGCAATAGTTTAGTAACAACAACCACAGATTTAATAAAATATACAAAATGTTTTCGCTGATTTCGAAGACTTTTATTTGTTTTGTTAGGGTTTTTGTACTTGTTTTAATTTGACAATAGTTTAATAATTCAAAAATAACAAAAAATTACCGCAACAGACGGCCAAATTTAAAAAAAAAAAGTTTTAATGTAAAATTTTGGGAAATTCAAAAAAAATCTTAAAAAATCAATAACTCAAGAACCGTTAATTTTCGGCCATACATATGATGGCTTAAAAATATTGCATTTTAGCTCCTCTATCAAGTCCTACCAAGAATGCGTCGAGTTACCAGTAACCCTGTATACACATTTTAAACAGTATCTGATAAAAAAAGTGTTGAGAATAGTGACAGGGGTTCAAACGCCCGAATATTTACCCACATGATTAGGCAATAATACTCGAGATTCTTTATGAAACTCGCCTTCGTACGTTAATGCCTTCTATTATGCAACAGTCACATAAATAACTGATTATGTTCCAGCGTCCCCAACATGGAGGACAAGGCGTGGCGGAACGACGCGGCCTTTGGGGGAGCTGTCGACTATAAGGATGACGCGTAAGTGAAACGACAGTAGGCAGATAAATTGTTCATTGATTTTGGGTTAAGCGGCATTTTGAATTTCACAAATAATAGGCAAAAAACTATATATTTAGTCCGTCAGATAGACTATGAAAAAATATTGTACCCATATTTTTCTTTTAATAGGGTCTTTGACAACAGTAAAAATAAACTATAATTTGTGGCCATCCTAGGAAAATTAAACATATTTCACTTTCTTTTGTTCAAAATATTTTGCGTTTTTAGAGTATTTTGTTCTATTAATTTCTAATATTCGTTAATAATGTATCTGTGACTGAAACGCTTGCGATTGATTGATGACGTCACATACCATGAAAGGTATCTGTGGTCAAAGTGGACATTGATAATTTGACATGACAATTTTGACAGCTTCTTAGTGTGGTGCCTTTGTTTACTTGCATTTGACGTCAAACACCGTTTTTGGCGTGAGTTTAAGAATTTGAACTTTAATATTTATTTTCTTTGTTAATACAGACAAGAATCCGGAAATACTAATATATCGTGTTTATTACATAATGCAGAATTTATTAAAAATGTATTTCAAAAATGTTCAAAAACCCTATTGACAGACGAAAAATGACGATAATACAGAGCCTTAAAAGTTTCGCGTGGCGTCACGAGCCCCCACTCAAGAATTTTGATGATCTGTACCTTTGTCGATGTTTAATTATTTGATAAACAAAAAAATATGTGTCTAATTTTTTTCCATAATCTAACTTACGGACTAATTAGAATGATATATTTTTAACCTTTTGACCGCCAAAGACGCCATATCACGTCATCGCAAGTCAGTGCCCGTGACGCCACGACGTTAAATGGTGCGTCGAAGTTATTGCGAAAGAACTGAAATATAAAACGCTGCAACATTTTTTCTATGCGCGCTCTACACTCGCGACGCGAACACCCGCGAACGCCCGCGATAGCCGCGAATCGCGAGAGTAGATGTTGTTCACGCCTTAGCGTTCGCGCTTAGTTATTATGCGTGAGCCGCTGCGTAAATTCACGCCGTGAATTCACGGAGCGACTTCGCGCCGCGAGTGTAGAGCGGGCTTTAGGTTTACTTTATTTATAGGTAGTGTAAGTTATTTTATACCTAATTTAAATAAAATAATACAGCACCATTCGAAAAAAAACAAGCATTGTCTAAGAGCCGACTCACGTCTTTGGCGTTAGGAGTACAGCGTTTCACTTCGCGCCTTGGCGGTCAAAAGGTTAACCCTGTCATCATCCCTATTGCGCATCGGAGTTGATTTAGCTTCCCGTGTCCCGATGTTTGTTTGTAATCAAATCTTGCTGGTTAAATTTGACTCACTTCCCGGTTACCCATTAAGCTGAAATTTTGTGTAAATCGGATGACTATACAATATTCCGGTAGTGGACGTCTGGTGGCCCAGCCCCGATGGCGGGAACTCTTCAACGGTTGGTCTGATTGACTTGAAATCTGGTGCACATAATCTAGGATTGATTATAATGAAGTCCAGTTGGCAAAAGTACAGTCAGCAAAAAAAAGCTTGTATCAAATTTTTTTTGTTGGTTAGGTTATACAGGGTGACCTCTAAGACGTAATACAAAATTAGCGTTTCGGGCTCAGTTAATGACGGAGAATTCAATACACTAACTCATT
>BHDV01002634.1:205564-215691 GCA_005406045.1 Adoxophyes honmai | reverse complement strand
ACAATCGATATCTAAATAGAAATAGTAAAAGTTTTTTTTTCAAAACAACCGGGTTCGATTCCCGGACTGAGTACACATTTTTTTTAAATGTATTAATGCAGTTTTTCTTTTCATTAAAATCGATGTCATGGTTCCTAAGAAGTAATCTTCGTATCTCGTATAGTTTCGGACTTCCCCATACTGACCGTTTTAGATGGGCCACCCTGTATATGTATATGGTATATTTTAGGCGTTAGGCTAGCAACCTGTCACTATTATACCTGCCAACTTAAACCTATAAAAATTTGGTAGACCTGGCCCCAAAAAGTCATCGTTTTGTCTTTTTAATATTTAATGTGCTCTGCCTACCCCTTTTGGGAATACAGGCGTGACGATGTATGATTACGTCACACAGAAAAATAATTGTCGATGATGATTACTGTAGCACTAAAGCGAATGCCTTGCCTTTACGTTTTTTGCTCAGGCGATTTTACTATCCTTTCCATTCTATGAAAACTTGTCAATTTCTTTTCGTCTCTGATAAAAAATGGTTTCTCATTAACAGAGTAAAGGGCGGTTTCGATAGAAATTGAAAAAAGTCCCCTATTCTTAATACAAATTATATTGTACGTGATTTCATTTCGTGACCGCCATACTAAGTGTATGAAAAAAGTAATAGATACGATCGTCCGAGTATTCATCATGCCGCATGCGAACGCGTCATTGCACCGGCTTCAAAAAATTAAAAAAAAACTTTTTTTTTTCAGTTTCACCTCGCCCTCGCCCGCGTCCGAGGCGCCCGTCCGCCCGGACCCGGACTCCGAGACGGCATGATGCCTGTGGGACGACCTGCCCCCGCCGGAGCAACTGTACCGAACGTTCGTGCTACACAGCCGGTGGATACGCAGCGTGTTCACCATCCGCGGCTGAATGGCCGCGGCGCCTTTGCTCCCGGGGTGGCATTAAAAAAAAAGCTCTCTCTCTCTGGTTTCGAAATTGTAAGTTCCATTTTTGAGTTGCAATGTTTGTAGAATCGATTAGGTGACCGAAATGCTGGCTGGTTTTTAAATGTTTGGTTTTTTTACAAGTTGCTTGCTGCCAGTTTTGTTTTTTGTTGCGTATAAGCGTGACATGTATCAAATACTCTTTTCGGACAGATGTAATTTTAAATTAATGGATATAATAAATCGAGTCACGTTATGATCGACTCTTATGAACATTGACACGTGAAATAATATATTTATGTAGGATTAACTTTTTAATGTCACTCCGGTTTGGTATGTAGCATAGGTAAGATCAAATCTGTAAGCATTCAATAGTACCTTCTCGTTCTAACACGATCTAGCATGCCGCCAAATACATAAATCAATGGTAAATGTTAAAGCGGTAAGGTACCAGTCTATAATTGGACAAATTGTAAAATTAATCTTAGTTTCGATCACATTCCGGTATTTATACGAGATCCTCGATTATTTTTTGATTGGATTTTTTTTTATGGATTTATACATTCCGAAGCCATTTTTTTATGCCAGCTCTATCGAGAACAATAAAGTAATACATAGTATCTATTAGATTAGCGTTATATAATAATCATAGTCTTAACGGTTAATCTTAACATGATGTCTTCAAAAGGGCATCTAAAACTGTTAAGTAGCTTCTCCGAACGGCTGCGGGGTAGTGTGAAAGACAAGTTCGTAGCGCATCAACTCAACTTCTAAAGACTGAAGGGGATAGGAATCTCGTGTCCAACGAAAAATTACGCGAAAAAAAAAACAAATTATCCCTCAAATTACTGTAGCTCCCGTTTTTGACGCATTTTTTGTATCGTGATATGAAAAAGTTGTCATCTCTTTTGGTGTTGATGGTACTTATTCTTTGTTACCAAATATGTATGTAATATTTATTAGTATTTATTTTGATCCCTCCAAATTTCTGTAACAGCTCTCCGTGTTATATTTAGGTTATAAAATATGACAAAAATAAATTTGCAGACACCATTGCGCGCATTCGCACAACGAATTTTTTAATTAAGTTTTTTAATTGCAGCTAGAAGTCTAGAATAAAGTTGATGCAATACCGTGACAAATCGTAAAATAAGGATAAAGGCGACATTATGATACTCAGACGCAGTTTTAAAGAGCAATGAATAATTCTCGTCTTTTCGATTAGTAGTAGTACTTGGCCACAATTTAAGCGAACGATTTTGTTTCGATCGATATCATCAAGGATGGTGCTTATTTATTTTTAAATGGCGAGTCACGGATTTATTTATCTTTCTTTGGTTTAAGTACATTTTAATGCGTTAGGCAGCTAGGTTCGATTAGTTTAAATTAAAAACAAAAAGGTTGCCATTTTTTTTGAGTTATGTACAAAAAAAAACATCGTTTCTGACCGAATATACAACAGAAAATACAGTTTTTAACCTAACAGTACAAATAACGATATCGTATGTATATTATTCATTTATGAAAATATGCTTTACTTAGATTAAGTTTACATTTAAGTTTTGGTTCTAACATGATCAAAACGTCATCTTATACGTAGCTCTATGGTGTATACAATTTTGTCTATTTTTTTTACAAGGGGTTAGTTTTGGTAAGTGTCAATGTCGATACCTCAGATGTTGAAGATTCATTTATAAATTAGTACAAAATAGACCAGATTAGCGCCCCCCCCCTCCAATCAAATCAGTATAAGCCAACACTTGACCACCTCTCGAAAATGGGGTATTAGACGTTAGACGTGCGTATTTTCGGAGGGATTCGGAAGTTCAATCGAAATCTAGTTAAAAACTTTTTTAACGTAATTGTAATTAGAGTAGTTTCTCAGATTACAGCACACAAAATGGGGGTAACTAAATTGATAATCGCAATTGTGCACAAAAATTACGAAATTATATGAGATTTTTAAATTTCCATATAATATAAAATATAAGTATTGAGTTAACATTCCATATTATAACTGTAACTTAAGATATATTATGTAATCTAGTAAAGCTTTAATATTAGATTCCCATCGTATGGTCGTTTATTTAATAAGTTTAATGTAGAATTATAGTATAAGTCACTTCTAAAACCCCGTAACAACATTTTATATATGAACACTATACGTAACAAATCCGATTTGATTGTCAACCAAAATCAATATAATACAAAAATATACCTCACTAATGATATAAAATTAAAAAAAGTATTCCAGAATCCATTTGTTTGCATTTATAAACGTGTGACTGTAAATCGATTGCATAACATTTTGGTTGACAATTGACCTTAATTATATATGAGAACAAACCTTATATAAACCTATATCTTTTACTTTCAGACATGTATAAACAATATAGACCAAATAATATTTTCATATCGTCTATTATATGTAGTGTCCCTCTATTCGTCTCAATTCCGCAAAGATCGACAATGCAGCCACTCGGAAGGTAGGCAGCTCCATCTATACACATTAACTATTTAAATTAGTGTGTCTAGATAGAACCACTAACTTGGCAAAAGACCACAACTGTTAGTATTTTAGTCCGTCAGTCTCGTATGCGACCGTCTCTGGGAACTAGAGGCGGGGAAACACAGACTAGGGCTTCCAATCCCGCGACTTGGATTCAATCCCGGTATTTGCGGGACTACGAATTTCAATCCCGCACGATCTCGGTGTTTGGCGGATCCCCCATGTTGAAAATACTCACATATAACTGTTTATTATACAATTGAATTAATTAATCCTCTAACTATACATTTATTAAAGTTGAGATTAGACTGAGATCAATCAAATTATACCGTTTATTCGTTAAATTCTGAACAGTAACGAAATCGTTTTAAAAAAAATCCTAAAGAGAATTAAGAAATAAGAAAACAAACACATTTGAAACTGATACATTAATTACTTAATTATTAAGTTTGTCAGCTTTTAATTTGAACTGAAAATGTTTCCGAAGGATATCGCATGCACACCTTTTTTCAGTCCCGCGATTCCCGCGGATACCGAGCCCGTAATCCCGCATCATGCGGGATTGGAAGCCCTGCTACAGATGTTAGCGGGGTATATAATCACGTGTCATGGGTTTATACCCACCGCCTCTCGATACCAGATTGTCGTACTGAAAGAACTGAGGCGCGTCTTCGTAGATGGCGCTAAATATATAATATTAAGCTCAAAAAACATCAAACACCTAGTCCGCGTGTCAATCTCTGCCCTCCTTATCTAATCGAATAATTCTCAATTGTTTATATAACTTAAGGTAAATGATATAAGTGTAATTTAAGAACGTACCACCATAATAAGACTCTGTATGATATAGAACGATGAAATAAAACCTGATATGTTCACAAAAGTAGCGATTATATATGTTGTATGTGTTAGCTGTACAATGTACACCCGGTCTCGAGGGTTCATAGTTCATAAAAATATAACCGTGACGTATTTAGTGAATGATATAGTTATATGAAGGCGACAATGGTAACGGGATCTTCTGAACTGTATCTATATTTTTCACACTGAATCGGTGTCTTGTATTAACCGACAATGTTATTATCTCACCATAGGTTTAAGTTGGCATCGCGCATTCTGTAACCAACAGTCTTATGTATATTTTGAATTTCGAACAGCGATTTAGTTTAGAATTTAAAAAAAAAACGTCCGTATTGTTTAAATAAAGGTTTGGGTATTTCTAACCATATTTTAAGAGGGTTTACTAAGACTAACAACTAAAAAAAACGACTTTTTTATGTCTTTACATTCCGTTAGTTTAACAGTGCATAATCACCTGATTCGATTTAAGCTATTTATAGATTCGTCTGTAGTCACTGGCATTCCGTTTCGGTAGCTGTTTAGTTGTAGCAAGATTAATATTACCAAATTTTTTTATACCAATGCTCGTAATGTAGTTGTGATGGACAAAGCAGCTTAGGGGCCCGGCTTCTTCCAACACTGCAATGCGGACGTACACACTCCGTTACACGTGATTTGACACAACGTCGTCGGAACCGTCGGGAACGCTTTTCGTAGCCTTGGTGCAACTTGATCGTACACGGGAACCGAACGCGGCTAAACGTAATTGCAGCCTTTTCAACTATGTAATAAGTAAGAATATTAGTCATCAGTCCGGAATTCCTGTGGCAATTTTGAGATGTAATAGGAAGTCGACTTCATGCTGTATCGATTATAGGACACCATATGCTGATGAAAGTAGAAGTTAACTAAAGGCAGTGTTTAAATTTTTTAAATAGTAATTGTGGTAAATCTTTGGAGGTTTTCGTGATTATGCTTACATAAAACAAATCATTAATATCGTATTAGACATCGCTCTTTGGCCTCTGCTTTTGATCTTTTATATGTTGTGTATCGATATAACATGAATAAATAGAAGTCGATAATTGAGAAGTCCCTATGACAGATCAAAAGCGCCACGGGAATTCAAAATGAATACACAAATAAATTCAAAAGCTTTCTAAGTCAATTTACTCCATAAACACAGTTTGCTTCTTTATCATATTAGTTTGTATGGTGAGTGTGTACGTCTGTCGTGAGAGGGTGAATACTCAGTTTTGTGGCCAAATGGACGGACGGCCCGCGAGTGATGTTTTTTATATGTATAGTTTGGTACCGCGGCCGCGCCGTCCCATGTCGTCGCTTGTTGTATTTTTACACATTCCATAAATTAAGTAATTTGTGCTCAAGTACGAAACGTTAATTGTTAAGTTAAAAATAATCAGAAAGATATCTCCATGACAACCTTAGGATTATTTTATAGGTTTTAAGTTATACTTGCGTCCGCGTCTCCTTCTCTATTTCTTTGTTTTGTAGCTAGAGTGGTCTTGGTGCATTTCTTTTGGCAACTCGAGTAAATAAGTATTTAAAAATACTCGTGTTTAGAGCCGACAAGAATGGGTTGATCAAAATTTGTCACTTTGACAGTTTGCGTTACGCCTACTTTCGTTAACTCATTCGTTTCGGTCATCCGAGCTCTTATGAATTCACGTCACTAACGCTCGTCACTTTAGACACTCTGGCTCAACGCATTTTTTTTTAATGTAGCCATCTTGCTCAACCGTTCGTACAATTTACGCCATATAATATCATGTAAGTATATGCAGTAGTCTCTCCGTCTTCGTATATTATGTATATACAATATATTATATAAGTATTTTGATAATCGAATGAAATTTGACCCGAATTTAAATGTCACTGGCTGGTAGGCCTTTGATGGCCAGTATTCGTTCAGGTATTGCGGTGCGAGAAAGGAGATCGAATCTCAAAGTAACAAAAGGCTGGCAGTATATAAAAAATGTTGTGATAACATTTCGAATGTTGTGATTTAAAAAAAGTAGGCTTTTAAACTTTTTATGGATATACACTATACAGAGAGCGTTTGTAGCGCCGGATATGTATTTTTAGCCTTTAAAGGCGGTAAGTTCGCCCGATCGGATCGCGATTGTAATTATGATAGACAGGGTGTTAAGCATTTATGCGAGTTTTCTACTCGCTTTTCTACCGCTTTTCTAGCGGTCGTGATTTAGCACGGTGATTATAAAAGGTAACGCGAAATTCTTTTGTGTGAAGGCGAGGAACAAATTAAATTGAAGGGACCACGGCTAGTAGCGTATTATATTTACCGTCGAATGTAATAACACAGTTGTAAGTTTCATGCGGTAGGAGATAGATCCGGAAGAATTTTACAATTAGATTTTTTGACTTAACATCACCGTATCAGATTTTCAAATTAAAAAAAAATTGCCGTCCGTTGGCACTTCAAAGCTAAATCAACTTCAATTTTCGAAAGACAGCGCGGTTGTAGCTCAAGCTGTTAATATACATATAAATAATCGAGGTAATTAAACATTGTGTTTCAATTTTATTATAAAATGGGCATGGGCACGTACTGAATCAATAATTCATCAGGTGTCTTTATAAATAAAGGAAACTCGATAAATTTACGAAATAATCAAGTTTCATTCGAACGTATTAAATCAATATATATTAATTCAATGTGTTTAATTGTTCGATGTTCGTGTTCGTATATCGGTCGTCTAAAGTAAATGTTTTCGCGACTTAACGTTTATAATTGTAACAGTAAATGCTCTCTATACGATCTCGAGGATGCCTCTAGGTAGGACTTGTTTGACAGACGCCATTTTATATTTTGTTGTTTTTTTTTCAAGATGGACACCACATCTATGTCAATCAGAAATTTACAAGTTTTTAAGTAAGCACACTTTCAAAGTGATTCGGTGTAATTTTTCAGTCTATCCTCGGTTTGGTTAACCGTAATTGACAGAAGGTTCATAAGCTCAAGTAATTCGAGTATTTATTTCGACCCCTAAGGGTTTCGAATATTTTAACGCTGAATAGAAATCTGAAAATAAGTCCATGCCTAGCTGGCATTCCTTGAAAATGTCATGAACAATTAATTCATAAATAAGAAATTATTATAATATAAGTATCGTTTTGAACGACTTTACGGCGCTGTCTGACAGACATTTTTTGGTCTGATAATAAAGTTTGGAATGTTATTAGACTTTACATTTAGGTCTGTGTCACAAAGTTACAGTGGTCTGTTATAGTATTTTATGCTACTGTTACATAAAGAAGATTTAAAACACTCGTATGGTGTTGTGTACTCTGTGCTCATTTCATTTGCCTACACGGAAGTTTAAGGCCCAGTTATGTACAGTTGCATTCTTTGTTTTATTCTACACACACATTATAATTACGAAAATTATCGAAGACAATATTAACGCATTCTAAATTTAACATGACATGTTCTAAATTTTAAACGTGAAATGAAAATGATTTAAAAATATTCGATTTTGTAAGGACAATAATTTGTTATGTTATGAATCAATCCAACCAATCGGGAATGTAATTTAGTTTAAAAAAACGTGTCATTGACAAAAATGCAGTATTTTTCTTTCTTTTGAAAAAATTGGTTTAGATCGACTTATTCCCAGGATAAATTATATTCTCGGATGGTTGAATGGATCTTGACAAGATTTTTTTTTATGACTTTATGATGTGTGTATAGATAAAAATAAGACTAGTAAATATGCCAAAAGTATTTTTTGAACTCTATACTCGTCTGACTAGCTCGCAATCGGCGTCAGATTTACGCACAAACGATTTTCATTCGTTTTACTCATTTTATCGTAGAACGCATTCTAAGTGTCAAAAATAACGCGATTCCGATTGCGAGTGAGTTGACAACAAGTCGGTTAGATGACGTTTGGGTTTGGTGAAGGTTTTATAAAAAAAAACGCAATACGAATGCCCAACGACATCTGCCCAATTTTTGTATGTAACTAAACTCTTGCAGGAAATATACTCATTGAAGACTTGCATTTTGGTTGTTTCGTATGATGCCAGAACGAGCTAACAGTTGTACCTTTGTGATATAAACTTTTATAAATCAAATGATTTGAACATAATTAGTATGACTTGTCAAACGAAACGTATACATTTATATAGTCATAGTAATATATAAGTGTTAACTATACTCGGAAATTATCAATTTAACGTATGTACTAAATGTCTATATGTCTACATATATGTCTACATTTATATACATAGGATTAAGTACCGCGGAGTGCGTAGGCTGAAGTCTTTATAATCATAATATGGCTCTGTGATTATATTTAAAATATACTCAACCTGCCGTTGGATTTTGGTATTTTTCTGGAAATGTTATCATTATCACTAGCCTACTCAATTGACTTTACTAGGATAGCTGCCAAGTTCACTCACAATATGACAGTTTCAGGATGTATTGGAAGTACCTAACTAAGAATAATTCAATTCAATAAATATTTTTGTGATAACTTTGCTAAAGATCTGATTAGTTTGTCTTAAGGTGTGCAAACTTTTGCGTGGTTTTTATTCTTTGAAATGGCAACATTATGTCGCTGAAGTCGGATTGCGAGACAAAATGGCAGCTGGAAATTTATAAAGCGATTTGAGATGGCTGCTGAGGTCCGTATTGGATATTTGGTTTCGTTTGACATTACAAACATGCGATCACTTAATTTATTTATTATACAAAAAATCATTCGAAATTTGTTTCAAATATAGAACAAATGATCATTCGATTTCTATAACTATATATGAGTTTTACAGTTGGCGCGAAATCAGCGAAGTGTAACTTTGATATTTTCAAGGGCAAAATGTGGCCCCTATTTTTTTACAAGTACAGTATTTTCAATATACATTTATTCGGTTCGTGAAAGGTCTTTTGAAGTCGATTATTTATAGTGTTTTGTACTGACAATGTCATGTTTCTTATTCTTATTTACGTCTGTATTATGGCGATGTGCTCTCAGTCTTATACTCAACATTTTTTATTTTTATATGTTAGATATACGTAAATAATAAATTATAATTTTGTACACACGTCGTTTGATTGTCTTATCCCTGTCCTACTTTGAATGCATTAGTTGTGTTTGTCAACCTGTGGGTCGCGACCCCCTTGGCGGTCGTAAAACCCCGTCAAGGGGGTCGCGATCGGAATAAAATATAATTATAAATCATCATCATCACTCATATAAATCAAGTCGCAGCAGGGTCGCGTCACGAAAGTGGTTTAAAAACACTACATTAGTAAGCATTTGCCATTTAGATTAACGACAATTTAACCCTTTAACAGCTTTGGTCTAAATTTGGTCGCAGTTTTATAAAATTAGACAATATTATGTCATATTCATATATACATTATTGTTTGACACTTTATATCCTTGCCTTTAAAAAGGTTAATAGGTAAATCACTGGAAAAATTCTAAAACTGAAAGTATTTTTAGACTGCGCTTTACACAGTGCTCTGAACAGCAATCGAATTTGTCACGTTTTGTAATATTATTTGCAATTTTTCATTTTATTTCTAATCAGAAACACTAGTAATCGATACATATTTAGCAAAATATTGTGTAACTAAAATGTGGCAAAAATTTTAAGAAATGCTCGAATGAAAACACTTGAGCGAGCGAATCATGCGTCGGCTATTGGCGAAA
Source organism: Adoxophyes honmai (assembly GCA_005406045.1). Taxonomy (NCBI): domain Eukaryota; kingdom Metazoa; phylum Arthropoda; class Insecta; order Lepidoptera; family Tortricidae; genus Adoxophyes; species Adoxophyes honmai. The sequence goes on along the minus strand of BHDV01002634.1, from coordinate 205,714 downwards.
TGTTAGTTCAGACATTTTTTTTTTAGAACACGTGGTTTCAGATTGCCACAGATTAACACTGCGTCAAATGCATTGAGGATATAACCTATAGAGTACTAATGTCATCTTGGTTGTTCGGAAATTATTCCGCAAAACAATTGAAGACCTCGC
>BHDV01002634.1:171001-202038 GCA_005406045.1 Adoxophyes honmai | reverse complement strand
CAGTGAAATGCGCGAAACCACATGCATCGTCGTGCAGCGCCGCGTCGCGTCTCGTCGCGGTGTGAACTGACCCTTATTTTATCTCGTGCCTTGCCGTGCTAAACCAACAGTTTACCCACTCTGAATTCTGTCAGAAAAGACGTAGAGAATATTGACTGCCTGTACGCTCCAGAGATGGAGCCCATGTCAACTAGCAGACGGACAGAGAAACAACAAGGAATAAGCTCCCGTTGGCACCCATCGGGTACATACCCACGTATATACATCAGTCCTGTTTTCTCTAATGGGCTAGACCAGTGATTCCCAAAGTGGTCCAGGTGGACCCCCAGGGGTCCACGGGAGATTCCACGGGGGTCCACGCTGGTGCTGGGAAAAATTGGCATACTTAGGAATTTGGTACCAATGTAGCAGCAGGGGGTCCACCGAACCCAGTAAAAGTTTGGAAGGGGTCTATGAGTAAAAAAAGTTTGGGAACCTCTGGGCTAGACAGAGCACACTAGTCGCTACATAGACAAAACCATAACTATTTCAAGCATGTTTTTGTAGCTTTTGAGTCAGCAGGTATAATTTGGGTATAATAATAACAGGTTGCTAACCTGTCGCCTAAAACATACCTACCTACCTCAACCTTAGTCGCCTCTTACCCTCCTAAGGCCCATGGTCCTACCTATAGGACTAATGCCAAAATGTTAGAATTCTACATGAATGACACTAAGCCTCAAATTCAAACGATAAAATTTTGGTGATGGGCCTTAGGAGGTTACGAAATCCACAGGAGAAATGGAGAGGTGTCATTTTAAACCCGACACAGTGGACCCATCGGGTGCGACGCCCTAAAAGCACAAATGACTGTTTTACCGCAGACCTTTTGTTCCTATCTGGTCCCGCGCCAACAGTGAATTCTATAGGCCGCTTGATTTGGTGCCAAATTAATATTTAGCTGAATCTATCCTCGTTAGCCTTTAAGCCAAGGATACACTAGTGACAAAAGTCCCGCGACACGTGGCCCCAGCAACGTCGGGTGAAGTGGCGCGACGTTGCCGGACTTCGCTCGACAAGGCGCGCGACACTTGTATATACGCGGATATAAGTCGCGCGATGTCGTCAGATATGTCAGACGGCTTCGCTTGACATGTCGCCGACACAATGTCGTGGGACATATTTGTCCCCTAGTGTATCCTTGGCTTTATACTTTATAATTATAACATACATACATACATACAACACGTCTGTATTCCCAAACTAGCTTTCCGCCCGCGACTTCGTTCGCGTAAATTTCCGATTTTGGGGTCGTAGGTTTCTGAGCCTATTCATTACAAACAAACAAAGTTTTCCTCTTCATAAGATGTAGATATCTAAACCCAAATATTTAACAGAATCCTTTTTTTTTTTTCAAAATAAAATTTAGCCTATGTTACTCCTGGATAATGTGGCTTTTGAATGGTGCAATAATTTTTAAAAACGGTCCAGTAGTTACTGAGCCTATTAATTACAACCAAACAAACAAACAAACAAACAAACAATAATAGTGTAGATAGCGTAGGTACGGCACACGAACGCTACACAGACAAATCCATGACAATTGGCGTTTCGTAGCTATTTCTATTTTTACCTATTTTTAACCGACTTCAAAAAAAGGAGGAGGTTCTCAATTCGACCTATTTTTTTTTTATGTGTATGTTACTCGATATCTCGGAGACCCGTGGACCGATTTTCAAATTTTTTTTTTAATCGACAGGGTATAACTCGAAATTGGTCCCATTGGCACGAAACCAGGATCTGATGATGGAATCTTGGAGAAATCGAGGGAACTCTTCAAATTTTATATGGAGATGTACGGCGTTTTCGGTAATTTGTTGATGAAGTCAAGATTTTACATTCAGTAAACAGAATACTTTCAAAATATTGCTAATTTGAAGTCGTTTTTTTTTGTTTAAAATTATTTGCCGCGTGGTGTCGGGTTTAGGATAACTCGGCTCCATTTCTTTCGTGGATGTCGTGAGAGGCGACTAAGGATGTAGGTTTCGATAGGCGACAGACTAGCAACCTGTCACAATTGTACTTCTAAATGAAAACCTAAAAAATATGCTAAAAGTGGCTACTAGGCTCTGTCTATCCTATTTGGGAATACAGGCGTGATGTACATGCACATATATACCTATGTATATATGTATGTTATTTATAAATACTAACTGTGGCCCACGACTCGTCTGCATGTAATTCGCTTATCATTATTCCGTAGGATAAATAGTAGATTGGATATTGTGTAGAAGTAACAAGTATATACTCTCACGGAAATTAATTTCAAGATAATATGCGAAAAAACCAACATATACGGGCCAAACTGTCTTGTCCAATATGTCCTGTTTTATGCTTAGCAGATGCGCCATAAACAAATGTGTTCATAACTGTAAAAATCTCGTCACATACGGTGGACTATATCCTAGAAAATTAGAATTTTATAGGGTCACTCAAGAGATATCAGGATTGCTATTACCAAGAGATACCAGGCACCCATGAACATAAAATAGTTGATAGATCCATAAAGCCAGATATTCTAGTCTGAGTTTCAGGATCTAGACAAGTTATTGCGAGCAAACTACAACAATAACTGCTCACCGCGACCTTTGCATAGCTAAGTCCATGCAATACGTGTGTGTGTTGCTCCCCTCCACGCCAAAAACACACAGACAGACTACGCAAACGCAACACACATACACACACACACACACAAATGCAGGACATATCACTGGACATAAATTTCATGACTTAAAAAGCCGATTCTTATGATTTGTTTGGTACCAGCTAGTACGGGAGGCGTACTAAATACTTTTAACCTTTTGACCGCCAAGGCGCGAAGTGAAACGCTGTGCTCCTAACGCCAAAGCAGTCAGTCGGCTCTTAGATAATGCTTGTTTTTTTTCGAATGGTGCTGTATTATTTTATTTAAATTAGGTATAAAATAACTTACACTACCTATAAATAAAGTAAACCTAGAAACAATGTTGAAGCGTTTTATATTTCATAGTTCTTTCGCAATAACTTCGACGCGCCATATAACGTCGTGGCGTCACGGGCACTGACTTGCGATGACGTGATATGGCGTCTTTGGCGGTCAAAAGGTTAATCCTTCCTACTACAATCATTGGCTATAAACCCTTTACTTTTGTCATGTCCACAGAGGAGACGCGAACTTACATTTGTATATGACCCTTTGAGAGGATATAAAAATGTATTAGTTTGAGCTGATATTGTAGTTTCAAGGTTAACTTATGTTTTTGACAATTCCTACAAAGTAGGAGAAACAATCATAGCTTCAGTTAAAGAACTTAGAGCTAATTTTTCAATCACCAGATAAAACATATCTGTCCGATAAATGTTGGCTGTCACTTTTCTTTTATATGACGCGAAAAAAGGATAGCAATAATTTTAACTGGCAGATAAATTTATCTGGTGATTGAAAAATCGGCCCTTAAGATATAATAAAAATAAAACAACGTTGTCAAGCAAAAATGTGTCTCAAACTCTCAACCAATACATCGAAGCTCTGATCCTGGTGTAATCCGGAAGACCCTCCGAAGGTCCCACCACAGCGACCACCGGGCACTTGTCGTAAATGAACTTCATACAAACATCCTTAAAGTCTTCCACCGTCACCTTATCGATGGCTTTCAACCTCTCAACTATAGTAGGCCTGTAGCGGCAGTTGTATAAAACATACCGTCCTATATCCAAAAACGCTCCGAAGCAAGTATCATTTCGCGTCAACAACTCTGTCTTCAGCTCCCTCTTTGCCCTTTCGAGCTCGCCCTCAGTCGTCATTACGCACATCTGCATCCAAACATCTTGGATCGTGTAGAGCATGTCCTCCTGATCTAAAGTGGGAGAAAGAAACTGCACACCCCATAGAGCAGTATCCTTATATGTTTTGTTGAAGGTTTTGTAAGCGTCGCAGAATTTGCCCAGGGACGCCCGTCGCGCCAGCTGCACTGAATGATCATTCTCGGCGAATTGGGACCGGTCCCAGCCTCCAAGCAAGCAGCGAGCTACATCCATATAAAGTTTATCGAAGTCACAGAAACATGGGGCTTCTAATGCCACAGCAATATTACCCATAGGCTGCGAGTCGTTCCTGTAACGGATATCAGATCCTGAGTATCTGTAAACGTCAGCATCACGGCATTGAACGGGTGCTGTCACTCCCGTCATATACGTGTTCGCCAGGCATTCCAACTGCTCATGTGTGATGCCGCCCACCGCAACCAGAACCGTCCGGTAGGGACTAAAATTCGTAGTAATGTACGTGCATAGAGAGTTATTTGTAAAGTTGTATAAATTACGGCTAGTTCCAACGACGCTTTGCGCCAACGGAGTGCCTTGAAAAGCTGACGCGTGCAAATAGTCGGAAAGTAAGACGTTTACATCGGAATCTTGCGCTTGCATTTCGGCATAAACGATTGCTTTCTGCGCCTCGATTTGGGCTGGGTTGAAGCCGTTGTAAAAAACACTGTCCACCAAGAGTTCCATCACATTGGGAACTTCGGAGCATAAGCAGTCTGCGTAGAATACAGATGTTTCTCTGCCGACAGAGCATCCGAATTTGGCGCCGGAAGCGTTCATTCGGCACTCGACCTGTTCGCGGGTTTTTGATTTAGTCCCTTTAAAAGCGAGGTGTTCGAAAAAGTGGCACATGCCGTTCTCTTGTTCGGCCTCGTATCTGGAACCTGAAATTAGCACAGAAATTGTTGGTCAATATTTGGTCTAACTGCTCTCTGGCAGCATTTGTATCCAGCCAGTCACTGTTTATGGCGACATGTTGTCATTAAAAGAAAGCCCTGAACAACTAGTTCACCTGCCTTTAACAAGTAGGTACAAAATACAAAATCTGACAGCGGAACAGTGTGAAAAGCAGAACCTTGATATAAAAATAGTGTAATACATAATATCTAAAAGTTAGTATGATGTTTGATACGCAAACTTTTACCACAGAGTTTGCAGTTTCAAGATGCATGGAGTGTGGATGGTTTAAACCTTGCTCATAGAAAATACAGTCGATGTACTCATTTTGGTTTACAATACTAAGCTTTTTAAATTCTCTCGCCTCTATTACCTGCGTCTATGAAAAATCCGATGGTTACATGCTGGCAAGGCCGGCTTTCCGAGGCGACTGTGAGCCCTGTGGAGATATTAGAAACCTTGGTCTCCGGCTGGTTATTCAGGAATTGAAGGAAGGAGTGAGGGAACGCGTAACGACGGACTGATGTGACCACAGCACTCCAGGTCTTTAGTAAAGATGCTGCTTTGAGCATGGTGGTTGTAAATTGATCTAAGATTTTGACGTAACTGATTGTTGATTAGTCTTCTGTGATCTATTGCGTTTGACGGTTGGTTTGATAGAAAAGAGTCTTGTAATGTTATTGCTAGTTTCAGTACTGCAACTGGAGGAATGAATAGAGAGATGCTTTATTCCCAAGCAAATTATTATAGACGACTGGCAAGAGGCTGCGCACGATCGGGACAGATGGGGTGCTCTCGTTTCGGAGGCCAAGACCTTCTTTGGGTCCCTGAACTAATTAGTTAGTTAGTTAAATTATTATACGACGTTTTTTCATGAAAGCGTTTGGCTTGCAATCTGATAATGACTAGATTTTAAGAGTTTTAAGAACATTACCCGCCTACGAGGTAAATGGTCTGGCTTTACTAGGCGACCAATCAGACAAATAAAGAAATCGAAAAATGGCCTATACCTATCTATTTATGTTTATGTCAGAGTTTTGATGTTTAAATACTTAATTAAGGATTTATCAGCATACAAGAACGTTTATCTGTTGTGTAGTGAACACATCAATATCGCTTTGCCTAAGCACCTAATTTTAGAATGTGTGACTGGAATAATAGCTACAATTATTTTTATTTTGAAATATTGTTTGACTAATGCGTGTAGGAAATTGCCAACCCGTGGAGGTGAATTGCCATTTCGTTTTATCACTCGTATTGTAAATAATTACCTCAGCTTATTTCAAAATAGAGATTTAACAATGTTAAAAATATTTTGAAAACATAATTTTTAGGGTTACGTACACAGAGGGTAAAAATGGGACTCTGTTACAAAAAATTCACTGTCTGCCCGTCTGTCTGACGGTCACCAGACTGTTTCAAGAATTGTGATTTAGAATTTTTCAGAAATTATGTACCTACTTCTGTTGCCGCTATAACAAATACTAAAGTAAAATAAACGTTTAATGGCGTTTTTTTAGGGGCTCCTTTTTTCCCTATTTTTGATCGATATCAATAAATTGGTCGGTTTTTTTAATCAGGCCGTAACAGAAGCTTTGATACCCGTATTTAAAAACGTACCTGTATCGACCAAAGGTAAAGGCACCAACCCCATTATCCCGGAAAGCAAAAAAAGGTTGCAAATACCTACAAAAATAGAAATACCCGAGCACTGAGCGGACTTATATTTCATCCATTTGTGTGAATTAAGGCATATAAAGGGAACGCTTTTCTGTCGTCGATCTAAATTGCAAATGGCGTCTGAAAGGGTGCGAATTATTTTTTTACCGTCCCCAACCGTGCCCGGAGCGAGACGACGCAAAAATGAAATGAAATTTTAATGCTACAAAGTTTAATACTTAGATTAATGGGGCATCTGGTTTGTGCGCACGGTGGTGCGAGCGGAGTCATGGTATAGGCATAGTCAAGTAATTTTATTACTGCACCAGTTTGTAGTTAATTACAATAAGTGATTTTATTTTGTGATGTTATCCCGTTGTTGGGCTTACAAACACTTCTCCGGTTCTTCCACGGTATCCTTTAGGCGACAGGGTCACAACCTGGTTACTATTATACCTCTTATATCCATTTGGGAACAAAGGCGTGATTTTATATATGTATGTATGTATATCTAAGGTAAAATGTAAAATTTTGTAGTGGCTATGAAACGAAGAATACCCATGATTTTGACTGTGTAACGTTTTGTGAACTCTATCTACCCCGTTCGAGAAATGTCTGTTTCACAATAAATTCACAATGTGTGGTTGTAGTAGCATGACATACAGGGTGGCCCATAAGTCCTTTGAAAAGTAAAATATGAATAAAACAAAAACGATGCGCGTGAGCGGTACAGGGAAAGTAGGGGGAGCAACATCGGTTTCTGGGATTTTTTTCGCTATAGACCGTTTCACCGGAGCGGACCGTGCGTTTTGTGTGCACGAGTTTTATCGAAACAATAATTCGGCAACCGTTGCGCGGCGTAATTTTTGAGAATATAAATTACACAAAGGTTTACACAACTTTAAAGACACTCCAACTATTCAAACGATTAAGAACTGAGTTGTTTAGTTCAAGAAGACCGGCTGGACGTTAAATAAACCGCGGTCAGGTCGTCCAAGGACGTCACGTGCGGAAGAAAACATCGACACAGTAGCACAGTCTATTCGTGAAAATCCTACACAGTCAACTCGTAAGCGTTCCAGGTGCATTAAATGTGCCCAAAACATCGTTGCAATGGATTTTGAAGAGAAATTTACTCATGCACCCCTACAAAATTCAGTTGGTGCAAGAATTAAAAGATACTGACGCTATTCAGAGAGAAAATTTTGGTAATGAAATGTTGAATCGGTTTATTTTGTTCAATAACATAATTTTCTCTGATGAGGCTCACTTCCATCTTAACGGACATGTTGGTAAACAAAATTTAAGCAATTTATCAATGCAAAACGTAAGCATCAGAAGCCCTTACATAGTTCTAAAGTGACGGTTTGGGCCGCTATGTCAGCCCGCGGCGTCATAGGGCGTTACTTTTTCGAGCACGGCAGAGGGCGCTCTCAGAAGTGACGTGCCACGCAGTCATCGGCAATTTTAAGCGTCGTTTGCAAGAGTGCCGTGATCGTAACGGTATACATTTAGAAGATGTTATTTTTAAAAAATAATTCCCCTTTTTTAAGCTTTATTTTTAAATAAAAATATTGTTTATAATGTCATTAGTTTTATTTTAATTATTGTTTTTCATATCTAAGGACTTTTGGGCCACCCTGTATTATTAACATATTATTATTATTTTAAAAAAAGTAGGAGAAAATCATAGGATACCGAACGGGTTCCAAATGATTCCATTAGTGAGACGGACAACCTTGACCATTTCACGATCCGTAGCTACTTTCAGCATATTTTTAGTTCAAGTTAAAATACAGGGTGATAATGTAATCCGTAACGAAATTTTACATACCTGTATGTTAATAAAACTTAAAAATATGATTTAAGTAGTTTCTCATTTACTTTTGTAAATAAGAAGTTATGTGTCATCAAAGTTTTCCTAAAAAGTGCTAACATTATTGACACCGCGCGTGGGGCGTCAACTATCAATCAACTTATGTACAATAATAATAAAAAATTAACCCTACCCTGCAAATCTAAACTAAGCGTAGGTACCTTAATAGCTGTTCAAAATGAAGTCCATTTCTCTCCAAACAGAGTCTTGCACGTTACAAAACGTTTTTATTCACTCTTATTAGCACTTCAGTGTCACTTTCACTTCAGAAAAAGCACTTACAATCTTGTCTTTAAGATTCTGTAAATTTTGTGGTTCGTCCATGTACACACGGCGCTTGATTTCGCTCCAAAGATAGAAATCACAAGGGGTAACGTCAGGTGGCAGGTCCACCGCGGCCTATCCACCGGTCACCGTACACATACACATTGTTCAAGTGCTCGCGCGTACATCGCGAGCGTAATGGAGGGATGCACCACCTTGTTGGTAAAACATACTTTGGATGTACACTCGCACCATTTCATAGCACTCGCGATTCGAAAATTCAAACGATATTGTCACTCGTACCTACACTTCGTGCTTACGTATCGTACGACCGGGATGATTAGGGAACGCGTGCGCATCGACTGCCCGCTTGAGAATTCATTTTTCATACCTACCCTCGGCGGTTACTTTAGGGTCGACGAACTCGCCGATTGAGGCATTTGCAAAACTACCCTACTTTAGAATTTAATTTAAACAAACGTAAACAGTTACACCGCGGTTTGTAGTGTGCCCACATTTAATATTTTTTTGGGAATTTCCCGATGAAAAAAATTGAAAAAAAAAGTGTTTTTTTTATTTTACCATTGTATTGTGCTAGTGATTCTGAGTATCAGGAATTAATTTCGTTACGGATTTCATTTTCACCCTGTATACTACAGTTACAGGTTGCTAGCTTGTCGCCTAAAATCCTCAACCTATGGTATCGGGCTTAGTGACACAATGCCAATTCTTCCATGGATGGCAAAAGGCGACTAAAGAATAAATAATTTTAAACAAAAAAAAACCGACTTCAAATTTGGGCTATACTGAAAGCATTTGTCTAGTCTGCAGGTGCATTCAGTATTGAAAGAATTATCCTTTAACTCCTAAGCATTAAGGAGTTGACCTTCCATCATCAGCTCAGTCATTTTTTTTACTGCCAAACGTAAATACTGGTGTAGCTTTGAAAAATGTACTAAAACATTACCTGTGGCTATAAAATTTGAGGGTTGCCCTCGATTTCCCTCATATTCCATCATCAGGTCAAGATATGCTGACAATAGGACCACCTGGAAACAATATCCTTTCAAACAAAAAAGTAATTTTCCAAATCGGTCCAGGCGTCTTCGAGTAGGTAATCAGCGAACACACATAAAAAAAAAGATCCCGACGAATTAAGAACCTCCTCCTTTTTTGAAGTCGGTTAAAAATAGGATAAGTAAGCTAACAGGCATTAAATTGCCTTATTTTAACTAAGTGATTGGTGTAAACTGTCCAATGGTATTTATTTGGCATTGTTTATACAGGCCACCGGCCCTCGAGCGAGTAAAGAAAACAAAATCAGCTCCCTTTTTATTTACAAATTTGTCCCACCTCACTTCTAACCGGAAATACCGTGTAATAAATAAATGGAGGTGCCATTTAAAAAACGGTTTTAATTTTCGCTTCGGCACCGTTTGCATAGCCGGCGCATGTCCATACCTAAACTTATCAGGAAACATCGATAAACGTAAATACTGAATAATTTTTATTTTTTTATTTATTTACCGTAATTTTCACAGTGTGGCTTTTATTTACACAGGATTTGTATTTGTGGGAAATACTCCAATAGAGAGATCTGCAGGCAGATGTTATGCCTGGGGACATAAGTCCTCGGAAGAAAGTTGTAAGTAGTTTTTATGCAACCGATCTTCGAAAATTCGTTAGCGCGATGTAGAATTTTCTTGAGATACTGCCTAGTGATAGATAGACGGACGGACGCACAGACAGCTAAGTCTCAGTAATATGTAACCCTAAAAAGTTGCAAGACACTTATTACACTGAAGTAGTCACCCTACGCATTGTCTACGATATATGGAGAAGACATAGAAATTCATTATCATCGCAATACAAAGTCGGTTCACTGGGGTGTGACGTCACCGTCAAACAATCATGAACCCCCTTTCACTGGTTATTTACCCAGGGGCGATCAATACCGCGCCATTCAGCAGCCCCTTATGCCAATATTTACATGACTCATATTGCAAATGAACGATATTTTCTTTGCATTCGTTCTTGCTTTGAAAAGTTAGCAAACATACAACAAACATTACTCTTTGCTCCGCAGTGGGGTAACAGTCGCATTAGCGCTTTTTAGCCCCCTAAGCATAAAAAGAACGGGTGTAAGTTTGTACGTTTGTTTGTTTTGAACGATTGGACAGATTTAGAAGCTAATCTATGGGGAGTAAATAAGGTCTTCTGTGTAATTCGGTGGAAAGATGGCTTAGAGAATATTGCATGACGCGTACTCCTTAGGTAGTTCCTCTAAACCATAACGGTTTAAGGTTTTATTACAGCAGAACGAAGATTAGGTGACAACTTCATTGTCTATTGACAACAGTTGTCATGTCAAGACATGTTTTGAAATCTGATCGAAGTTTCCCAGTCTCAATCTTTTTTTGAATATATCAAACTTAAATTAATCAAAAGCATTTTAGAGGAACAATTACATCGCAATGTTTGCTCGAAACCTTTTCAAAATACCATCTATGCTTCGCCAATGCTCCAAGGTTGCGTGCTCTGCTCCCATAATTGAACCCGAAACCAAGGTAGTAACTCTAGCGAATGGTGTCCAGGTCGCCACAGAATCCACAGACACACCCCTCTGCGTGATATCACTCCTCGTTGAAGCCGGGCCACGTTTCGAGCAGCCTTGCAGCAACGGAATAACGCACTTCATAGAACACATGGCCTACAAAGGATTCATTTCAATGAGGCGAACCGATTTAGAATGTAGCGTACTCTGTTCTCCCATGAGACTCACCGCTCAAACCACCCAGGAACTCCAAAGGTTTACAGTGATGTGTCCACCAGATTTGGCTAAAGAGGGCACAGCGATCTTGTGCAAAGTTATTACGGAATTGGACCTCAACAGCTGCGAATTGGAATGTGAGCGTTGCAACATAGATACGGAGATACGCGACTTGGATCGTGATCCTAAAGCTGTTGTTTTTGAGAATCTATTGAAAACAGCGTACCAAGGAACAAGCTTAGGCCTACCCGTCATCGGACCCTCGTATAACATAAACAGATTTGACGCCGACTTTGTGCGGACGTATATGAGTAGCCAGTACCAGCCGTGGCGGGTGGTTGTTGCTACTTCAGGCGCGGTAACCCATGAGGACATGATCGACAACGTCTGTCAGAACTTGGGAACCATGCAGAATACCTTAACCTGTACTCCGCCTAAGATTGAGTGCCGCTTTACAGGTTCTGAGGTCATCTATCGCGACGACTCAGAGCCGTTCGCCCACGTCTGCATAGCGGTCGAGGCGCCAGGGTTCACTTGCCCGGAATATTTGACGATGTTGATGTTGAAGAATGCTGTGGGTTCGTGGAGCAAGACTCAAGCTATAGGTGGGGCGTGGCCTGAGCTCGCGATGCGGTGCGTGGACACCGATCTGTGCCACAGCTTCGAAAGTTTCTACATAACGTTCCGCGATACAGGTCTATGGGGTATTTACTTTGTTGCCAATAGAATGCAGATCGAAGACATGGTCCACAACGTCCAGAACGTGTGGATGCATTTGTGTACTACGATTGGACCATCCGACATGGAACGGGCGCGGAATGTGACCAAATTAGAGTTAGCCAGAAGGAGGAGTGGCTCTTATAATTCTAGTTTAGATATTGGGAAGGAAGTGATGTACAAATCTTGTCGTCCGACGCTGTTAGACTACGAAAGGTGTTTAAGCAAGATCTTACATGGGAAGGAGTGGACGCGGACGGCTGATCATCATTTGTATGACCGATGCCCTGTGATATCTAGCCTTGGGCCGACGGAAGCTTTGCCAGAGTACAACAGGGCGCGAGCCGGTATGTATTGGCTACGACTGTAATTGCTGGGCTTAAAAAAGACAGTTTCACACGGCCTTGAATAGCATCCATTGAGTTGGAAAAGCATTTTTTTCCGTTTTACAAGCTGTTCTTAGTTTTGTGATTGGTTTTAATACACTATCAATATAGCTTTGGATTACTATTCTATGTGCCTTCTGTGACAATGCCTACCACTCTTCAACACAACACAAGATTTGGAGTTGCAGTTGTCTATACGCGGTGTTAGAACTCGGTCGCTAATTAATATACCACAACACGACTAGTGAGAAGAATGGAGAGAACAATAGCGTAGTTAATTTTATAACATTAAACGTTTGACTGTCGACTCTTTTGTTATTTACTCCAAGGCAGCCGCGTGTAGGAGCAGCCAACGGTTGGAATTTAACGTAAATGATTGGAGCAGGGTGCGTAAAATCGAGTGTATTTGACAGGGAATTGATCACAAATCGAAAATGCGCGTGCACACTTGCTAGTGTTTCGGCAGTAGGAATAGGCTAGTTGACAAAAAAACGCATTACGCCCGTCAGATGGATTACCAAAAAATATTGCACCCATATTTTTTCTTTTATTTGAAGAACAAAAATGACGATAATACAGCGCTTAAAAGTTTCGCGTGACGTCACTACTCGGTACAATTTTTAGCGAGTCGTGACGTCACAAGCCCCCACTCCGGAAGTTTGATGATCTATAACTTTGTCGATGTTTAGTCATTTGATAAAAGAAAAAATATGTGTGTCATATTTTTCCATAACCTAACGAACGGACTAATTAGAATTACATTTTTTTTAACCCAGGACACAAGCCTATTGTGAAAGTACGTCTCATTGGTCGATAATGTCAGCGTGCTTTGAATAGACCGAGTTATCAACTTATACATATTATGTTCACTGGTTAATTGGTTATACTACAAACTGCAACACTATTAAACACTTAAACCAAGCCTTTAAATTACTGTTTTTTAAGCCACTAGCAAAGCCGATGAGCTAGTAATACTACTACACACAGTAGATATCTACCTATTATTGTCTCAGCTCAAAGACACTTACTTTCCTTGCCGACGCTCTATTGAGGTGCAAATCAAAATCCTCTTGGTAAAAAAAATGCCTCAGTTAAAATCAGGAGACAGGTACATTGTTAAATTTGTATAAAATACATGACACAATGTCGTATTTGAGATCGATAGTGCTCCAAATGAAAAAAAAACAAATTATTATATGTACGCGGGACTTAATCACGCTTTTATTTACCTTCTCGACGTTTCGGCCGCGTTACAGCGGCCGTGGTCACGAGTTGACATGTAAATATGAGTGAGAATCGCGAAAATTTTACACTAAAAAACAAAATTTCCACTTAATAAAAAAGTTTTTTTTGCGAAATGGTCAATGCTTCCCGACACTACCTATACCGTTGTGTTACTGTCTCCACAATGTCAACTGTGTCCGGGTCCAAAGCAGGATTCATCAATGTCGCTTCTGATTAGCCATCAGTTGCCGCCGTGATTAGTAGAACGCGACGGCGCGATTAACCAAATAAACTATTTGAGCACTAATTGTGTTGCCACAGCCTAATGTTCACTACTTTTCTGATTACTGATTAGTGATTTGATTAGCTTTGAACATCTAGCGCGAGTTAAACTATACCTGTCACTAACTAACTTGATGTGTCAGAAAATGACAGCTACTTATTACTTAGGGCTTGTACACAAAACCGCGATGCGACGTCGCATCGCAAAAACCTCCGAACTCGCTTCTCAACTAACCGTACAAATGCCCGGATTTTGCGAATTTGCGGCGTCGCATTCGCATCGCATCGCATCGCGGTTTTGTGTACAAGCCCTTATTTTGTGAAAGAGCGACTGTTAGCTTATTTCAAACACGAAAGTCATCAATTTGAATTAAGTACTTAATGAAATTTGGTCGTTGGGGCGGAAAGGTTCTAGTGTGGCGTCCACGTACCGGCCGGCGCAGCGTGGGTAGGCCCCCCGCAAGGTGGACCGATGACTTGGTGCAAGTCGCGGGAAGCCGCTGGATGTGGGCAGCGCAGGACCAGTCATTGTGGAGATCCTTGGGGGAGGCCTTTGTCAGCTGATAATGATGAATGATGATAATGACGACTTAATGAAATAAAAGTAACTAAAGTAATAAGAACGATAGCATAAAGTATTTAAAAAAGTAGTTTAAACGTCAGTTTCGTCTCTCCTCACCCTTAAGAGTAATCATTTCGACGTTTTATTTTGCCATCAAGCAGATTAAACAAGTTTTGTTAAATAGCAAGTTCTATCGGGAGTAAAGACAAATTCTGTATCGAAAAACTTTTTCAATTTGCGTTCGCTTAAACTGTTGTTTCACTCCAGTTCTGCTACAAATTGCTTTTATTCTGATACCAACCGTTTGGAGTTTCGCAAATCACAAGATACCTGCCTTTCCCCGGATACTTTACTTTTGCCCGTGTGGTGCCGGGTTAGAATAGCATCTCCCTCTTTCTTCCCGTGGGTGTCGTAAGAGGCGACTCTAGGAAAGGGTTAGTGTATTGTAGGCGATGGGCTAGCAACCTGTCACTACAACATCACGTTTTACCATCTGATTACCCTGAAATTGCTAAAATGTGGCACTGGATTTTTGAATTCATGTGCTCTACTTACCCCTCTTGGGAAAACGGGCATGAAGATGTGTGTGTGTGTGTGTGTACTTTACTTTTGAATTTCCGAAATACTTTCGTTATCTCGGTCAGTTTATGTTTTGTTTATGTATGACACAGGTTCAGAAAGCAGCAGCGCTATTGTCGAAAGGGGAGATCACACTTAAGCTGGTTTCACAGCTGTCCGGGAGACCCGTACGGGCTGTTGCAATGGGATTGGTGCGCACGGGACCCGCTCCGCGCCGCTGGGAAACGATGCTCTAGTTCCTCATTTGTGCTCCCTCTCCGGGGGCCCGTAGCCACAGCCCGTACGGGTCTCCTGGGCAGCTGTGAACCCAGCTTAAAGAGCACCAGTGGTCGGCGTATTCGGCGAGCGATGGCTCTCTCTTGGAGACAGCGTTAGGTGACGGCGATCGGCGTACAGTCTAGTAAAAAATACATTCGTTAACCTATGTCGATTGGAACACGTTCGAACGAGTATCAGGTGAACAAGGCAGTGTAATTGCCGCGTAATGCGCTCGGAATCAAGATCGCTTTAAATTTGACTGGTCAAAACCAATTTTATACATACATACATATTCTCACGTCTGTATTCCCAAGAGGGGTAGGCAGAGCACACGAAACGCCCCATAGACAAAACCATAACTATTTCACGTTTCGTGGCCACTTCTAACATATTTTTAGGTTTTGAGTTGCCAGGTTGCTAGCCCGTCGCCTAAAATATACCTTAATCTATTTCCTTAGTCGCCTCTTACGACATCCACGGAAGAAATGGAGATTCTATTCCGACACCACACAGGAACCAACAAATTTCATTAAAATATTTTTGTTACACAAAAGCAATTTACCGAAACGCTCGGGGTTACCATATCTTTCTTCTAAGCCCATGCCGATTTAAGGTTAACGTATCAATGCTCGACGCCTCAACGCCGCAACGCCCAGTAGATGACACCCATCTGTCACCTGTCTGACTATGACATAAGGTTGCAAGTGCCATGTATTGGGTCAGTGTCGAGCAAAGGGACGTTTACCTTAATGCTAGAAATTCTAAATAAGCATAGTTAATAGTTCGTAGTTGCCCTTCTCGAACACGCCACGGCGACTGCAGGACGTGACTAAAATTGCAACGATTGCAACCAGAGAGAGTGCAAATCATGGCGGTTTATACAGCCCGATTAAATTTTGAATATTCATACTAAAGTGAAATGAAATCACGACAACAATTGAGTTGACTAGACCCCGTTATCTTGTCGCAAAGATTTTGTTTTTCAGTAGAGTATGAATAATTTTTTTATCGACCTTCTTTTTATCGATGTTTAGTAATGCACTCGATTTTTTTCATTTTGAGTATATACTAAAATTACATTAAAATATTTTGTTTAATTCTTCGTTTATTACTATTTATATCTTAATACAAAAGTAATGAATAGTACCTAGTGACGCCTCTTGGAAATTATCAGGTCGATAAAAAAAATATTCATACTCTACTGAAAAACAAAATCTTTGCGACAAGATAACGGGGTCTAGAATTGACGCATTCTATCCGGAATTCGTTGAGTAAGAAACACTTATTTTGTATCGCCGTTTGGACTTCACGCTGTATATATACATGCTCTTTAACGACATCTTGGGTAGGCCCACCGCAAGGTGGACCGATGACTTGGTGCAAGTCGCGGGAAGCCGCTGGATGTGGGCAGCGCAGAACCGGTCATTGTGGAGATCGACATATATGGAAAAATGGCATTTATACGCAGATAAAAATATATTATCGTATATGCGTAGTCTGTGACGGGCTTCACAGAGTTCCGTTTTTACACTTTGGGTACGGAACCCTAAAAAACTAGCAATTATAAAGGTAGGTAACGAAATGAAACTGCAGACTGTGTTTAGTATACAGGAAATGTGTTTATTTGTTAAATAGTGTCGTTATATAAAAGTCCATCCATATAAGATTTGTTAGGCCCATTGCTAAGTATATTTTAGGATACAGAACGTGCGAGCGACAGGTTAGCAACGGGCTCAACATTTATTTATTTATTTTAACATCACACAAGCGCACAGTAATATGTATACTAGATACATATTGGAACATGTATACAAAAATATGAGTTTTTTTTGTAAATGTTTTGGCAATGTTTCAATTCCGCTTGCCGTTCTTAACCTGAGTTTGACAGCTTGTAACTTAACCATCGGTTGTGATAAAATTATAAAGAACTTTGTGTCAATTAGTGCTTCGATCTCCTATCATGAAATGCTAAATCCACGTCGTGTTACAATTTAAATGTTCTCTGCAAAATTCTCTCTCTTCCATACGATTATATATCAAAGTTTTACTTAGTTTCATTCTCAATTCAATAGTTACTTAATTTTGAAGCTGTTTAAGCAAAACATTTGAGTGCAGTCGAACCAATTGACTCTGACTCACCGCAGGACGTTGTCACAATAAACGTCAAAACATTTCCACTGTCAAACAGTGCAGTGTCACTATGACATTTACTGTCAACAGTTTCTACGGTGGGCCAGGAATCAATTGGTCATCATCCGCCTTGACAATGATTCAATTTTATTCTTTCATTTTGAGTCTGGTGTGGAAGGGTTCCAAACCCCGTGTGTTCGTGTGTGTGTGCGTGTGTGCGCTTGCGTAACTCCAGAACAAATTACAAACCAACAGCCAGTCAAATAAAACAGTATCGCTACTATAAAGATTCAAAAATTGTTCAGTCATAATTTCTAAGAAATAGTTTTTCCACAATATATTATATAATAATAATATATTTATTTTTATTAATATATAATAAGATTCACAGCTCAATTTCGAGTGGGTCTCGTACTTCGTGACAGGTTATTGTCGTCATGACAAATTTATAAAAAGTGACGGAAAGTGCGCGACGGGCCTTGCTCCTCCTGAGAAACGACATAATCGCTTATTTGTATATTTATTTACGGAAAATCATTAGCCTTCAGTTCGATAGATGGGGCATTGACCTCGAGTCTTAAGCCAGGGGTACATTAGGAGACGTTGACGGACTTCGCTCGACATGCCTGACAATATTTAATGTCAGGTATGCCGCCGATATACGCCGCGAGACATTCGTCTCCTGTGTATCCTAGCTTAACCTTCGCCCTACTAATTTAACCTGGAAACACGCCGCTAGAGGCGCTGGTGGTTAACTCAATATTTACGCGTTTAATGAAAAAATATCTTGAGCCAATACAAATTGTGACACGCAAAATAACGTAAACAATAGCGACGGTTTATTCTTATAAATAGAACAAGCTTGAACTTGTTTACAACATTTCATTCAAAAGATGTTTCTCCGAATGAACACGGCCGGGCGAGCAAATACATAGACATTTAAACTTATCAATACTTAAGCCTGTTAAGTCCTATTCATAAGTTATTCATTGGTGTGTGAAAAATAACGGTGGAAAAATAGAAACGGGCAGGTGTTTTTCTCTGAGAGCTTTAGGTGCGAATTGAAAGCGTATCACCTGGTAAAAGAGATGGTATTAGAGAAAAACACACTGAAATTAAGTTACAACGAAACAAGTAAGATCAATCTTAATAGCGAAATACAAGAAAATCCTTATCTTTATCACTTTGGCACAGTTTATTTTTATAAAAACTCACGAGTACGAGATAGATAAGATTAAAAATATGTAAATTATTCAGTTAAAAATATACAAATACTTAGGTGAAAAGTTTGGCACGGTACAAATCTCGTGTTTTCCTAAAGCAACGTATTAATCGCGTAAACGACACTTTTATCGCTTAAACGTTATTTTTATAGCGTAAAAGATTCTCGGTCTTCTTTTCCACCTTTCTTTGGCACAAAATTTGCTCTAGTATTTGACACTACCTTATGTATGATGATGGTCGTTTGATTTATTAATAGCACGGTCAAATTTAAACGATTAATACGTCAGATAAATACCTATTGTGTATTAAAAGAAGGTGAGACACACAATGTAACACACAGCAATATAATAAACTACCAAACATCTAATATACGAAGCGAAGAAAGAGTGACGTCACCAATATCGAACTACCCCCAAAAATCAAAAGTCGTACCTATTTTATTCCCACTTCAAGTTTTTACTCCGTCTCAATCGCCGATTTAATTTTAATTTTATTTTCTACCTACTCTTACGACGTACCTTCGTTTCTTAGTCATAGTTTTACCTAAATAAAACGTTGGTTAACCCGATTTTTTTAAATTTAATTTTATATCTGTATCCTTACTGGCAACTTTGACGCTTTAAAACTAACTCCCAACGCCATCTATGGTGATGCTGAAGCGATATCTTGTCAATGTCAATTAAAATCCATAAACGTTTTGTGAATTTGTCAAACTGTGTGGCGCGTTCTGTGGTTTGGTTAAAAAATACAGTCATATTTTAAAACAGTAATTAAAATTATGAAACATTATTTAATTAGCAACATTATTTAAAGTCAAGTTATTTTAAAAATCAGTATCGGAGATATCGATTATAGGAATACCATCTAATCCCTCATAATTTACCTTCAGCAAAATAATGTTACTTAGCGTGTTATTTTCCTTTTACGCCACATTTTTAAATACTGCAATTAAGCAACATCAAACTTTGACAGCTAGAGTCAGATGACATTTGAATTAAGTGATGCCAGTCTGAAAAAATAGTTGTACTGATTAACCTAAAAAAAAAAACAAAATTGGTTTAAAATTGAAAATATTATGATTGCGATAAAAAGCAGTATATAAAACAGTTAACAAACGTCACTTCATTTAAAAACAAACCGCAGAATCCATAAAAAAACCACAGAACGCGCACAGACCCAGCCAATTGCTGCGAAACAGTTGCCAGTTACAGTATTCATTTTAAACTATCTACTCCGTAGGTACTTCCCACCAAAACAAAACAATATGGAAGACCTAAATTTTGTTTCAATAACATTTAAGGAGGAAAGAGGACGTGATATGTCAACCCGTGGGGTAGAGTAGTGAGGATAGAGTTTCGGAACGACGCGGTGAGGTTGAGCTGGTAACCCTATCAAGGTATTGTTGTTAAAGCTGCCAGAATCACCATCAAAATTTGAGGATACGTGACCTTTGAAGTGCCAAAGATTGTTACATTGTTAGTGACGTTGGATGAATTGACAGCAGCCATAGTGTCTGTCAACCAACAATCAATCCAGCTCCAGATTACAAGTCCAGGATCCAGATAGAAGGTCCAGGCCTCAAGGTCTCTGGTCTAAAGTCCCAAGTTCCTGGTCCAACATCTGAGGTCGAAGGCCCAACGTCTAAAGTCAGAGTTTCCAAGTCCAAAACCTTAAGAGGTCTAATGTTCTAAGCCCAAGGTTGAAGGTCAAAGGTCTTACGACCAAGCTTCAAGGACTCTGGTCTAATGTGTCAGGTTTCTAGGGCAAGGTCTAACGCCGAAGGTCCCAGGTAAATACTTTAAGGACTTAGGTCTAATGTCCCAAGTTCAAGGTCCAAGGGAGGTCCAAGATCTAAGGCCCAATCGTCAATGGTCTCAGTTCCAAATCTTAAGGATTTAGGTGTCTCCCAAGCCTCTGGATCCAGGTCTCAATTCCAAGGTTCTATTTCTAGGTCTACCAACTGAACCTCCACAAACGCCATGCCTTATGGAAATTGTGCGCACAGAAGAGAACATCTATCATGCATCTACGACATTGATTACATTAACCATCCATTATAGGGTTACATATTGTTCCTTTGCTACAAATAAGGTCGGTTGTCTACGATCTTTAATTACAACTAGATATCAGGTCAGTGTAAGGAGCGTTTTGGTAGTATCCATGATCCACCGGTTTCGGTAGAATGGAGAAACACCGACGTGTTTAAGTGGGTATTCTCCTCCCCCTTCTCATCTGTAGATGGAATGCTTGACGTAAAAGTTATAACCCCCAAAGACGCCCTCGGTCGGGAGACTGTGTGATGCATTTTCACACGGTAAACAAAAGGTCTTAGTCGCATAGCGTCTCTTTAACGTCGGCTTGTCAAAACCGTGCTTGCTAAATGATCCTAAAACTGACGCTGAATGTGCGTCATCAAGACGTCAACCGTCGTTGAGATTCGCTCCTAACGCAGTTAACAAAACACTATCGGCAAAACAAGCTTTTGTCGAGCCTTTTTTTGTTTGTGACCCGTTATCTAGGTAATTATTGATCTACGTCGGTAACAGTCCGGCTAGCACAGCCACGCGAGATGTGATGAGCTGTCATTTTATGACTCTTCTAGTCAGTAACAGCCTGACAGGTATAGTTTGTCAAACGCGCGAAACGTGCTGGACGCACTTAAAATAAAACGGTCACCGATTTACAAACGGTACAAAACGGAATAAAACGAATGTCAAAACTTACTATCGCAACTTTTTGGTAACAGAATTACGACTATTACGAGTAAATAAATTTCGCTTCTCTTTCTCACACGACTCAAACATTTAAAAAATACATCGTAATGAATGAAAATGTAATATACTATTAGAAACCTCACACAGTAACTTATTTATTGAAAACCATGTAGAAAAAAGATCACAAATGGAATGTCGTTTGCAAGCGTTCGTACATAAGCGGAACTCCGCTAACATTTCGCTTAAGCGTTTAGCGACGCAATGCCTTAATCCTGAGGCGAGAAATGTATTTGTCGAATTTAAATAGTGCCTTATTGCCATATTTAGAAATACTATTAGGAATTTATAAAAACAACTTTGAATGATTCGTAACATTTTATCGTAATGACCTTTAATAGGTTTTTGAAATTTTGTCGACATCGAGTTCGATAAGCTATTTCCATTTAATACTTGATTGACATTCTTTTACCTGTTGTCTTGAGAGCAAAAAAAGCCATTTGGGACCTTCTCCTTTTTTTCGAAAGTCGACTGAAACATTTATCGACATTATCATCATGAACAGATAAACAAAACATTATTAGATATGTAAAAAGTTACCGTGAGAGGTTTACGAAAAATACACGCCTTTTAGTTGAATAAACCCGTCTCAAAACCGCAACCATCAGTATTATGCATCAAGTATAATTTATAATTAACAAAATCATGTCTGTAACACGTGAAACCATAATTGTTTTAAATGCGGTAAAATAATCAAATAGCCCGCCCTCGTTGGAGGCCGCCGCGAACCCAATGTTTATTTAATATTGGAATTGAAAGAGTGAATTCGACGGTAAATATTTTGCTTAGTTTTGCGTTTCGGTTCGTTTCTAAATACCGTTTACGAGTTCCTTCAATGCTGACGCTTCATTTTAATGCTAAATAATCATTCCGTTCGCCAGCAAAATACTGTTCGTAAATTTTATAAGAATTAAACAGCAGCATTTTGAGCTTCGTTTAATTAATCATGCCATAAAATGTACCGTGATTTTAAACTCGGGCTACAACGTTCCTGGAAAATACTCACGTAATGTTAATTAATAATAACAAGTTAATAAACACGTACATTTTCCGAAGTACACGTTTGTTCACGCTGAAAATTTTCTGATAAAACCCGCGTTGCTTAATTTAATAATTATTATTTAATAATAAGTATTCGAACAAGATCTACGATCGAAATTTTCATTTGAAGTGATACGTTCCTATAAAGGCAATTCTGCAAAATGCCTGTTTTTTTGTACTTACTACATTTTATACCGTGTTGTGTATTGCGCGCCCTGAGAGCTTCCATTTGTTTCCATGGGAATCGGAAGCCAATTAAAAATTCCGATAATCGCTTTAGCATCGATGCTCCGTGGTTTATACTCAATTACAATAATGACGGTTGCGCCAAGAGGCTTACTATTTCAACAGGAATACAACGGGACTTTATTACGTGGAAATAATGGAGCCATCTTTGTGTTTCGAGGAAAAACGGCAGATTATCTCCATTAAAATATGGACATAAAATGTACATTTTCGATTGTAACGGGCGGTTTATGTCAAATGCACGGGAAGATTTCAACGTGATACAGGTAAATGGCGGATTGGAAATGAAAATGCATTACCGTGGCTACGATTTGACATGAGTGTAGCCGAGGTGCGGCGTTTTAGACGCGGAATAATCGTGTTATTGCAATTTTGGAGCAAAAATAACGTTAATTAAATCAATAAGTTGGAAAATATCCCTCTTTAGGGATAGGTTATGCCCATTACTACATAATACACCTTCATTTGCAATTACAAGAGAAAAAAATGTGACAAAAAGATTGATTCACAAACGTCAGATGAAATTTGCTTATGGCAAATTTCGCAAGACTAGCTTCCGTACTTTTGAACCATTTTATAGTTAAAGTTTTCCGCAAACCTGTAATAAAGACCCGTTGAACATATTCTTGTTAAAAACCGAAGAATACTAACACACAGAAGCCGAGTTCCCGCGCAAAATGTTCCCTAAAAGTAGCCGCATCGGATTCGGCAACTGGTTTGACAGCTCGTCTTGGCAAACGTCAAAAGCTTGCACAGATAAGTAAACATGCGCAAAAATTAGGCACAGACAATTTTCACGCGGAGTAGAAGACTAGGATTGTGTGTGTTATTATTCTGCTCTAAAACAAACGTTGTCGGTAAATTAGACGTATTCTGTGTAGAAAGCGTTGCTGGTGCAGTTTCCGTTGTCGTTTGGCGAGTCCGGGTGTTCCTCGGGCTCCACTCCGTTGGTCCTCATTTCATCACGGACCTGCAAGTAATGTTGTTTAACAAAGCTTCGAACAAGCGTGTTTTGCTGTCACCAAACTAGGAGAAAAGAGCGACTTTGCTCTGCGTGCGGTAGTAGCTTTATAATATCTTTTTACTAAAGACAGACATTTTAAGACCAACAAACGTTACTAATCGTAAATTTGCATTACCCTTTGGAAAACCGGGTCTTTACATTATTGTGCAAATATTGTTGGCTGAATAGCGCACCAAGTCTTTGCCGCCAAGTCGCTTATCAAAAAAACCAAGCTGTCAAATTCAGTTCGTAATTCAAAATTCAAAACTTTATTTATGCAAATAGGCTCCTAAGAGGACTTTTACGCGTTAGCTTTTAGTCTGCAGCGTTTCGGAAAGACCATTAGTGTCCGACCGAAGGCACAATTTTGGTCGAAGCCGAAGCCGAAGCCGATTTATCGGTTTTCATCAAAACCTTCGGCCGAAGCCGAGACCGAAGCCGAAGGTGTGTTGACCTTAAGAAATACGAAAATGTGTAGTTTTCGCTTCTAAATCAAGTGTGACTATGGTGTTATGTTATTGTGTTATCAGTAATTTATGTAACTAACTGCATGCAATGCGATCGGGCCGGCGAAACGCTGCTCTGCTACGCGCTGCGCGCTATCCGTCTCGCTCAGGCATCGTTTGTTCAATTTTAAATGACAACTTGCAAACCTTCGGCTTCGGCCAAAGCTTCGCTAAAATTTTGACCGAAGCCGAAGGTTTGGCCGAAGGTGGCCGAAGCCGAACCCGAAGCTTTGGTCGGACACTAAAGACCATCATTTGATTGTCAAGACAAATGCGTCGCAAGAAACTTCGTAAAACAGTGCGCCTCTTAAAAGATGTTGAGCTAAAAAGATGTTCAGTAGGTATAGATCGTAAAAAGACGCTAAATGTGGACCATGTCCATGTAGGACTGTAGGTATTTCTTCGAGCCTCACCTTCTCGACCTGCCGCATGACCCTCAACATGTTCAGGCCGGCCAGGTTCTTCAGCTCCTGGACGCTCCACTGGCCGCTGCGCAGGAGTTCAGCGAACAGCTCCGGGTACTTCGACACGTCTTCCAAGCCCCGGGGCACCCTGGCAACAAGATAGTTGAGGTTTATATTCCCTCTTTAACAGAGTTAAATCGCGCCTGTGTTCCCAAATGGGGTGAGTCCACGATACGCTCCATAACCTAGACTTTTTCATGTTTCAAGGCCACTTCTAGTATTTTTTTTAGGTTTTAAACTTGGCAGGTAAAATAGGGACAAGTTGCCAGACTGTAGCCTAAAAAATACCTTAACCTCCATATATTTTTTTTTGTAGTCTTGCTTGAAAATCTTAATGTGGTTTACAGAATATATCTGCTTACCCAGTTTCAATATTATGTTTCTTAAGCGTGCCACACACTAAGCAGATACGGTAAGATATCTGTTTCTGAACAGATATCTGTCAATATCGCTCCCTATACAATTCAATGAGCTAACACACAGCGCACATTTACCGTCAATTATTTGTTGACACCGACATGGAAAAATGGCATTTATACGCAGATAAAATATTATCGTATATGCGTGGTCTGTGACGAGCTTTATAGTTTCGCAAAAAAGTGGCTGTGACACATGGACAGACGTACAGGCAGACAGAATCTATAAGGGTTCCGTTTCTTGTTTGCCTAAGGAACCCTAACTGTCACTCACTTTCACCCATCAATTAACAATCACACGAGTTACGAATTAACTAATCCAACCCAATTGTCGTTGTCAATTAGGAAGCAATGGGGCGACACTTCAAAGTTTGAGGTCGTGACAAACTTCATGTCAATAGTTCTAGAGTTATATACATATACGACTAAAGGTGTATTTAACCAAAGAATAAAATTTAGTCATTAATTTTTGTAAATCGTGAGAAACATAATTTTTACTCATTGATCCGGTCCTAAACTATACCTCATTCACGGAAAAAAGTTAACGGGCAAATCAAAAATGAAGAGTTCAAACTTGATTTATCAAAAAGCTTTTGACATTTATTTTTCGTATAATTTCAAGTGTCAAATTATTAATTGTTAAATGGACGTTCAACAATGTATAAAGCTAAATAGTGTGTCATTTAGGGGTCCCGCAAAAATCTAAAATATCACTATGAATGAGAAGACTAAAATAATTTTTGCAATTTATTATGACGAATATAAAATTTTAAAAGCCTAATTTTACTTCTAATTCCAGCTAAAAATAAAAATTCACTTCTATTATAGCAGCCAGATGCGAACACGTTTTTCGAAATTGTCAGACGCCATTGACTTTTGCCTTTGTCATTATGGGATTACGTGAGCGCTATATCAACTTGATTCCGTGAATGAGACTAGGATTTTTATTATTTAGGGACAATTTGCATCCCCTGAGTGTTCCAATCTTAAACTAGACACTACTACGAGTACAGGCACTGGATAAAGTGATAAGTAATGGTAGCCATACACGATCCATTCTATCGTCCAATCGGCATGACGCTATCGATTGGATCAGTTAGAATTGACCGTGTGTGGGAGTGGATTGGCATGACAGTTAGAATTGATGGCATGATCGAATTTCGATTCTTTTGGCTTGATCAAATCGATTGGATACTGCCAATTGGACTGTGTATGACTGTTGGCGATTGGCAGTTCAGTTCGAATAACAAATAGGAATAGCAAGGAAGAACAATGCGAAGGAGCAATATTTTAGCATACCCTGTTTACTTGATTAATGTGTTGTTCTCATTTTAAAATTTAAATTTTGTCTTTAATTTAAAAAATAACATAAAAAAAAATAAAATTGATCATAAATAATATGTACCTATATTATGTCTATAACTACTTAACTACCTATTATACTTAGTATGGGTATACATTTCTGCTGGAAAAAAAGATTTTTTTTTTGCTTCATTTTCATGAGTACGATGCCCAAAACGGCTATAACATCGACGTCTGTCACCGGTGACGCCATGGCTGCAACTGAACGTCGCTGCAAACTGATGGTGTATGGTGTATATGGGCGAACTGCAGATTGGATCAAGCCTCCAGTATCAAGCCGATTGGACGATAGAATGGTTCGTGTATGGCTACCATACTAAGATGCGATATGGAATTAGAGATCAATAATGTAAACAACCAACTGTCAATGTCAAAGTGACATTCCAGAGGTAGTAAACCTGTTTTGTTACTAATTTATATATTATTGAACAATATTTCATCGATTCATCAGTTTTACTGGACAATTAATTATATAAATATACATACATACATATACCCACGCCTGTATTCCCAAGAGGGGTAGGCAGAGCCCGTGAATTCGAAAATCCAGTGCCACGTTTAGCAATTTCAGGGTAAACAGATGGTCAAACGTGATATTGCAGTGACAGGTTGCTAGCCCCCACAATACACTAACCCTTTCCCAGAGTCGACTCTTACGACACCCACGGGAAGAAAGGGGGAGGTGCTATTCTAACCCGGCACCACACGGGTAAATATGAATACGAATAAAAATACGGACCAAATGTTTACAATTTCTAACCATTGCCAGTGGCATAATTATAAAATAAGCAAATTTGCAATTTAAAAAAGATGTGCTATTTCCTTTGTTCATTTAAATGTTTACATATGTTCACACGGTTTTATTCTGCTTATAAATTAGTTGTACTCATTTTTATCTAGCGTAATTATTGAATTTTAAGTTTTCCTAATTGCGTTTGCTTTTATTGCAATGGCAACACGTTTGTTTACAACTTTGATCTCTAATTCCATATCGCATCTTAAGTGAAGTAATGGACGCCTAATAGACAAGATAACCTAAATCGAGGCTAACTTACTCATCGCGTCAAGGTAAACAAGAAGTGAGCGATTAACCCCTTCAGCCTATGTCTATGTCTTATTCTCTGCCTACCCCGCAGGGAATAAGGCGTGACAGTTATGTACGTATGTATGTCTATGTCAATAGACATTAGCAGTTTGGAGCACGATTTGATCGGCTCAAACTAGAGTTGCAAAAGTTTCTAGAACATTCTACAATTTACTCAGGAGCTTTGGAAACTTAATGTTTTTAAGTGTGCACGTCTGTCTATGGCGTCGTAGCTCTCAAAGTGTTTTTTTCATTCAAAGGCATTTTTCTTGTGTATAAAGTTAAAATAGTCATGCCGAGAGCTTCTTGCTTGTAGAAGAATGTTGTGGACACGCCACCTTATTCTTAAATTGTTTTTTTTTTTTACCTATTACTAGTTATTTTTACTAAAATCAAAAATTGTAGCCAATGAGGTTGGTAGTAAAATAAAGATCTATACAATTTTTAGGAAAATACGAGTATATGCACATGAAACTCCGATTCTCACCTCGGAAATGTAAAAAAAACGGTGTTGTGATATTCATTATTCACCCGTCTACATTTATGCGGTAAATTCACGAAGCTCGCGAATTAGCTGTCCGGATAATTAGATCGATAAAATCCCTCACTATCAGCCAATCGGATTACGGGAGGCGGCGCGTGCCGTGTATATCCTTTTTGAGGATCGCTAGTGTCGAAACTTACGAGAGCTTCAATATTATCGATGATGAACCAACTTTATTGAATAATGATCAGAATAACGTTATTTTGCACTGGGCTTGTTACATGAAATAAACTGTAACCACAAGTTTCCTACAGCGCATAGATACATTTTAACAATCTTGGTCTTTTTATAGCGCTGGTAGATTCAAGAAAGATGTGTTAAAGAAGGAGAGAGAGAAAGTTTTTTCTCTTCTGCGCTTACATGACTTTAATTTTTGATTTTGATTTTCTTTTCTGTCTTTACACGCGCAGCCCGTCTAGCGATTTTATTACTCTTTTAACTGTATTTGTCTGTCTCTCATACATACATATGTATGTACAAATTCTCATGCCTGTATTCCCAAGAGGGTTAGGCAGAGCACATGAATTCAAAAATCCAGTGCCACGTTTAGCAATTTCAGGGTAACCAGATGGTTAAACGTTAAACGTGATATCGCAGTGACAGGTTGCTAGCCCATCGCCCACAATACACTAACCCTTTCCCAGAGTCGACTCTTACGACACCCACGGGAAGAAAGGGGAGGTGCTATTCTAACCCGGCACCACACGGGGCCTGTCCGTCTCTTAAAGTCCACAAAATTTGAGCCTCAAGGATGGATATAGGCTACTTTTTCCTTTTTTCTGATTACTCGCAAAGCCGCCTTAAGCATACACTTTGTTATTTAACAATCTAACGCAGGCCAATTGGTTTGCATAGTTGGCTTAATGCCTTTAACCTTGTTTAGGCCCTGCGCAGACGACAGACTATCCGCGACGGACTTTTTAGTCCGTGAAAATAGAACCTATGAAATTATATGCAGTAACGCACACGACGCGCAAAAAGTCCTGCGCACATTGCATACAATCCACGCAGACTTTTGGTGCGCCGCAGACTCGATCGCACAAAAAGTCTGTCGTCTGCGCTGCCCCTTAAGGAGACGCCTGGCGTCGAGCGTCGCGTGTGGAGACCCACACTTAAGCGTGTCACCGACTAAGAAGATACGATAATATTTTATCTACGTATAAATGTCATAATGCCCCGTGTGGTGCCAGGTTAGAATAGCACCTCCCCCTTTCTTCCCATGGGTGTCGTAAGAGTCGACTCTGGGAAAAGGTTAGTGTATCGTAGGCGATGGGCTAGCAACCTGTCACTGCGATATCACGTTTAACCATCTGGTTACCCAGAAATCGCTGAGCATGGCACTGGATTTTTGAATTCATGTGCTCTGCCTACCCCTCTTGGGAATACATACATACATACATAATATTCTCACGCCTGTATTCCCAAGAGGGGTAGGCAGAGCACATGAATTCAAAAATTCAGTGCCACGTCTAGCAATTTCAGGGTATCCAGATGGTTAAACGTGAAATTGCAGTGACAGGCTTGGGAATACAGATGTGACAATATGAGTGAATGAATGAATAAATGTCATGTTTCCATATGTCGGTGCCAACAGATACTTAACTGTATAGGTTATCTGCGCAATGTGTATAGGGAGCGATATTGACAGATATCTGTTCAGTAACAGATATCTTACCGTATCTGCTTAGTGTGTGACACGCTTTATGGCGTTGTATGAGTGTCTACTTAAAAGCAGCCTCTCTGTCACGTCCGAAACACTTAGACGGTTCTCGGCGCCAATCGAATCCGATTTAACAATGACATGTCCCTTTGAAAGAAACAAAAGGATTTTTAGATTTCGTTGCAAAAAAGACAAAGAGGGACTTTTGTGTGTCCCTCTACTTACGTTGTTCTGATATCAGACCATTTTATTAAGACTATAATAAGGACTGTCATGATGTCTTTGTGAGTCCTTTTTAATTTGTTCTGTGGCAACACAGGAAATACATAGGTACATACATATTCTCACGCCTGTATTCCCATGAGAGGTAGGCAGAGCACATGAATTCAAAAATCCAGTGCCACGTTTAGCAATTTCAGGGCAAGCAGATGGTTAAACGTGATATTGCAGTGACAGGTTGCTAGCCCATCGCCCACAATACACTAACCCTTTCCCAGAGTCGACTCTTACGACACCCACGGGAAGAAAGGGGGAGGTGCTATTCTAACCCGGCACCACACGGGGATATACCTAGTCATACCCATTTAATGTTGATAAAATTTAATCATTGTATTTGAATTTAATCTTAGTCGATTTTTACGACATCCACAGAAGATATGGAGAGATGTTATTCTAAACCGGACACCACACGGAAAACAAACTTAGATCATTGCAGTTTTAATAAAGGGTCAGTCGGACCCTTTTCCACGGATCCCCAAAAACGCGGGTCTGACATACCATCCATCATCCATTGTCCAGCCCTATTTATTTGTGGCATCAATTTCAGAGCATTATGAGTGATAGGTAGGAACACCTAAGGATTATTTTCCTGTCAAGTCTGTACACCTAAACGTCATTTAAAATATGTTTTCCCCATTTTTGTCCTGCAATTCTATTCAACCTGTAATTTAGAGGTCACGCCTGTGTTCCCAAATGGGTTAACTATTTAACCTTTCGTAGCCACTTCTAGCATAATTTTAGGGTTAATACAATATCAGAGTTGGTGACAGGTTGCTAGCCTGTCGCCTAAAGCGTACCTAAACATATTACCCTAGTCGCCTCTTCGTCAAGATTATGATAGAAGTGCCTACGAAATATTGAAATAGTTTTTGGGAAAAAATTTGGGACCCGTTTGGCAGTGGCGTAGCTAGCATGGGTGACACCCGGGGCGGATATTGTAGGAGGCACCCCCCCCTAGAATTCGATAGAAACGGTTAAATAAAAAAAGTTTTT
>BHDV01002634.1:155755-167346 GCA_005406045.1 Adoxophyes honmai | reverse complement strand
GGAACTATAGCCCAATCCCTCTCATACTGAGAGGAGGCCTGTGCCCTGCAGTGGGACGTATATAGGCTGATGATGATGATGATGAATTACCTGTTAACGCCATCGAAGTCTCCGCCGATGCCAACATAGTCTGCTCCAATTATCCTCTTGATGTAGTGGAAATGCTCTGAGGACAAAGAAAATAATTGTAACTAAGGTGGCATTAATATAGCTAAAATGACAAAACTTGATCTGCTTGTTAGTTTAAATGCTGCGATACGTTTGTTGTGACCCTAGCGCCACCTATTATCAAGTAGTACAACTTCTTCGACTAACGTCTACGTCATCAGCCGCCAAGAACTGTTCTACATGGCGCTAACGCAATTTCGAAGATCGGTTGTATAAATGCAGCTTATAACTTTCTCTCTGTGGACTTCGGTCCCCATGTATAACATCTGCCTGGAGAGAGATCTCCCTAATGGAGTTTTTCCCACACTTTCAAAGGATGAAACATGTTTCAAATGTAAAAAAGCGGCCAAGTGCGAGTCGGACTCGCGGTCGAAGGGTTCAGTACCGAAACACAAAAAAAATCACGATTGTTATAAGACTTGTATTTAAGTGAGCCCCGTAAATAGAAATTTAATTTTAATATTAATTTGTTGTTAGGTATAGCGGCAATAGAAATACACAATCTGTGACAATCTAAAAAAAAAAATGTTACAAAGAATGGTTAAAATCTACAGCCTGGCGACAGACGCACGGACTGACAGCGAAGTCTCAGAAATAACCCGTTTTCACCCTATGGTTACGGAACCCCAAAAAAAAACCAATTACGCTTTACAAAGTTCGCCAGTTACCTAGTAAATTATAAAACAGGTATTTACGGCTTTAAATTCCCTTTGCTGTGGTAATTTGTATTGAAAACCGCTTTAATCTCGACCCTTCTTAATACGAAACGGATCATAATATTTTATTCAGCGGCTTGTAAACTATTTCATACGCTAGGATTGGGCTACTTATGAAATTTGGCGAACTCAAACACCGAATTTCCACCTTAACAGGTATAGCAGAGGGATTAAACTCAAACGTGGCTTGCTAGATGCGAGGAATGCGGTGTTTGGGATGTCACAGTGTCTCTATAATTGCGTTTAGAGCAGTAACACAAGTTGACATTCGATTCACTGTGGCCCCATATTAAAATTAATGTTATAAAATGAGCGCTTTGTGCTTTTTTTTGTACTTATTAAGTGATCCACATAAGCTCGGAATCGTCATTGTCAGTCAAACGTGACCTATAATATTTTTTCTGTATAAAAATAATAATCTGTATGAATAACTGGCTTTTGCCCGTGGCTTCGCTCGCGTTAAAAAGTATTATTATTAGTTAGATATGGTTTTCAAACTTCAGCCCTATCCGTCCAGTGGTTTGGGCTGTGCGTTGATAGATCACTATGTCAGTCAGTCAGTCAGTCAGTCAGTCACCTTTGAGTCAAGATACCACTGTTTACTTTAACTGTAGCTGACTTACTGCATCTGACAAAGACACTGTTGCGGGGAGGAGTAATCAAGCTTACTAAGCTATGTTCGAAATTCAGATCCAACAAAGTTGTGGGAACTAAACCGTCGATTGCTCGAATAGACATTCTAACGAAAGAAACACAATAGAAGTAATTGCCCGACTCTCGTAAATGGCTTCGCATGTATTGTCGGAGGAAAATTAGTTACCGTAACGAGGGAAGCTTTAGGCTGGGTTCACAGCTGTCCGGGAGACCCGTACGGGCTGTTGCTACGGGCGGGAGCACAAATGAGGAACTAAAATCGTTTCACATCGACCCGGATTGGTGCGCACGGGACCCGCTCCGCGTCGCTGTGAAACGATGCTCTAGTACAGCGGTTTTTAACCTTTTTGCCTGGCGACCCAAAATTCGAAAATATTAGAAGCTCGCGACCCAATCAAACATTAAAAACAAATGAAAAGCAGCGGATGCGGTTTGTTTTTCCAAAAGTCCCACGGGTCCTGCGACCCATCTCGATATGGCCCGAGACGCAAATTTGGGTCGCGACCCGAGGTTAGGTTAAGAAACGATGCTCTAGTAACTCTTGTTCCCCGCTCCGGGCGCCCGTAGCAACAGCCCGTACGGGTCTCCCGGACAGCTGTGAAATCAGTCAAAAGACCTGTTCCGAGAGGTACGACGGCCGTACAAGATCGCACGTGATTCTAAACTCATAAGTTACTTCGTTTATTAAAATAGACACATTTCTCCATTGAACCACAATCGAGTCAACTTATTTCTGTATCGCGGCGTCGGGCTGAAACCTATGCTGTACGTCAAGTGTGTTCATTTCCATGGTGCAGTCGTTAACGAATTCGTTTGCGAGTTGTCGCGGAATGTATGGAGACTTGTCGACCGTGGTAGTTGTGCAAACGTTCCGCTGGCGGCGCTGGCTCGGTTTCCATACAATTTTGCGATAACTCGACAACGAATTCGTTAACGACTGCACCATCGATTTGAACACACTAGACGCTCTGTATCGCGGCGTGGGGCTGAAACCAATGCTGTTATGATCTCACGGATGATGAATTTGACAAAGAATCCCGAGTGAATCATACCTATGTTTATTTATATTCATTTAATAATTAAAAAATATTCAATTATATATTTTAAGGCACACAAGAACGGCGTCGTTTGCCGCTGGTCGTGACGAATTTGTGTTGCAAATTTGAAATAATTCGTTTTCTTCTTTGAATCATCATCTGGTTTAAGATGTTCGAAATTTAAATATATTTCTATTTAGTATCGATATCGATCTAATAATGTAGAAGTTACAGTGCTGCCACATGACACAAGATTCCTAATAGAGGCCAGTAGGCACATTATGATTTTTTCATCACACTTGCTCGTCAATGGTGTTATTACAAGAGCGTATCCTTTAGTACAAAGGCCTAAATTGTAACCGCGGGAGTTATCATTACATCCTATGGGAGGTAAAGTTTAGTTTTAAAAATTGCAAAAGTTAGTATAGGTACGTTAGTTCAGACTAAGGAGGTTACAAATGTAAAAATAAAAATTCTGCTATTAAAACTTAAGGGCCAGTTTTTAAATGCAAAATTAATGTATGCATTATGAAACTGTATTAATTTAATACTTTGGATGTATGTCAACGCGTTTTTTAATGTTTTTTTCGTAAATTTGTTTGAACCTTTTTGGCAGAATCTGGCTGTTGACCATTCGCATTCTGTGCGAAACATAGTTCTTGTCTGTGGTATATGATTAAAAAAAGTGACAATAGACCTAAACGCACTGACAGCAGTGACAGCGCAAGCAGAATTAGCGCGGTGCGGTGACGTGATGTCATTTATTTTCTTTAATTTTTAGTTTTTCCTCGCAAATGTGATGAAAAACATTGTGTGTAACACGGGGAGTAAAGGACATTATGAACTCGAGTCATAAAAGCCCTCCGCCTGCGGCGTCGGGCTTCTAACAGCCTCTCGTTAATAATGTTCCATTTCCTCCCCTAGATACTCAATGTACTATTATGTAAATAAACAATAATGGGTCATTGTCATAACCCTAAAAAAACATGTCCATTTGTAATATATAAGACATTTTTAATAATTGCATTTAATTTACATCATAACTATAAAGTACAGGAAACGTACTAGACTATACTATATCGTATTTTCTATAAATGTAATATTTGTTTTGTTTATCACCACAAATGTAACTGAAAGTCCACTTCGGTGGACTGTCCGGGTTCCACCTGTTAATAGAATGTGGCTTTAAAAAATACATCTCTTTAATTATTGTACAAAAATGCCATTTTTCCCTAATCTTTATATGATTTCCATTTGACATTAATAGGATTTAAAAAATTTGATGGAAATAAAACACATTTTTTGCATCATTGAATCTTGTCACAGCATTTTTTGTCTTTTTGGTGGACATTACTTTAAATTCTAGAAAAATTAGGGAAATGCCAAATGAATAGACCGGGACATATAATTTAACTAATTCACTATCGTACTATCCCTGTTAGCATCCATTTTGCCGTGACTTGTGCGCAGCAGACGATATTGTTGTGTTAACAAGAATATTTGGTGGTGTCAATGTTGAATTGTCTTTCCGGTTACTGCTGTATTTTGTAAGTACATCGCTATAAATCCACCAAACGTTTTTAACAATTAGTTAAGCAATCAAACATCGTAAATATGCCTTGCCTTTTGAATAATCCTTTAAATGGCTGGTGTTGTGAATGATATTGCGAAAAAAGTCCATTCGGTCGACGTCTTTTTGGTGGACTTTTTGTGCACCCAAACGATAAATGATTATATTTTGATTGATTATTGTACTTTGGTTTAATTTTTTATTATAACTTTAAAAACTAGCTTCTGATTCCTTTTTTGTTAATCCGTAAATGACTAGTGACTGAATACTGAATGTTTAAACGTTAATTCTGTAAAGGTAAAAAAAACTGTAGAAGATTTAACAAAAACATACAAAATAAGCTTTGGAGGGAAAATGGAATGATGCACGACGATGCAGAAAAAAAATCAATATACAAAAAGAAACTTAAAAGTACATCGCACGCAAAATACCGCCTTCCATTCCAATTATTTTAGTACCATGAAATGGGTGAACGTATTGCAGTGAAAAACAGAAGAATGTTTAAAGCAAAGAAACTTACTTACTTAGAAAGAAGTTGATGACTTTAGAATGCAGCAACCATTAAAAATTAGTGAGTGCAGTCTGTTTGTTGATTGAAAAAAATGTTCATAAAAGTATACAATTTTTGGACGTATATTCTGAAAGTTCGGATACGTCAACGTTAAAACCAGGAAGAGCCACCAAACCCCCACTTTCATACATGCTTCTTGAAGACTTGAAGGCTTCCTAGTCTTCGGAGGACGAAGGCATATTCTGTCCACCGAAAAGAATTGTCATTTCGGTAGACAGACACAAAATATTTTTTATATACTTTTTGAATGTATTTACGTGTCTGATTGTTCATGATTATGAGAATATATCTTGAACGTTATTATTGTTTAAGATGTTTACCGCTTTTTGTTTTGTTTATTTATTATTAATTAACATAATTAGTCCACTCGGTGGACATATTAGTCTTTTCTGTGGAACCGAAATATCGTTATTTCGTTTTAAATCGTTTTTTTCGAATAATTGATCTCTGAATGATACTCAGTTCTGTTGCAAGTTAGAGTAAGAGTCGTAATATACCTTTGATTTTTATAAATCACGTGTTTCATTTTTTGGCGAAAAAAATTGCCAGGCTTGACAATGACCCTAATATAATTTTCAACACTAGTTCATTGCCCTATAATAAGATAGGCCGACAGAACATCGCAATAGTTGCAAAGCGAAATGGTTCTTCAACTTAAAATTGAATAACTTTGACGTCACACCGCCGTTTTCCGCTGTAGTTTGAAACTAATTGAAATACTTACTGTAGATGGAACTACGACTGACAATTACAAAGTTTGTACGGGTGTTTGTCTGTCACACAGACATAATATCGAAATAGATACCGCGAGTTCCTGCATTTGTATGAAAACCAAGCGTGCCAGTTATTCTCTACCTACTGTAACGTCACATGAGCTTTAGTGATGGGAATTGACGTCCAAGTGAAACCGGTTCAAAGGTGACGCCGCCTTATTCAAGTTGCACTGTCTCTAGGTAGTTAAACCTAGTCTACGTGGTACAAAACTAAATGAAATCGCGTCAAAGGAAGAGCATTGCTCTCCCTTTTGGCACGCAAAGTACATACACTTGAGTCATCTATTTCTATATAGGGTGACCCATCTAAAACGGCCAGTATGGGGAAGTCCGAAACTATACGAGATACGAAGATCTCTTCTTAGGAACCATGACATCGATTTTAATAAAAAGAAAAACTGCAAAATACTAGATTGCCGACATACCTGCTTATCAAAATATCAGATTCCCGGAATACCAGATTTTCTTTATGCTATGTTCGTTTTTATATCGAAACAGCCTTTGCGAGCCTGGTGTTTTCATTATCTGGTATTAGAGGAATTCGGTTAAAATGGAACATGGTGTATTGAGAATATTATGGTACTTTACAAAACTGTTATAAAAACGAACTTAGCATAAAGAAAATTTGGTATTCCGGTAATCTGATATTTTGATAAGCAGGTATGTCGGCAATCTATTATTTTGCAATTCTGATATTTAGGGAACGAGCGGAAAACATTTAGCCTTTTAAGAGCACTCTTTGGATGTATTTTTAGGAACCAACCACTTTAGATGTTTTTTTAGGAACCCTTTGAATGTTTTTCTACCGACCGAACTACAAGTAATCATGTTTCTAATGACTAGATTCACTAGAGCGTACTCTGTGTCTGACATATTAATGTGATATTGATGATACAAACTCGTTATAACTAATGAAAAGTTTGAAGCAGTCTTAAAAAAGGCCAGATGGAGGGAACAGTTGGTCAGATTGATTTGAAATCTGGTGCACATAATCTAGGGCGTGTGACAATGAGGTACATACATACATACATACATATACTCACGCCTGTATTCTCAAGAGGGGTAGGCAGAGCACATGAATTCAAAAATTCAGTGCCACGTTTTGCAACTTGAGGGTAACCAGATGGTCAAACGTGATATTGTGGTGACAGGTTGCTAGCCAATACACCAACCCTTTCCCAGAGTTGACTCTTACGACACCCACGGGAAGAAAGGGGGAGGTGCTATTCTAACCCGGCACCACAATGATGACCGGGATGACAATGAGGTACAGTTGGCAAAAAGTACAGTCGGCAAAAAAGGTTGTATCGAAAATTATTTTTTTCTTGGTAAGCATGTTCATCTCTAGTAAGGTAAGCTATCGCTAGATTGAATATTGGGACGTAGTGTTAGCTAATACCACCCAAAGGCTAGTCCAGGGATCAGATGTCCGTATTTTCTTAAGACAAGAAATGAATGCTCTTTTTGCCGCCCGTTATCTCTGTAAAACGAGCTAGCGGTTAGATTTATCGTCAGATTTCGGTACTAAAATGTTCGGCTTTTATTCGGACCATTTGAAATTTAAAATGTAACCTACAGAAGATAAGACGGGTGGGAAAGGGATGGAGAATGTATGGCAAATAGGCGCAGCGCAGACGACAGACTTTTTGTGCCATCGAGTCAGCGGCGCACAAAAAGTGTGCGTGGATTGTATGAATGGTGCGCCGGACTTTTTGCGCGTCGTGTGCGTTACTGCATACCTATAATTCCATTGGTTCTATTTTCACAGACTAAAAAGTGCGTCGCGGATATTCCGTCGTCTGCGCAGGGCCATAGGGTTACCAGATGAAAAAAAGACGGATTTAAGGCGTGATTTTCATAGAGTCCTGAGATTTTATACAGTTTGTGGATTTTTTCTCAACAATGTCATCATCATCATCATCAGCCTACGTCCCACTGCAGGGCACAGGCCTCCTCTCAGTACGAGAGGGCAACAATGTATTATTATCAAAACGATATAACATGCCAGTCTTGCACATGGAACAGATTTTAATTGTTCAATTGTCACCAAAATAACATTTTACTTAGTTTAAATTTCCTTGTGGTGTCGGATTTAGATGACACCTCCCCATTTCTTCCGTAGATTCCGTAAGAGCCGACTAAGGTAAGGTTAAGGTATAGCAGCTTGTTTGGATTTACACTTGGCAGGTATAACAGTGACAGGTTGCTAGCCTGTCGCCTACATATCTACCTACCTTGACCTATTTCCTTAGAAAATCAAATAATTAAACTAATTTCTATTTACAAAGAAAAATTACAAAAATATACTTATTAATAAAAAATAACAAAATTTATCCTAAACTTATCCTAAGCTAAATTAAATCCAAAAAGGGTCCCCGTGGCATGGTGCCCAAATATTTCCTTAGTCGTCTATGACATCCACGGAAGAAATGGAAGGGTGTTTTCTAAACCAGACACTACACGGCACGGGCGTAGCCAAGATTTAGTTTCGGGGGGAGGGGTTGACGAAAAAAAAAATGGCCAAGTGCGAGTCGGACACAAAAAAATCACGATTGTTGTATGGGAGCCTAAACTTTTCGGGGGGGGGGTTTGAACCCCCAACCCCCCCCTGGCTGCGCCCATGCTACACGGCATAGTTTAGTTTTTTTTTAAACGTAGAAAGGTTCTTGCCAACTTATAACTCGGCATTTATCTGTCTGAAGATTTCGAACTCACAGATTAACGGTTGTTTCCATCAAACGGGGACTTATTTAAATATTATTCTGTTATTTCAGAACTTGGAGCAAAACGCAAACACCGAGTTATTTTCTCGGTTAATTGGGCGAAGTCAACTCAGACGAGTCGTAGCTCAAGAGTTGGGTGGTCATTTTACAAGCCATATTTTTTCTCATGTTGAAAAATTGTTTGGATAACTCACGTTAATAAAATCGAGTTTAGCTCAACATGTTTCGGACTAATTCGTAGCCCTTCATCTAGGAGCCGCGACTTAGTCGCGCGAAGAGAACCGAGGCGCGCAGTTCGCGTTTGGCAGCAGCAGCTGCCGCGGCTCCTTGATGAATGGGCTACGAATTAGTCCGAAACATGTCGAGCTAAACTCGATTTTACTAACGTGAGTTATCCGAACAATTTTTCAACATGAGTGAGTCTCACGGTAGTTTAATGATTACATATTTTTCCTGTGTGGTGTCGGGGTGGAATAACACCTCTCCATTTCATCCGAGGATGTCGTAAGCGACTAAGGAAATAGGTTTAAGTATGTTTAGGCGACAGGCTCGCAACCTGTCACTATTATACATCTTTCATCTGTTTATACATACATACATACAATCACGCCCGTGTTTCCAAATGGGGTAGGCAGACCACACGAAACGTGACGTAGACAAAACCATGATTATGACTATATCACGCGTCACAGCCACTTCTATCTGTTTGTTAATTTTAAATATGGCGAAAGTGGCCACGGCACGTGAAATGGGAATACAGGCGTGATTATGTGCATATATGTATGTATATTTTATCATAGAAGTCACCGCCAAGCGATAAATAGTCAGGGTTTTGCCTATGTAGCGTTTCGTGTGCTCTGCCTACCCCATTTTGGAATACAGGCGTGACGTAATTATGTATGTATCATCATCCAGCCTATATACGTCCCACTGCAGGGCACAGGCCTCCTTTCGGTATGAGAGGGCTTGGGCTATAGTTCCCACGCGGGCCCAGTGCGGATTCGGAACTTCACACACAACATTGAATTGCTTCATCACCGAATAGCTCGTGGTAAATATCAAATTCGATATCGCACATAAATTCCCAAAAATTAAGAGGTTCGCACCTGGGGTTTGAACCCACGACCCTCTGCTTGAACAGGTCGAACCACTGGGCTACCACGGCTTTTTATAGTATGACTTCTTAAGTATGTATGTACCTATGTATTCCTTTAACTTTTAACTATTCACGTAAGGACACGTAAGACATCCACGTAAAGCGATATACGTGTAACTACGACACTACAACGTATCATTTTTCGCCCGGCATTAACCGATACCTAGCTCTTGGCCTACTCCCACCGGTCAAAGTAGTAAAGTGGGTTACAGTATACTAAACATTTTGCATACAGCCACGAACTCGGGCCAACTTTAGTTACTAATTACAAGTTGTCTGGATGAGAGTGGCGGCAAAGATTCTAATGGCGAATCATTTGAGGCTGGCTGTTAATTTGTTTTGGGCCGGGGAATAGTGAAAATAGCGCCTATTACGAGCAAGGGGGTTCTAAGGGGTTTCGGGGGGTTATGGGGGACCTAACACCCTGTGTCTAGAGGTGTCAGGAAATTAGAGATAGTCCCACTCGCGTGCATTGCTGATGTCTATGTTGATGATTTGTGTCTTTCTTACACTGCAAGAGGGCCATTTTACATAAAGTGGTATTTTTTTTCAATTAGAAATAAAAGATTTTTCTAACACTGTTTTTAATAGTCGAATTGGAAAAAGATCTCCAATTTTTCATACAAATTTTAAGATTCTATTCTGTGACTTCCATACCAAGTGCATCTGTAAGCTGGCGAGCTGATATGATCGTGAGAGTAAAAAACAATTGAATTGACCTTTTTGTCAGTAAACTAAGGTTCTAGAATTTAAGATATTAACCTCACGGAACAGTATATGAAAAAAAAGTAACTGAACAATTTTTTAAAAACATTTAATAATTATTGTTCTTAATTCTCTCTTAGGAAAAACCACGTATTTTTCATAATTGAGAAAAAAGGACGTATAACTTTCAATAACGTGTCTCCAAAAACATTGAACATACAACCCCCCTTTGCAGGGGGTGGGGGTGAAACCGAAGGCTCAAAACCCCCCTAGCGACCAAAAACAACGTTAATCTGAACTGTAAAAATCCATTCTGATAAAACCTTTTATTACTTCTTAGAAAATATGATACACATAAAAGCAACCTACGCCCAAATTAGCGTTTGCGTCCCCACACAGCTTTCCAGAATCCGGTGCTTTATCGCACAAGGAATAAGGTCTAGTTTCGTGCTGTGTGTTTAGGGGATGGTATAGGGATGTTGTGCGATTCCTCCTTGATAAATGTTAGGTATGGAATAAAAGTACTGCGGGATGGGTTTTGTCCTTTGAACGTCAGCAAATGATCGGACTGCGATGGTATCAGTCGTTTCTTAACATAGACATACATACATCACGCCTGTATTCCCTAATGGGGTGCAGAGCACACGAAACCTTACATACATACATACATACATACATATTCTCACGCCTTTATTCCCAGAAGGGGTAGGCAGAGCACTGGAATTCAAAAATCCAGTGCCACGTTTAGCAATCTCAAGGTAACTAGATGGTTAAACGTGATATTGCGGTGACAGGTTGCTAGTCCATCGCTCACAATACACTAACCCTTTCCCTTCCCCTTTCAGAAAGGGGGAGTTGCTACTCTAACCCGGCACCACACGGGATTGAAATTTTCAATTGCCTGGTTCTTACGCTTCTTGAGATACAGCCTGGTGACAGACGGAAAGACAGACAGACAGACAGCGAAATCTCAGTAATAGGATCCCTTTTTCACCATTTGGGTACGGTATCCTAAAAACGAAATAGGTATCATTGGGTAATTAATATGAAATGAATTCAGTCCCAATGGGCCAAGTCGGGTATATCCGTAACCTATACATAACATACATATATGTATCTTGAGATAGATACTTGTAATCTAAATATATAAAAGGGGAAACTGACTGACTAACTGACTGACTAACATATCAACGCACAGCCTAAACGGTTAAATGTAGGCACTTGAAATTTGGAAGGGACGTAGATTAGGTACCGTAGAGGTGCACTAAGAAAGGAATTCCCAAAATCTCACGGGAACGGGAATTAGCGGGAAAATCCTTTTGTACGCGGACGAAGTCGCGGGCACAGCTAGTTAGACATATCAGAAAACGTGTGTCGCCGTGCTATACCTAACGGAGTGTGATCTTAAGAAAAAAAGTGTAAGTTAGTATGTGTACCTAAATAATTTTAAACAAAAAAAAACCGACTTCAATTCTATACTAATATAATAAAGCTGAAGAGTTTGTTTGTTTGTTTGAA
>BHDV01002634.1:124342-153642 GCA_005406045.1 Adoxophyes honmai | reverse complement strand
TTTATGTAGCATATGGACACAGCGCCATCTAGTGAAACATGATCACAACGGTTTAGTCGCAGCTAAAGCGCCATCTAGTGATGGCAATGAAAACACGGCTTTAGACGCCAAACGATTGCCGCCTCTAAGCTGTCCATGCAATTTTGCAGCCTGCTGTACATATCGCTCGTATTCCCAAATAGGGTAGTTGAGGTGATATTCTAAACCCGACACTACACGGACACACGGAAGCCTTTTCACGTGTCAACAATATCGTTAGATAATGTTTTAAGCGTGCCACACACTAAGGAGATACGATAAGATATCTCTATCTGAACGCATATCAGATCTATCAATATCGCTCCCTATATAGTGAGCTAACACACAAAAAAAAACAATATAAATGCGCAAGTAATCATAGGATTGAAAAAAACCTTTACTTGTAACTAAGTTTAAGAGCATAAATTTTTAAGAACTATTGTGTCTCTTCGCGGAGCGCACAGTATTGCCTAAATTAAAAAATCTCTAATATCATCATTATCATCAAGGTACTGACCACCAGTCCGTTGATGGGAAACTTGTTTAAAAAAAGGGGAGGCTTTTGTCCAGCAGTGGGATACTCTACAAGCTACAAAAAAAACATATGTGATTAGGTCCCGCATAATCTTACTAATATTATAAACGTGAAAGTTTGTGAGTATGTATGGATGGATGGATGTATGGATGGATGGATGGATGTTTGTTACTCCTTCACGCAAAAACTACTGAATGGATTTTCATGAAACTTTACAGTAATGTAGCTTATACATCAGAATAGCACATAGGCTACAATTTATAAAGATTTTGTTTGAATTTTCTAAAATATGACGATAAGTGTCGAGAAAGTAGGAAAAAATCTAAGGGCGGCTGGCTATTCTGGCGGGCGCTTCCTAATAACAATTCCGAAATCTCTTCTGTGTTAACCCGAATTTAACGCGTGCGAAGCCGCGGGCAGAAGCTAGTAATAAATATTATGAATATCGCTACGACAACGCCCCAGCCTTGCCTCGCCGCGTCATCGGCCTACAAGCGTCACTTCATTAAAACTTCTCGGAATTAACAGAATAAAGACGGTGCCGTGATTTTACGGCCCGCGGCAACTCGGGGCAAATGGCGGGAGTTGTGGCGACTTGCAACAATCTGTGACGTCTTGCGACAATCTGTGACGCGTTGCCACAGCTTGCGGAGACCGACCGGTGACAATCTGTGGCGACTTGCTTTAAACTGTGGCCACTTACGACACCTTGCGGCGATTTTCAACAATCTGTGGCC
Organism: Adoxophyes honmai; assembly: GCA_005406045.1. NCBI lineage: Eukaryota > Metazoa > Arthropoda > Insecta > Lepidoptera > Tortricidae > Adoxophyes > Adoxophyes honmai. Next base: position 152,352 of record BHDV01002634.1, on the reverse strand, counting down.
CCTTGCTACAATTTGTGGCGACATTATGGCCTTGCCGCAAATAAATACGCGTACATAAATCACGCCTGTGTTCCCAAATGGGATAGGTAGCACACAAAACGACACTACATCGACTATTATCTTAAAGCACTGAAGCGTAAATCATCTGGTTAAAATTAGGTTTTTGCAAACAATTACAGTCATAATCTATGCGCTGTGCGGTGAATTTAGGAAACGATTTTAGGACAATGTTTTAGGAATTGGTCTATAGATTGAATACTAGTTCCGTCACCACTCGCTAAAGGCACTTGATGTGTATCTTTTACTAACACAAGATATATCTTTCTTTCCTTTCTCCGAAAAATCGCCGATAGCTGATCGCTTACTCGCTCTTGGTGGGACAAGTGCCCAAGATGGCGGAAGCAAACGGTCAAACAAATGGATAGCCCGGTCTTGAGAGAATGCGGTACCTACGTAGACTTGTCCAATATTGACAGGGTTCAAAGGAAGCGCACGTCGAAATCAGGTCAGTTGTCGCTGTCGTCAGTCAATAGCCAACGACGGCTACGACAATCTTCATTTGAGAGTTATTGGGTTCGATTTGCATCGAACATTGCCAACTTCAAAGAATCGGAAAATCTACGAGTTCTCTTTCAAATTAAACATCTGTGCGCGCATAGACACTCAATTGAACAAATTTTAGAATTTAATGAGGTGGTTTCCCCGAACTGCGAAAGGTGCGGGGTTCTTAAAAATGTCCATCATTGCCTATGAAGTGTCCAGAGATGGCAGGGAAAAAGTATTTAGCAATTACTAATATCAAAAAAAATTGTGACATGTTTTTCATTTCTTTCAGGACCTAGTTGCGTTGTTATTGTTATTTTTATTAATTGTGTGGTTTTAACAGGGCTTACATTTTCTATGTCGATTCTAATTGAAAAAAAGTGGTAATTTGAAAATAAGCTTCAGTAAAACACGACACTGGGAAAAAAACCATCTGGGGGAAGATGCGAATAGAAATATTGCTGCTAAGAAATAACGCTATTGGAAAAGATACCAGTTTATTGACACTTCAACGTTTTTCACTGCTTGTTATATTTTTACTTAAGCGGAGGCAAAGGAGCCAAAATTTATCAAAGAAGGACAGTAAAAGCTCTTTGTGACAGGGTTTCATCGGATACCACCCCCGTATGAGTCAGCTACAGTACGTTCCTAAATGTGTCTTATTATTTGTCTTTCTGTACTCCCGACTTATATATATGTGCCAATATAAGTAAGTCTTCGCGTTCTTCTGATTGGACTTTTTTATTACATTGTTACTACAATAGAGATGTAAGGAACTGTAGTAAAACGCAAGATTAGATTCTCTCCGTATAATAACTAGTGTTGGGGTTATTCGGCTAACGGATGCTGGTTTTCGGCTTTCGTCGTTCTTTCGATAGAGGAATTCTCTTTGCAAAATCAGGTGTTATTGTTGGGATGGACGTACGTAATAGTATTTTTTGATTTTGATCTGCTTATAGTGGTCACAGTTAGATATTTCTTAATAATATATTTATCTTAATAATTATTTAATAGTAATATATTTAATCAATGAGAAAAGATTGTCTGTCATGTGATGTCGCGTTTAAAATAACTTGACTTGAGTCAACTCGTGACCACGGTCGCTGTAACGCGGCCGAAACGTCGAGAAGGTAAATTAAAACATTATTTAGAATAAATACTCTTTAAAGGAATATTTTATGGAACAGGCTAGCAATCTCTAGTACTACCTCTGAACTTAAAAACTAAAAATATGCTGCAAACCGTGAAACAGTTTGGGTATGTACCATCGAACCAATTGATTCATGACCCACCATAGAACCTATTCACAGTGAACGTCATAGTGACATTGCATTGCGTGTCAAAGGAAATGTTTATGACGTTTATTGTGACAACGTTCTGCGGTGGGTCAGGAATCAGTTAAGAATTCGATAGGCCAAATAATTACGAAGTAGTAGTCTCTGCCTACCCCTGTGGGAAAGAGGCGTGATGTATGTATGTATGTATGTAAATATTTAAGATATTTTAAATTAATATTAAATAGTTGGCTATCTCACTTTGTAAGCAGTTCTTAGCAGATAGATGCACCATTTCGAGGACTATGATCGCCTCCATAATTTTAATCCGTGCTCTTTTAATTTTGCAGTAAAAAAACCCCATAAATTATCTAGGTACTAGCACGGATTTATTTTCGCTACAAAAGTAAAACAAAACCGAAACGATTGGCAGCTTAGAAGGGCTTATCGTGTTACTGGCAACATGCATTGGAGAAGTGACAGGTTATATCGGGCTAGAGGCCACAGATCCAATAAAAATAGAATAGATGTCACCACAGATAAGTCTTAAGCGACAATGACTGATGGTAGTGGTGTTATTCTCTGACGTTACAAATTAAAATGGACGACGAGATTGACGTCGACGTGTCAAAATTGGCTGTCATATTGTATGGAACATTTGGCAGCTCGGCGTCGAGCTCTCTTTAGTTAGTAACGATAGAGGTGGACAACACTGATGATGATGATTGTGGTGATCTTGATTTGCTATTTACCCTAGTTCAAAAGTTTGTGAGTTTTCTTTAAGTTCCGGTAGTGATACGTGATAAATCAAGGTAAATTGTACGGATTCAATAGTATGTCATAAACAAACTAAACGTTATTATAGTTGGAAGTTTTAAAAAAAAACTTTTTGTTTTTACTAGTATTCCCAAGTTGGATAGGCAGAGCATAAGAAACGTTTCATATTTAAAGCCATGACAAGTTAATAAGTACTATCGAACCAACTGATTCCTGACCCGTCGCAGAACGTTGTCACAATAAACATACATACATACATACATATTCTCACGCCTGTATACCCAAGAGGGGTAGGCAGAGCACATGAATTCAAAAATTCAGTGCCACGTTTAGCAACTTGAGGGTAACCAGATGGTCAAACGTGATATTGTCACAATAAACATAGTAAAGATTTCCTTTGTAAAGCAACACAATGTCACTATGACGTTCACTGTGAATAGGTTCTATGGTGGGTCAGGAATCAATTGGTTCGATGGTACAACAGTGATAGGATAGGCGTAGTCACCTCTTATTAGACCCACGGGAGAAAAGAAGAGGCGTTATTCTGCACCCGACACCACACGGGTAAGAGAAATACACGGTGCTCGTGAGCATTGCGAGAGATTTCAACCACGAATTCCAGAGGCTATAAGAAGTAATAAATGTTATATGAACTTAGGTCGAAACACGATTTTATTTTCATTATTTTCATACATAATAATTGCTAATGTCGTATAAATGTGCCTTAATAATAACCAAAAAAATCGTGTTTCGACCTAAGTTCATATAACATTTATTACTTCTTATAGCCTCTGGAATTCGTGGTTGAAATCTCTCGCAATGCTCACGAGCACCGTGTATAACAAGCCCAATTTTTGGAAAATATGTAAAAATGACGTTAAAATATATTACATCGGTGGGTACAGAAATATTCGCCGAAAAAAGTCATGTTCGGCTAACGAATTCCCATCCCTAGGGATCTTATCGTAGGCAATTATCATTGTCTGCTTAGCTAGTTGGGGCGACCTTTGTGGTGGGGTTGGGGGTGGATTTGACCGCCGTGGCATTGACTTATCTAAGATCACTTGTAAAGAGCTAGGTAACTGGTCTGTTAAACCAATGCCACTAACATAATTACCTATGTTAATTAACTGACTTATAGTTTTTGCTATGAAACGTTTCATATTCAAATTCAAAACTAGAGCACTTTTACACGTAATTTTTGAGTCTACCAGCGCTTCGGAAAGACCATCATTGCCAAGAAGAATGCGCCGCAAGAAACTTGGCAGAAAGTCAGTTTTTCAAAACAGAGTAAAATAACTACAAAGTTGATTAATTAATTATAATCAAAAGTTACTAATAATCAAAATGAAATATAACAAAAAAAATGGTATTTTTCTTTTACAAAAAAAAAACAATCATAGTATACTAAATGTGGAGGCAGGATAATTTAAGCACAAGCCTGTATCACTGATCCAAGGGCCAAGGCAACGCGCTGACGCAGGTTTTCATGCCATCATGTCCTGTTCTGAAAGCAGAGCGGTACCGAGGCACGATTGCCTACGCTACATATTTATGTTCTGCTTACTCCATTTAAGAATATAGACGAGATGTATGTATGTAACGGCCTTATTGGAATTGGTACAAAACTACGACTATTTCACTATTCGCAGCCAATTTTTGTTTAAATTCACAATTCAATTGATTACGAGTAGCATTAATGAAATAGATGCACATTACGTCTAGTATTTACATAAAGGGCAGAACCTATAGAGTACTAATGTCATTGGGTTTGTTCGATGACGATTCCGCCAAAGCATGGCGGCGTTCGCTGGGCTCAGGATGACTTCGGCCACAGTTCCATTTCGTCACCTTCTTAAGTCGTTCTCATTCGCATATGGTCTACTGTTCCGATTCGCCAGCATTGCTATGTCGTCACTTCCCTACTTCGTCCGCTTTCCTACGTGGGCCACTGTATCAACTCGTTTACATTCGTAATTAGACTACAATGCCAATTCGTCAACATTCCTAATTAGTCTATGGTGTCAACTCGTCAGCATTACTATTTAGACCACAGTGCCAACTCGTCAACAATTACTATTTAGACCACAGTGCCAACTGGTCAACATTCCTATTTAGACCACAGTGCTAACTCGTCAACTATGTATACATACACTTAGCAAAATTATTATTACTTAGGCAAGTGTGGTGCCGGGTTCGTGCCAATGGGACCAATTTCGAGTTATACCCTTTCGATTAAAAAAAAAAATTAAAATCGGTCCACGGGTCTCCGAGCTATCGAGTAACATACACAAAAAAAAAGGTCGAATTGAGAACCTCCTCCTTTTTGAAGTGGGTTAAAAAGCACTGCCTTTTAGTAGACTACTTTATCGTTTTTATCGTACCACTGTGGTAGGAATGCGGACGAGTTGGCACTGTGGTCGATATAGGAAGGCGGACGAGTTGGCACTGGTGATGCTGACCAAGTAGCACTGACTGAGGTCGATATCAGAAAGTGGACGAGTTGGCACTGTGGTTAAAATAGGAATGTAGACAAAATGGGGTATTGACGACATCAGAAAGTGGACGAGTTAGGAAGGTGACGATTTAGGAATTGTTGGCTGACGACATGGCACTGTGGACGACTTAAGAAGGTGACGAAATGAAACTGTGGCCGAAGTCATCCTGAGCCGTTCGCTGTGCTCTTATTGGTCGGCCCAAGATCGCACGTAACGCAGTGGCTTTTTCTCTAAGGTTTTGGCTCTTTACAGTTGCTGTGGCAGTTTATAAGTGGTAATAAACTGACGGTCTGCGGAACTGGGTGGCCATCATTGTTTTTCTAGTTGGTATGTCCTGTATGAGTAGTTACTATTTCACTAGCGAGCCGTAACCGTAACATGACATGTGTGATACAGTAACGAGGTTCTAGTGTGTACGCGTATTGCAGTTACAGGTTCAGAAATGAGTAAATTGTAAACATCGGCTCGCTGCAAGCCGCTCGCGTACCGCTTGCAGGAGGTTTGCGAACCGCGTACACATTATGTTTTTTGGTTACAGTACATGCAACGGTTACAGTTACAGCTCGCTAGTGAGTACCCGGCTTGAGATAGTGACACTTTATCTCGTCCGCAACTGTACTTCCGCGCTAAAAAAGTTACCCAGCCATACAATTTGCACATCGGTTTTCACGTCAAACATTTTCCTCTCTTTAACTAACGTGACTCTGATCGTTTCTTTCCTAAGACCGATGTGGGTATTTTATGATCGGGTAGGTACTGCCATCGCATCGTCGCATTATTAGAGCCGCGCAATAAACTTAAAGACATTTAAAGTATGTTTCCGCTATAAAAATACCCGGGAGATACTTATTCCAAACCTCCAGGTAAGCCTTTATTTCCTCTTGAGATGCCAAACGTACCGTAAAACGGCACAGAGTAAAACAACGCGGCCACTTTGCCTAATAACCGCCGAAAGTACCCGTATCATTATACTACCCATTTGTAGTATTTTTGTTTTACTTTAAATCAAAGTTCCTAAAAAGGGGCGTGGAAAGCAAAAAACAGCCAAATATTTGTCTGTGTAACAAGTTTCGTCTACTCCTCAAACAATAGAGGCGTAATGTGACCGTTGTAAGCTGTAGGTCTAGCTAGACAGTAACCTTCAATCTGACTTATTGGCTATTTTATTTATCTTTTACAAAGCCTTATACCAGGTTTATAGAAACAATTAAAAGTAAAAAAATTAAATTAATGAAATATAAACTATCACCTGTCTTAAACAATAAGGCTCTGAAGGCACGCTTATTATGTAAAGCCCAAGCTTCGTAGGAACTACTTTAATACACTGGAAATACTGTTTATCCATGAAACAGTCAATGAATGTCAAGTAGTAAGTTACAAATACCTACCAGAAAAAAAAACGTCAAATTAAAATCTTCCCTGTAAGGGTCTCCCCACATTAGTCGACGCCTTTTCGGTAAAATGCGGGTAGAAAAAGCTTTATGTCAACGCAATAACGGCGAACAAGACGTCAATCGGCTCGGCTCGTTCAACCGAGAATGGCCGAGCCATTTCACGTCTTGTTCGCCCTTATTGCGTTGACATAAAGCTTTTTCTACCCGCATTTTGCCGAATAGGCGACGACTGGTTTGGTGAGACCCTAAGCCAAACAATCTACAAAACGCCCACGTTAAACCGCCAGTAAAACTAACGATTTTTGTTTCATTTTTAAATAGCACTACTTCTAGCTTCTACTCAGGTACCAATAAGGCCTTGGGTACTTTTACCATAAACTCATCTCCCTCCTTCCGTCAAACGGTAAGCTCTGTTTGATTTCAATTCAATCTGTGGCCGAATGCAGCAGTTGTGTTGCCAGTGGCTAAGCTAAATAAGCTGTGCGATACATACCAGCGACGTCGGAGAGCGTTGCGTTCGGAGCGCACTTCACGAAGTCCGGGAAGAAGTTCACCATAATAATGCCGCCATTTTCTTTCTGTAAAAATGGATGTGAAATTAACCGTCTGAGACATTGACTATCTATTGGTAAAAATGAAAATTTGTCGCTCTTTTGACGAGGCAATACAATCTTTGTTAGTTTTACAGCTACAAACACAAACTTATGAGTTAGCGGAAAATCTTACAAGTGCATTGACAAGTAAAGTTGACTGTTAAAATCACCGGAGAATGAAAAAGGGAGAAGAAAATTGTAGATTTTATAAGGGGCAGACTTAATTAAAAGTCATGCAAATATAAGTGAACATTAACAGCTAAAGAAGCTTACAAGCGAGAGGAGAAAGGTTTTCATTCCGCGAAAGGTGCGTGGGGCAATTGAAATCAGTCGGCATCCGAATTTCAATCGGGATTAGTGGGTGGTCGATTCCCCTGAACTGGAAAACTGTACTTAATACTCGTACTGCGCCTATGGTCGGTGTGAACGAGCCTTTGGAGACCGATGTTGTGAGTGTTGTAATGTGTGCTACTCGTTCTTTGACAATAATACTAAATGTGATGTCGACATTGTGGGTAGTTGTGAACCGCAGTTGTGTCAAGTAGTCGCGCGGAAAGAGCGGCAGCGCGCAGTGCGCGTCTACCGCCACCGTGGCGTGTCTCTAGATGTTGCACGAATTGGTCAGAAACTTATCAAGCTAATTTTGATATATTAACGTTAGTAAATCCGTTTTATTTCAGTAGAATCTGACAAACGAGAGGAGAATCTGACAAGCGAGAAAAGTCATTGAAGAATCTGACAAGCGAGAAGAGAATCTTACAAGCGAGAAGAGAATCTTACAAGCGAGAAAAGCATGTGGAGAAACTTACCAGCGAGTGGATGATGTCCGTTGGCACGTTCCGCTTGTGGGCACAGAGGCTGTGGACCGAGGAGTGGCTGAAGATGACAGGGGCCTTGGACAGCTTGATGGCGGCCCTGGTGGTGTTCTCTCCCACGTGGGACAGGTCAACCAGCATGCCGAGGCGGTTCATCTCCTTCACCACTTTCTGTTGGCAAGGATTGGTCGAGTAAGTAAGGATTATTATTATTCTATGCTTATGTTGTTGGACACGTAAATTAAAGTTTTTAAAATACCTAGTTTTCAATGGTTGTTGTGTGCTTTTTCTTTCAAAATTTAGGAATTGCATGATTTTTTAAATCATGACCATGAGTATGGGTGCTTATATAAAGAAACAGTTTCTAGCACAGACGTATCAGTGCGGATCGGTACCTATCGGTGCAGATATAATATTTATATGTTTACTACTTATGCGCTCACTTATAAAGAAACAGGTTTCAGATTTCAGAAGTACCATCGCGAACATGGATTGTTGAGCCACTTACCCATGTTTGTAACTTGGTCGTGTGATACTAATCCCATAGCTGACATCTAGTCGGTCACATCGGTCATTGATTACACGTCTAAATCGCGAAGGTGTCGCAGGAAACCTGTTTCTTCATGTAAGCACCCTATTACCAATTTAAAAGAACTTTTATCCCATATGAAATTTCCATTACGCGACATTGGTTCATATATTCTAATCTATAAGGGTTGCGTAACTTTACATTTAAGTCGGTAGTACTGTAGGAGTATCTGCCCACTTTTACTACACACTTTTCTTTTATTAAGTAATACAAGATTTAAAAAAAAGAAACAAATTGGATCGCGTTAAGAAGTTTATTCCAATTGACAAAGTCTACATTAAAATAATAAATAAAACGTTTTTAATTCAATAATAATATCATTGTTACGTGATTGTTACAATAAATACTCGTCGTATCTTGCGACGATTTCGACATTGGTGAAATGAACAATTAATATATTTTAAAATGTAAAAAATCCGATTCTTTCTTTCTTTCCTTCTATTTTTATAAATAACTAGCTTTTGCCCGCGGCTCCGCTCGCGTTAATTTTGGGGTAGCACAGAAGAGATAGCCCATACCTATACCAATTTATAGCTTTCTACATAGAAAATTGCGGTATTCTCCACAAACTTCCACCTCTCACTTTAGTGAAATGGCGAGTTTTGAAGAGACAAAAAGTAGCCTATGTCACTCTCCATCCCTTCAACTATCTCCACCCAAAAATCACGTCACTCCGTCGCTTCGTTTAGCTGTGAAAGATTGATAAACACACACTTTCCCATTATTTAATTTAATATTAGTATGGATTTTAATTTAAATCCCGTGTGGTGTCGGGTTAGAATAGCACCTCCCCCTTTCTTCCCGTTGGTGTCGTAAGAGTCGGCTCTGGGAAAGGGTTAGTGTATTGTGGGCGATGGGCTAGCAACCTGTCACTGCAGTATCACGTTTGATCATCTGGTTGCTCTGAAATCGCTAAACGTGGCACTGGATTTTTGAATTCATGTGCTCTGCCTACCCCTCTCGGGAATACAGGCGTGAGAATATGTATGTATGTGTATTTTAATTTTGCGCGCTATTCGAGGGCGTTTTAGTAAATAGTAAAAAGACAATTAATCTTCTTTGACGAATCAAAGCTGAAGAGTTTGTTTGTTTGTTTGTTTGAACGCGCTAATCTCAGGAACTATCTGTTAGAATTAAAAAAAATATTTGTGTGTTGGATAGACCATTTATTGAGTAAGGCTTTAGGCTATATAACATCACGCAGCGACTAATAGGAGCAAAGAAATATTAGAAAATGTGGAAAAAACGGGGGGGGAATAGTCACTCATCCACGCGGACGGAGTCGCGGGCACAGCTAGTTATTCATAAACCAACAATATATCAAAACACCTAAACATCTAAATAGGTTATATGTGGCTAAGTAGCTAGCTGGCTAGTGATAATATGCCGTAAATAATGTCAAAATTTGTCACTTCAGTATAGATTTTGACAGCTGTCCGTATCTTAGGGAATAAGGGTTAATTTACTAACGAAATGTAAGGAATAATATAAAGTACCTATTTGCTCGCAAAAAAGCTTCACATGTATGAAAATCAGCGGCACTTCCGCCTTTCTTCAGCTTAAACAGAGAACAATTTAACAAAAACGCGTAAGATGTATGAAACATTGCGGCGCTTACTGCTTTTTCGAGTTGATAAAATTTGTATGGGAGAACGATTTTTTAGTTTTTTAGTATGTTACACTAATTTTTTCCACACTTTTTCATTTTACAAACATTCCCTAAACTTCAACAAACATTTAAAAAAAAGAATTGGCCAAATCGGTTCTGGCGTTGTTGAGGTATTGCGTCAGGAAGGAAAACACGACTTATTTTTATATAGTAGATTTAGTGGAACATTTAATTATGGCAATTCAATTCAAGTAAGGTACTTTTTAGAATTTAACAGTTCTATCTTGATAAAGTTGCACAATCGTTTGAAACGCGTCTCAGGCGAACGGCAACACTTGGGCTGCTCCCAACTGTACGTCTAGTATGTTCATTTCGATGGTGGAGTCGTAAACGAATTCGTTTGCGAGTTGTCGCGGAATGTATGGAGACTTGTCGATCGTGGCAGTTGTGCAAACGTTCCGCTGGCGGCGCTGTCTCGCTTTCCATACAATTTTGCGATAACTCGCAAACGAATTAATCGAAATGATTATACTAGACGTACTGTTCCGAGATTATCGGGTCTGTGAGACGCGTGCGAGTCCTTGTATGTAGATTGCCTTCTCTACCTATCCGTTTTGTGGTAAGGTAAACGTCCCTGTGCTCGACACTGACCCAAAACATGGCACTTGCTACCTTATGTCATAGTAAGACAGGTGACAGACGGGTGTCATCTACTGGGCGTTGAGGCATCGAGCATTGGTACATTTACCTTAATGGACGGTGGGCAAAGTAAGCACGAAATCTTGAAAAAGATCACAGAGTCTAAATGGGCCGCCAGTGGAACACAAAAGAAAGAAACGGAAATAAAACACACAAGTCCTCGCCGGGCACATCGAGACAAAAGAAGGCAATTTTGCCGAAAAGTGCAAAACGAGCTCCGTTCTGTCTAATGTTGCGGGTAGCCAACAATTGTTTGTCAGGGCCACTAGGAACGAGGCAAAAGAACCGCCGTTCGCGGCTTTCGCGGTATACTCGTAGTCAAAGAATTTGAACCTGTGGCACTTTGAAGGTAAACGTTAATTGGTTAAGGTATGCTTTAGACGACTGGCTAGCAACTTGGCTGTCACTTTTATACCTTTATCATGTTTCATCCAAAGATTGTGCTACAAATGGCAACGGAACGTGAAACAGTCATGGATTTTATTATATAAAGTTTCGTGCTCTGCTTACTTGAAAATACGGACCTGATATATCCAACAATTCATTTCTAGGTCACCATAGAACTTAGGTACAGTCACGAACCGGGATTGTTGAGCCACTTGCCACTGTTCGCAATTTAGACGTGTAATCAATGACTTATGTGACCGACTAGATGTCAGCTATTGGATCGGGGGGCACGGCAGTGCCCCCACCAAGTCGAGCGCAAAGCAAGCACTGCCGTACCATCCTTTACAGGAACCATTTCGCGGCATTTTTAGGCCTCTATTTGAGAATCTTTGGATAATACCAGGACACTGAAATTTTCGTTATCTAGTGAGCTATAAATCACATACTTAAAATCAAAAATTTCAAGTCTGTAGGTAATTCAGTTCCGAAGTTAAGCGAAAGCAAAGTTTCGCATTTTCGACACTCACTCACTCATGATCATCAAAATAGAACTAGTACTTCCCGTAAACTCAGAGAGCTGAAATTTGGTACATGGTTAGGGATTAACGATTACATAAAGGGAAAAATGTAAAAATTAGGATAATCGAAGATCTGGAGTACCTGGTGAAAACACTAGAGCCCAACCAAACTACTATAGAGATCGACATCCCTCTTTTCCAAAAAATATTCAACTTAGTGGGTCGCTTCATTTGATGTCAAAAATCTGAGGTCTGAAGTATCTGATGAAGACCCTGAGCTGCTCTGGTACATAAAAATAATCGACTGTAATTGCAAAAATCCAGCGTAGAGAGACACACATCTTCAAATTTAAGGAACGCGAATGGGCAATACGAAAAACTGTTCCTACTGTACGAGATCAAAACCAGAAAAAAGAAAAGAAAGATAATTTGCAAAAATAAGTACTTAAATGTGTAAAGTAATAAAATCTAACATAATCAATGAATATGCTCACGTTTCTACAAAAAGAAGTGAAATCCCATCAAAAACATGCTGTAAAAAAACTACCCAAGTCTCGTTGAAGCTGCTTGTTTAATATCTCTAAAAAGTAATGAAATCTAGACATAGTTGTGCCAAGTCTAAGGTTCCTTACTGCGATTTCTTTATTATTATAGTTAATGTTCTGTGACTTGGCCGTTGAACACTTTATACCAATTACCCATACCAGTATGGGCTATTATCTCGCGTAACAAAAGGTAGTTGCAACATTACATGTTAACAAAATTGACTTGTACCCACTAACGTATAAAAAATGTTCAACGGCCAAGGCACACAACTTTAACTATAATAATAAAGAAATCGCAGTAAGGAACCTTAGACTTGGCACAACTATGTCTAGATTTCATTACTTTTTAGAGATATTAAACAAGCAGCTTCAACGAGACTTGGGTAGTTTTTTTACAGAATGTTTTTGATGGGTTAGTATTACACGACCAAGTTACAAACATAGGTAAGTGGCTCAACAATCCCTGTACGCGATGGTACTTACAGTAAACGTCACAGTGACATTGCATTGCTCGCAAAAGAAATCTTCATACATTTATTTACGGTAGAAATGGACTGGTGTTATTCTAGAGATAGAGAGGATGAAAGATGATTGACTAAACAAAATACGGGGAATGTGGATGGGTGCAGTGGGAGGGGAAGACCTAGACGGATGTTCCGTGACCAAATCGCGGACGTTTTAGAAGGTCATGTCAAGAGTACCCGAAACCGACGAGCATGTATGAGGAGATTAATGAATGTAGATGAAGCAAAAGAGGTATGTCAGGATCGTAGCGAGTTTAACAAAGTAGTCTCTGCCTACCCCTGTGGGAAAGAGGCGTGACGTTATGTATGTATGTATGTTATTCTAAACGCGACTCGCGGGGAAAAAGCAACCTTTTATGGCCACCTAGCCATGTAACTACCGCCAGTGTGGCGTATTTCACACAGAATCCATCACTTTGGCCGCTAACCGCGTTTCCTGATTTATTCGGTGGCTGCTAAGTCTTTTGTAATTTATTTCCCGACGCTGCTATTAAAGAATTTCCGCGCTGTCGCGACTCTCATCTCTTTTGAACGATGGTCTAAATTTCAGCTTTATGTTTGGTGCGGGGTGCAAGGGAAGGGCGACGAGCGATGACGTGAAAATCTGCGTCAGTATGGTGGGCGGCAATAGACTTGGTAAATTTTAAGTGCTGGGGTTCGTGCATCACTTTTTCCAGGTAAAAACTATGCGTGAACTTACCCCCACCGCCTCAAATCTTGCCAAGTTTATTTCTAATCAATACAAGATGAACCGTTACAGTAGTGGATATCTATTGAAATCATAATACGCAACTCGGATTCTGCAAACTAATACTTTTAACGTGTAAAATCTATCTGTTCTCATGACGATGATTTCCTACCTAATTTCTTGGGATTCATTCTTCTTAGCAATGGTAGTAGGTATTTCTGAAACGCTGGTACTCGATAATGACGTGTAAAAGTTCTCTTAGGAGACTATATGTATAGTTTAAGTTATGAATTTTGTTTTATTTTTTTTCTTTTACCTATCCACTAGATTTTATTTCTTCTTTCCAAAACACGACACTAAAATTTTAAAAATTTTATCGACTTCACCTCGAGAATAGCGCGCCATTAAGCATGAGATGCCTAGTTTAATCTTAGATCTAGAATCTAGATGGTAATCTTATCAGGATAAAAAAAATATCCGACAAAAGCTTGTGCTAAAGATACTTTGAGACACAGTTCCACAGCTGAGGTCAGAAATTGGGTCAAAGACAGCGGACCCGCAGATCGCTTGTAACTTGGTCCCTGAGCCATTCATTTGGCTTTGCGTTACTCTTAATATGGCGATGAGATACTTTACAGTCTTCAATTAAACTGTGAAGTTTATGTTCCCACCGTACCCTCGTACGATAGAGCCATTAACTGGAAGTCAAAAGAGTAACCGTTTATCCGGTCTCCTTTATGCTTATGTGATCCTGGTCCTTTGGGAAAAGGTCCATAGCTTTTTAACCAGCGTAACATTAACGCCGTGGTTTGGGTCAGCGTTTGTCAAACATTTGACTGAGTTCTAAACATACATACTCGTACATACATCACGCTCGCATTCCCAAATGGTGAACTACACACGAAAAACCACATAGTCAAAACTATGACTATAATTGACAAGTGCAAAATGTCAAATGCACAAAATTTGTAATGATACCATAATTCATTGTTTAAAGGCGCTCGAGAATGTTTGCACCCATACAAAAATCGTGTTTATTTGGTGTTTTTGGGTCGATATAGGTAACAGGTAGAAACTTAATATTCACAGAATATTTAGTTGTATATCTAGTTTAAAAGTAGACAATTACATTAAAATAAAATAAGTATTTATGCCGTGTGGTGCCGGGTAAGAATAGCACCTCCCCCTTTCTTCCCGTGGGTGTCGTAAGAGTCGACTCTGGGAAAGGGTTAGTGTATTGTGGGCGATGGGCTAGCAACCTGTCACTGCAATATCACGTTTAACCATCTGGTTACCCTGAATTTGCTAAACATGGCACTGGATTTTTGAATTAATGTGCTCTGCCTACCCCTCATGGGAATACAGGCGTGAGAATATGTATGTGTATGTAAGTATTTAAGGGACCATTCAACAAACGTCCTTTTTGTAGTTTTTGGTACGGAACTCCTCGAACGCGTCCAACTCGCACTTGGCCGGTTTTTAGTATTTGTAGTATATGGCAATAGAAACATAATTTTTGTAAATCACAACAGTCTATTGCGGTTATTGAGACAGCCTGGGTTGCCAGGCCGTCTCAATAACCGCAATAGACTGTTGTGTGTTTTGTTGACCGTCTGTCTGTTGAGACAGACGGTCAACAAAACCTTAATAGAGTCCCTACCCTATGCAAAGGAACCCTAAAGGCGGCGTCGTAGCGTCATTACCGAACCTCATTATGGAAGTTAGAAAAAACGAGACTCATCTCTGAAACGAGCTCGTCGGGAATCAGTAACCAAATTCCGATACAAAGGAGCCGATTGGTCCTATTTTATCAATCAAGTGGGGGCCACCCGAACACCCTGTACTAGTGATGCAACGGATAGTTGTTTGGCCGGATACCGGATACCGGATATTCGGTCTCATCACCTGCCGAATATCCGGTATCTGGCCGCCGAATATTCGGCCGGCCAAATGATGCCTACATTTTAGTTTGGCGTTGGCGGCAGGCGCGTCGTACAGGTTTCAACCTGTTACGTATTGTAGGTTCGCGCGGACCATTTTCTAGGCAAGAAACGAGTTTTATTAGGTCAGTACGTTTACGTACGTACGTTAC
The DNA here is from genome assembly GCA_005406045.1 of Adoxophyes honmai. Taxonomy (NCBI): domain Eukaryota; kingdom Metazoa; phylum Arthropoda; class Insecta; order Lepidoptera; family Tortricidae; genus Adoxophyes; species Adoxophyes honmai. The sequence continues at coordinate 136,807 of BHDV01002634.1, read as the reverse complement.
GAAACTATTTCGTGTGCAGTACGAGCGGGTACTGCCTATTTTGCTGAATAGACTAACTAACCTTTTTCTAAGATAAATACCAAACAAAATCACTATTCGGTATCCGGCCGGATAGTGAGCAACTACCCGGTATTCGGCCGGATAGTAAAATAATGGTCGGATAGGCCGGATATCGGATAGCAACCGGGTATTCGTTGCATCTCTACCCTATACTCCCTTGGGACGCGAAGAATATCCCCTAATTACACCATTAAATAACAACAGGCGTTGCGTGCCGCCATTATCGGCCAGAAAAACAATATCCCAAGAAAACTATGTCTTAACATGAAAGAAATACGAGTGAGCTAAATTCAACCTTATACACGGGGTGATGTGAGAGGAGATGAAGTTTGTTGAAATGTTTGCGGCGGGCGGGAGGTAGGTACATAAGGCGTTTGTATTTGTGTGTGTGTTCAGAAAGGTAGTAGAGTTAAAATTGACAATCAAACCTCGATATTTTTTACATTTTAAGCAGACTTAATCTTATTAATAAGTGTTCCACTCGTTTGTTTTTTAATTTGTAAAAAAATGTAGGAAAAGGACATTTCGTCGTTTGTCATGCAATACGAGGGCATGCCAAAAGAAATTAGATACTCCATGCTCATTTGATTGATACTGGCCAGTTATACAACATCGTAAAGGCTGGTTATTTATCTTTAAATTTAAAAGTGGAACTCTCCGGAAATATGCGTAATTTTTTTTAAATTGTTTTTTGGTTATCTGCTCGAATCTGGCGGGAATTTGCGATCACTATGGAACTTAGTCGACGAGATTTTCGAGTTATGATTTATTACGACTATAAAAAAGGTTTAAAGCCACAAGAACGTTTTGAACTTTTAACCACGACATTTGGTGAGTCTGCTTGTTCTCGTGCAACTATCTTTAATTGGTTTGCCGAATTTAAAAGAGGGCGAGGGAGCTTTGAAGATGAGGCGAGGTCAGAGCAACCGCCAACAGCAGTTACTCAAGAAAAAAAGCATTGAGCACTTATAAACAAGGTCGTAACCGTAACTTACCTCTCCGAATTCCGAGAGCCCGTTCACCGCCGGCGCCTCGTTGGACGAGTCTGCCCTGAGGAGCAAACATATAAATGACAAACATATAAAAGACAGACGTATAACCTCCTAAGGTCCATGGTCCTACCTATAGGACTAATGTCAAAATTAATGTCAAAATAAGTTTGAATTTTACATGAATGACACTAAATCTCAAATTCAAACGATCAAAATTTGGTGCTGGGCCTTAGGAGGATAAAATACTTGAAATCTAAAAATAACGCTAGAACTGGCTCTGAAACGTTATATAGACTTGGTTTTGTGTATATCCCATAAGGGAGTAAAGGCGTAATATTGACAAGCGTATAAATGACAATCACATAAATTATAAGTACATAAATGACAAGGAGAAATGCACAAACAAAAAGTACGGGGAAATTATTCGCTTTTATTCGCTGCGCTTTGATACATTTCGCAGAGCTTTTTCGTGTGTGGCTGCACACGACACTTTTAATGAAAATTATACATAATTAATAACACTCAAGTCTTTGAAGTTTTATCTTTGATAGCTGTCAAATCCGTAATAGTAACTGTTAGAAAACTGGAAATTATCAGAGTCTAGCCAACTCAAACACTAGATAAATCGCGTTTATTCTAAACATTGTCACTTCGCTTGAAGTTTATGTTTACATTTATATTATTGTCAATTAGAAAGCTTTTTCTAATTGACAATGATATAAATGTTGTGTTCGTGGCATTTATGTGTAACTAAGGCTTTTATTGTAAATTCCTCTATTTTCTCCGTGCAAATAAATCCTAGACCCTATGTTGAAGTTGTCTTTTTGTCACTTCAGTTAGTTTAAGTTGCGAACTCTCACGATACAGTTTAGCGAAATACTTTTAAGAGTAAGACAGGAGATTCCCGAAAGTTAGTAAGTCGGGTTGTTCATGAGTTATGTGGGTAGTTTTGAGTTTGTGACAGACTTGGCTGAATGGATCGCAAGCTTTTGTTCATGTTGTTTGCTGGTCAAATCTTGCAAGTTTTCTTATAGTGTAAGCGTTGATTTTAAGGACTATTCAAGGCCACGGCTGGGGTAAGTATATAAACGATTGCTATTGATTAACATGGACTTGGGAAATAACACCCAAGTTGAAATGTCACAAAGGGAAGGCCTTTGCCCTGCAGTGGTGCACTATTTTAAGGGCTAATAAAAAAAAATAGAAAAAAATAGACGCCATTCTTATTAAACCCATATTTTGAAGAGACTTTATGTTTATGTCTGTGTGGTGTCTGGATAGAATAACACCTCTCCATTTCTTCTGTGGATCTCGTGAAAGGCGACTGGGGAGATGAGTTTAGGTATGCTTTAGGCGACAGGCTAGCAACCTGTCACCTATACCTCTTCCATCTGTTATATCTAAAACTGTGCTAGAAGTGGCTACTAAGTGGGAAATAGTCAAAGCTTTGTCGGTGTCATGTTTTGTGTTGTTTTTTGTGTTGGGAAGGCAAGCGTGATTGTACAGTCACGAACCGGGATTGATGAGCCACTTGCCACTGTTCGCAATTTAGACGTGTAATCAATGACCGATGTGACGGACTAGATGTCAGCTATTGGATTAGTATTACACGACCAAGTTAAAAACATAGGTAAGTGGCTCAACAATCCCTGTTCGCGATGGTACTTATGTAGCACATTATGTTAACTCGTCTCTAGCACTAAATATGACAACTAGCATATTTATCTTCTAGAATATTCTAGTCACAACTGTCATTAGCGAGAATCCAAGTGCCTCGACCCTCCAAGCCCATATCAGTACAAACAGCCACAGGTTCTCAAATGTGCTCCATTTGTAGCCCTTTAGATAAATAGCGCTGCCGCGGCCCGGACGCTGTTCCGTTAATATTCAGGTCAGGGGAAGTAGTTCGGACAATGGCAGCGCTCCCCAAACTTTGACAGGCGATGACGTAACGGAGCCTGGGTATTGGCATTGCTAGACAATTGAAGGTTGAATTAGTGTTTCTAGATGTGATGTCGTTTCCTGTGTGGTCTCGGGTTAGAATGTCTCTCCATTTCTGGATGGATGTCGTAAGAGGCGACTAAGGCGCAGCGCAGACGTCAGAGTTTTGTGCGATCGAGTCTGCGCAGCCATAAATTGCCTGAATGGCGCGGTGACAGCTTCCAGGAATATCCATTCAGAGTTTCGTGGAAATGTCAGCGCGCCATTCAGACAATTTATTGCTCCACAGACTCGATCGTACAAAACACTGTCGTCTGCGCAGCGCCTAAGGAAGTATGTGTAGGTACATTTTAGGTGACAGGCGAGTAACATTGACAGGTACTTTATCAGTAGTTATATCCAAAATTATGCTAAAAGTAGCTAGGAAACGAGACATAGTGTCCGTTTTTGAGTAAGAGCTCTTCGTTAACAAGTGAACAACTACACGGTCTAGTATTATTAATACGTAGTCCGTTACATGATAAGCTAAAAGTAAAACAGTTTGGGAACCACTGTCAAGGACATTAGGATCGAATCAGTTGTTTAGGTTCAAAATTCGAAACAAATCGTATTGTCTCACGCAAGCGCGGGTAGTTCCCATCTTCCAACTAAAATACATACATATACATAGGTACATACATACATAACATACATACGACTGTGTTTCCAAATGGCGGAGGCAGACACGAAACGCTATATAGACAAAACCACGACTATTTCACGTGTCGTGGTCACTTCTAGCATACTTTTAGGTTTAAAGTTGGCAGGTATAATAGTGACAGGTTGCTAGCCTGTCGCCTAGAGATGGGTTATACTAGGTAAATTTAATATCAGGTACACCTGTTCCTAATCCACAAAAATACCTAATCCAAATACCTAATCCACATAGTACAGAGTATTGAGCGTATACGATACCTTAACCAGTGCTGCGTACCGTACTGCACCTAATCCACATAGTATAGAGCATTGAGCGTATGATACGATGCAGTACCACGGCGTACTACACTGTGTCACACCATTCTAAGTAAACTTGTTTAATGGATTGTAATCTTCCCTTCATACTTTTACAGGCTTAGGACTGACAGCTTAAAATTGAGCCAAGCAAGCAGGCGTATTTAATTTAAAAGCGGCTAGTCGGTAGTAGTGAGAACTTGGATTAGGTGGATTAGGTACTGCGTCCTTTGGATTAGGTGCGGCCTAATCTCGGAAAATACCTAGTATTTTTATCTGATCTAATATTTTCGCCTCACCTCTACTGTCGCCTAAAATATACATACATACATACACACACACAATCACGCCTGCGTTCCCACATGGGGTAGGCAGAGCACAAAAAAAGTGACATAGACTAAGCCATGATTATCTATATCACGCTTCGCAGCCACTTCTAGCATCGTTTTAGGTTTGCAAAGAAGGAAGAGGTACAATAGTGACAGGTTGCTAGCCTGTCGCCTAAAACAAACGGAAGAAATGGACAGCTGTTATCCTAAATTCGACACCACACGGAAGTTCTATCTAACCACCTATCAATTCGCTGAATGTGGCTACGAAACGTGAAATAGTCACAATATTGACTAAGTAAACTTTTCTTGTGCTCCCCCTACCAATCACAATAGGTACAGGCGTAAAATTACTAATTTTGACATTGAAGGCGCTGCCTCGAATGTGCCCTAAAAAGAATGCACTATTCAATAACCTACCTATTTGCCCTCACGCCGCGACCCCAAGCTCTAGCGAGAACGCTTGTTATTATACCCACCTGGGTTTACATAGGCTGTTTGTTCAGGTCATATTTACGTAGAGAAAGGTCGAACGTGTTCCCAAGATTCATAACTTTAGGACTCCAGGGCTGTTGCGATTCCCTATTCGTTTGTCTTTGCTTTTTCTTTGCCCTCAAACAACATACAGACATGGCCGATCCTACGTAACGTTCTTATTTGAAATTAAAATGCTAAAGCAAATCAAATTTCGAACGACTTAAAACAGATGAAAATTCGAAGAAAACAAATTATTTTTCAAATTTGGAACACGCGGTCAGCGCGGCTGGCGGTGCGAGCCTGTGACGCCGATGTGCAATTGTTTGATATTTCATTTTGGCGACATTTTAGCTGTTCTTTTTGTTTTTGTAATCTTCGACAGCAGGCAAGATTTTTGTAGTAGAGGTAAGTTTATCGCATCACATTTCCATGGAAAAAGGAATAGCGTAAATATTAATGTTTTTTTTTTGTAAATGGATCAAACATTTTCGCCTTCATTCTTTGATTTTTTTTATGAAATAAAGTGCTGGAACTAAATAAAAAAAAAACTTGTAATTTTATCTTTGAACATACATACATACATACATACATATATTATTCTCACCCCTGTATTCCCAAGAGGGGTAGGCAGAGCACATGAATTCAAAAATTCAGTGCCACGTTTAGCAAATTCAGGGTAACCAGATGGTTAAACGTGATATCGCGGTGACAGGTTGCTAGCCCATCGCCCACAATACAATAACCCTTTCCCATAGTCGACTCTTACGACACCCACGGGAAGAATGGGGGAGGTGCTATTCTAACCCGGCACCACACGGGAATCTTATCTTTGAATATTTTTCAAAATTGTCACCTACTTATGATTCATAGGTAGTTAATATTTACTTAGGTATTAAAATACACCTATCTACGCCATAAGCTTTCTACTAGTACGTATTTTAGTTAGTTAATGCATCGAGCGTTAAAAGCGCAATCCAAAAATAAGTAAATTACCCATTTAATTGCATACAACAGACTCAGGAATGTATGAATGGCAAAGCAAACCCGTGATATTTCGAGCTTGGAACGGATTTACACGAACGTCCTCGTATTTGGAGAACTATTAAAACAACTCGCTCCATCCTCCCAGAGTGGGCTCGACGCATTTGTTCAATGGTTTAAGCCACAGATGCAAAATGGAAGAGTGAGTAGACTGTTGAGTCTAACAAGCTTAGCTTTTCGAGGTTTTGCAGTTTGAGATGAAAACGTCAGGGCATCTTAATTATCTAAAAATTGATACCTTTGGTCAAGTGGTGTCGGGTTTAGAATAACACCTCTCCATTTATTCCGTGGATGTCGTTAGACGTGATAGGTTTATGTTTTGTGGTGACAGGCTAGCAACCTGTCACTATGGTATCTCTTAACTTACAACCCAAAAAAAACCTGGAAGTTGCTACGGAACGTGAGACAGTCATGGATTTGTTTATGTAGCGTTCGTGTGCTCTGCCAACTCATTTGGAAACACAGGCGTTGTATGTATGACAGGTTTTTGCGTAGTTTTTTTATTTGTCTTCTGTTTAATTGAAAAATGGACAGGTGATGATGAGCTTTTTTGAAATGTAATTGAATCAAATTGAAGAGCCAGGAAAAAAATCTGTATCAGTTTTTTCCGAGGATAATTACTCTGCATCACTAAATCAACAAGAACGTTAGTGATTAGTATTTTCATGATTTTCATATTTTTTCGCCTTATTTTTTGTTTACGCGATTTCACAACACTCGCCATGAAAGCTTTAGTTATAATTTCGCTGTATCAATCTCGCTAAAGCCAGGTTTATTTGTCTATTTGTCAATACCTTCAAGGTTCATGTGGAGCGAGGCAATTTTATTTGACGTCGTGACATTGTCAATCGGCCTCTTGTAAATGTCAATAGAATGAAGTGAAATCCTAATCAAACTAAGAACGGGTACGCTTTCAAAGAAGGTACTAACACCGCTCGCTTGACTTCTTATGCTATATTGTCAATTTCCTCTGTCAATGCCAGTTTATAAAGTTATGAGCAATATAAGAATTATACGGCACGAATAAAAAAGTAGATAATAGTACATTGAGCAACTAGGGGAGGAAATGGAACATTATTAACGAGAGGCTGTTAGAAGCCCGACGCCGCAGGCGGAGGGCATTTATGCCTCGAGTTTATAATGTCCTTTACTCCCCGTGTTACACACAATGTTTTTCATCACATTTGCGAGGAAAAACTAAAAATTAAAGAAAATTCATGACATCACGTCACCGCGCCGCGCTATTCCCTGTCCGCGCTGTCACTGCTGTCAGTGCGTTTAGGTCTATTGTCACTTTTTTTAATTATATACCACAGACAAGAACTATGTTTCGTACAGAATTCGAATGGTCATACAGCCAGATTCTACCAAAAAGGTTCAAACAAATTTACGAAAAATGCATAGTAAAAAACGCGTTGAGATACATCCAAAGTATTAAATTAATACAGTTTCATAATGCATACATTAATTTTGCATTTAAAAATTGGCCATAACCTCCTGGATCCTGGAGATACAAATTTTGTCAAAACTATTATTTTTTCCATAAAATGTATTAAGTACATACCCCTTACTGACGGAAAATTAATAAAAAAAATCCTGGAGTTTTCCTCTCGATTTTTCACTATGTCCTCAGACGAGTACACAAGGACTTTGACCTCACTCGAGAACAGTATTAAATAAATCAAAATACAAGAAAAATCAACTTTATTTGAGTATAAACTCACAAAAACTCCTGATTTATACTTACTCCGATTAATTAAGTATCACATAAATAGCAATAATGATATCACAAAGAATTAACATTACTTACGTACCTATTAACTGACGAAAATACTTATTTATACTGATTATACATTGGTTTACAGGTAACAGGATCAACAATTCGCACCTTCGGTGAAACAAGGGCACATTATTGTTGAAAAATCCAAAAAATGAGTTAAGTATCCTCAAATGATCCAAAACTTTTCCTTTACGTATGTGTATACATCAAATTTTTGAATTTTCCAACAATTGTGCCCTTGTTTCACCGAAGGTGAGAATTATGAAAAATAGTAACAAAAACGAACAACACATGTAAACATCTTCGCCTTCGGAAAGGCCGTCGGATTCATCGAAATTAAGAAACTCCTCTATTTCACAGTTCTTCAAGCCTGAAAACTGAAATTAAAACAAAAATAATTTTAACGAAAGATAAAACAACTCACAGGATTGAGACCCTTTGTACTCGTACGAGAAGATAAACAAACTAATATCGTCCTCTTGTACTCGCACGAGTACATTAACTTCAGAGATACATAAAACTTTTTTTTTCTAATTACAAGCAAGAAATGCACTTACTAACATATGAAATACACCAAAAGTGTACTAATAAAAACAAAACAAAAATATATAATTAACAATGCATTGAGATAACTTTAGATTTACTAACCGCGAGGCATGGTATGGCCGGCAGCGTCCGATGTCAAAGCCGCACTTTTCACTGATTGGGCGTCTGTGACTCGGTGTTTATTTTTTTAAGTTGACAAGTGCGTTCGGAAACCTACTATGCGTGTAAACTTGTTAAGACGGTTTGACATTAGACTTCAGATTTTTTTGAATGTTATGTCCTCAAGTGAGGACCGGGGGATCCAGGAGGATAAGTTTTAATAGCAGATTTTTTATTTTTACATTTGTAACCTCCTTAGTCTGAACTAACGTACCTATACTAACTTTTGCTATTTTTAAAACTAAACTTTACCTCCCATAGGATGTAATGATAACTCCCGCGGTTACAATTTAGGCCTTTGTACTGAAGGATACGCGCTTGTAACACCACCATTGACGAGCAAGTGTGATGAAAAAATTGTTATTTGTATGCAAGTAAAAAACTCTTTATTGTACAAACATAATATAAATTACAGATAACTCACAAAAATGTTAAAGTTCAAAGGTGGACTTATTCCAAAAAGGGATCTCTGCCACCCAAACTATAAGTTGTAGAGAGGAGCAGTAATACCTCTATAGGTTACAACAAATACGAAATTTAATTATTTAATAAATGAATTATTATTATTATTATTTTATTGTATGTATGATCAATGATCATTGTCAAGTGCCTCAAAGCCATAATGATTCATGTCAAGCACTAACTCGTCAATATCACTCAAGCGCCACATGATCCATGTCAATCGCTAACTTGTCAATACCTCCACATGATCCTTGTCAATCGCACTACATACCAGGGCGTGTTGCAGGTGTGTGTGAGCGTCATGTACCGCACACCGAGCTGGTAGTAGCTCCGGAGCACTCCAAGAGAGTTGCCGATGGAGTGCCCTCCTTCTATGCCGATGAGGGAAGCGATCTTGCGTGGCCGAGCGCTGTGAGCTTGCAGGATATCTGTGACATAAAAATTATATACATCAAAGTTTCTTATTACATGGTCGGTATCTGTAAGCCGGCAACACGCTCTAGTCGCGTCGCGGGCGGGATAGTCTATCTGTCATTTTCTGACGTCTCTAGTTAGACAGTGACAGGTATAGTCTATCTCGCGCCTTGCTGTGCTAAGCCAGCTGTTCTTACCAGCTAGAAAAAAGAGATTGAATGTGGAATCTCACTAAGGTACTAAGGGTCTAATGCGATAGTTTAACGTAGGAATAATGACCATGAAACTTTTAAAATTTGAAACTTTTTTTTAACTGATTAAAAAAAACATTAACAGTTTTGTCTGTTTTTACGTCCATACGTCTTAGGTTTCATCCCGTACATTGTGGGTGTATGAGGTAACTTCGCCGCCATATTTGAAAATCTGACCAGTCCGAGCGGCCAACCGCAAACATTTCAAATCAAATAAACCGCGTAAAAAAGTTATTAGTCGGGTGAAATTTTCAAATTTGATCAACGCTCGAACAAACAGGATGGACGGACGAGACGGGAATATTAAATTTTCCTGTGTGAGAGATGTTAATTACTTTAAAAGAACGGAAGGCCGTGTTGAAATTTCGCTCACATGAAAATGAAAGTAATTAAATTGATATTTTTAGCTCGGCCGGGCGAATAAGGCCATTTTGCCCGGCTAAAGAGGTGGTTTGTGTTAAAACGTCACATGTATCACATGTGACACATCTGTCTGACTTCTCTAATGTGAGGCATTAAACGGGTTTGGTGTGAAATGATCCAATTAGGCGAACATCGGAAAAAAGTCGCGAGTGATTTAATGCCTTAATATAAACAGTCGCTACATGCATAACTCAACTAAATGAGGTTCAAATTGATGTAGGCAAAACACAGGAAACGTTATATGGTCAAAACCCTGACTATTTCAAGTTTAAAAGGTACTTTTAGAAAGAAAGAAAGAAGAAAGAAAAAACGTTTATTGACACAAGGAAGCAAGTTGACATAATACTTAAGTAAAAGAGTACAATACGCTTGTGCCAAAGGTAGTAAGTCTTAAGACACACTACGAGACGCTGATTTTCGGTAAGGCCGCATTAAATTTAAACTAGAAACTTAAAACTAGATGCTTAAAACTAGATGGCACCATTATCCAAGAAAACAAATTTCTCTTACAAATAATAAGAAACAGAATATTATTATTTCCAATTTATAAATCAAACATAGTTAACATTAGCAGAATATTAAATACCTAACTCCGTATTTTTCTAATAATAGAGACTGTAACATAGTAAAGGGAAGCATTAAATCCCCCTGTGTGTGTTTGTTTGTGTGTGTTTATTTAAATTTAAACATGGATGAAAGAACACTCGTATAAGAGATGTGGGTGTCAAGTCCACCAAGCTGAAGCGGGACTGGGCCACGGGGACGAGTGGCGTAAAAAAGAGGAGGCCTTTGCCCAGCAGTGGGGTATACTAGGCTAGAAAAAGAAAGAAAGAAGCATGAGTAGATATAGCATAGCTGGCTTGTCACGTACAGCATACTTAAACCTTCCTAAAACACAGGGTTCCCTAGCTCAAGACTCAGGGCCATGATCCGCTTGCTTTTGTACCTTTCACACAATAAATATTTAATATTTTTTTCATTATTTTGAGTCACGGTAGTTCCATGTTCAAAGGTGAAACTAAGCCCGTATAAATAATGCATAGCCCCTTGTCATGAGCCCTGGCTCGACCGTAATTTTTAATAGCCCCCGGATGAGAACATGGTTTTTCTCTTTACGGGATAAAAACACAATGGATATCTAATAACGAGGTCGGGGATACAAAAGGCTGGAAAGAGCATTATTTGTTTTGTTCGGCTTTTTTCGTGTTTGCGTCGGATTAGTCGGTAATGAATAGTTGTTTACATATTTTGGTTCCCGCGTAATACAGAAAAAACAGAAGTGTAAAATAAGTTCTAAACGCAAATTTTATGTAATATCATGAGTATTGCCGTGTGGTGACGCGATAATACCTCTCCATTTCTTCATATTATTATTAATGTTTACGCGGGACTTAATCACGGTATTTTTTAATTACGGTATTTTTAATTTACCTCTCGACTCGCTGTAACGCGGCCGAAACGTCGAGAGTTAGATACTTTAATCCTTAAAACATACAAACATACATACAATCACGCCTGTATTCCCAAACGGGGTAGGCAGACCACACAAAACGCTACATAGACAAAACGACGACTATTTCACGTTTTGTGGCCACAAACATACCTAAAAAACGTACCTAGACCTATTTCCTCAGTCGCCTCTTACGACATCCACGGAAGAAATGGAGAGTTTTAAACTTTCGGGATTCTCACACATATTAATGTTTACGCGGGACTTAATCACGGTATTTTTTAATTACTGTATTTTTTAATTACGTATTTGACACTTGAAAATTGTGCAAAATCGCGAATGGAAACAAACAATAACGGCTTAAGTGTCCAACATCCCTACACAAGAACAAAACAGTAATGTTTGTATTTCGTGAGAAAAAAATAAAAATAAAGATTGCCGTTTCCAGTTTGTTTCCACGACTCTAAATTATTCCGGCCAACATCTCGAGAAAGAAAATACCTTATTATTAATATCTCGTTTTTTCTGCGACGTTAATTTCATACAAGAGGAATAATAAAAAATAAGTTAGGATAAAGAATGAAGGAGAGGTGATATGCCCTTTTAAAAATACATTTTTTTGTGTAACCTTTATTCGTTGGCTTCTTTTTACGTTGTGAGTTGTAATGTATGATTTGTAAAATTGTTACTTTTCAGAGATGATTTTTTTAACAATTAGGTGGATCACCCGTTATTATTATTACCAAACCGCGATTAGAAAGGGATTGAGCTCATATGTCATTTTTGAACTAATGCATGATATTACATTGTCAGTGGTAGAGTATGCAGATAAATTAAATTGTTATTTTGGTACAATGAACTTTAAAGCATGGAAAAATGTCAAATTATCCAGCGTTTTTTTATTGATTTTTGAACAACTACGATACGAAATAATGTGATTAGTGACAGATTTGTCAGATATATGATACTACTATTTTTTATGAAACAAATGGCAGTATTTAACGAGAATAGAGTTTAAATATGCAAATCATATTCAGCTATTAATTATATTATCTATAAGGCTCAGCCTCAGATAAATAATGACGGGATACGCTATTCAAGGCGTTACCCCTCTGTGAATGGTATGGTCTTGTCTCTGTCTGGCTTAGGT
>BHDV01002634.1:87685-121266 GCA_005406045.1 Adoxophyes honmai | reverse complement strand
GAGAGCGAGACGAGACGAGAGCGCCCTGTACACACCTGCGCTCGGCCTGTCTCGGGGTGTCTCGACGAGTGTGTACAGCCGCCATAAATCCAATGCAATGCCGTCTGCACTCACCAGTAACTGATGTCGCCAGTTGCATATGTTGTGGGTATTTGTCGACCAAGCGGCGGATGACGTCGATTTGCTCCAGGGTCAATTGAACCGCGTCTTTGTTCTGGGTGGCACACGGCACGAACGCTGACCAGAACTGGGGACAAAAGATAGATTAGATTAGATTAGATAATGTATTCACCTGTCTATCTAAATAAGCTAGTTGTTGCCTGCAGCTCTAGGGTTAGAATTACACGGCTATATTTCTTCCGTGTCTGCCATGGGTTGGCAAGCTGTCACTAGTGGTACCATTTCATCTAACTTGAAACGTCAAAGTTGCTAAAATTTAGTCAAGAAATTTTCCTATGTATGGTTTCGTACGCTCTGCTCACTGTTTACGTTTTTGTATGAAAAAAATAAACACTTTCTCGAAAATTATATTATTTTATAGTATAAAGTTTATACGAACGATACAACGCTAGTGACTTCCTTGTGATACTTATTTTTATCGATATCTTAAAATGCGACACGGTTGAAAATGTGTGAAACCGAACCAAATAACTTTATTCATAATTTACATTCCTCTGAACTTGCCAATAACTATTAAAGTCCGTAATTTTCTTTCTTCCCGGCACTGAATAAAATCTCCCATAAGTCAAAACAAAGTTGCCACGGGTTACATGGCCGGCCAATTGCCACTTCAGCGTGCTATTGCGGCGGGAAACGTCGATAACTTTGGTTCTCCATCGTACCACTTTACGACTTTGAAGTGGTATCGATGAAAAGATTGTCGATATTACTATGTCAAATACTACACGCGGCTATCCTGGCGAGAAAATCTCTAAGCCTATTAACATAGAGGACAGAACCTATAGAGCACTAATGTCATTGAATTTGTTCGAAGACGATTCCGCCAAAGCATGGCGGCGTTCGCTGTGCTCTTATTGGACGGCCCAAGAACGCGCGTAACGCAGTGGCTTTTTATGGTTATTGGCTCTTTACAGTTTCTGTGACAGTTATTAAGTTGAAGTAAACTGACGGTTTGCGGATCTAGGTGGCCATCATTGTTTCTCTAGTTGGTCTGTCCTCTATGCCTATTAATTATGTAGTTAACTATTTCCGAAGCCCAGAACAAAACCGGCGCTTAAATAATTAAACTCAAGGCACTCCTTTGTTTACAAACCTTTGTTTAAAGAGCCCTGGATATTTAAAAAATAATTACTCTAAGCGCGGAGAGCATAATAAACCTAGAAAGTTCTTTACAAAATCTGCCTTCATAATAGTCTGGTCTGAACTCGTAAACTAATAGCGATTTCCTACTTTAAAGTGAACGCGATTAAGTTGAAAACATCTGTTCAACTATCGCAGACTTAAATCCTTTTAGTGCGAGGTTCTAGAAATGTAAATTGCGGAATGAAAAACACCGATCATTTTTGATGTCGTTTTTCAGAGGAGAATAGAAACTAAAGCTTTGGCAGTGTAGTTTTTAACGACATTATTCGCTGATTGTGTAATTATATGTAACAATAGGGATGATGACAGGGTTAAAAATATATCATTCTAATTACTCCGTAAATTAGATTATGGAAAATAATTAAGCACGGATTTTTTAGATTATCAAACTTACTGAGAGGGGGCTCGTGAAGTCACGCCTTGATAAAAATTACACACAAACGTGACGTCACTCGAAACTTTAGAGGACGGTATCCTCGTCATTTCTTGATTGTCGAATAAAAGAAAAAATATGTGTACAATATTTTTTGGTAATCTGACGGACTAAATAGTTTTTTTGTCATCTACCCAATTACACTGTGTCTTGTGCCTTATGTTACATGCGGTGACCGCAAAGGCGTAAAGAACTCGGTAGGTAGTCGACGGCATACGGCGAACGGCAGCTGTTCCAGCTAGTCAGGTGACGGCTGTCGGACAGTCTAGTAAAAGCCGGGTCCAGACTAGTGTTACGTGTAATGAAATTCACCGTGTAATGTAATGAGAACACTACGTGTGGACGTTATTACGAGCATTAAGGCTGTCACAGACTACGCATATACGATAATATTTTATCTGCGTATAAATGCCATTTTTCCATATGTCTGTGTCAACAGATCCTTGACGGTAAATCTGCGCAGTCGCAGTGTGTGCTAGCTCATTGAATTGTATAGGGAGAGATATTGACAGATATCTGTTCAATATCTATCTTACCGTTCTCCTTAGTGTGTGACGCGCTTTATGCTCTCGCGGCGTTTGGGGTTGATCCATCGGCTGTCGGTTTATGCGCGAACACAAGTGCTCGTTCGCTTTGAATTCGTGATCCGTCCACACTGTTGACGCTACATTACACGTAATATTACATTACAAGTTACACTCGTCTGGACCTGGCTAAAGACGACGTTCGTTGACCGACGAAAACCGCAATAGCTATCCAGTAGGCCACGCTACGCTTTATATTTTTATTGACGTCTAAATAAGAGTTACAGTTTCCACAATGACTGATGATACTATTGGTGTAGTGTTTGATATAGGGTCCCAATGGTCTAAAGCGGGGTTTGCCGAAGAGTCAGCACCTAGAGCAGTGTACCAATCAACTGTTGGACGGTAAGATGCTAATTACTAAATTAGTTCGAGTATATTCTACGTACATGACAAAAGTAAAGAGTTTCTAGCCAATTATTGTTTGTAGTAGGAATTATTGTTTTAGATTAGATGTATTTTGGAACGCCTTTTCAGCTATTAGCGAGTTATGAAATCGTAAAATCGGGTTTACTAAGCCATGTAATTTATTTTCATGGGAGAGACCACATTTTTTTCCTTTGTAATATGTTGTGTATCATCTCAAACGCCGTGTTAGCTTATTGTTAGTAGGTACCCACGGAAGTATTATTAAGTGACAACGACAGTGTATATAAGAGTACTCCCCTCATAATGCCAGTTGACAGACTAACGTACTGTTACAAAAAGTTGAAGGGTAAAATGGCGTCCATCGGATACAAAACGGGTTAATCCGAAGGCAAAAAGAGGGTAGAAGTTCGACCGCATTGTTTGCGCGTGTGTGCATTGGTGTGCATAACATTTTTAGGCATGTACGATTTCTAGCCAGACATTAGGGCAAATTGCAAAATGTCGAAGATGCTATGACGAAAAATCTTAATCGTGCCAAACACGTAACGCAAGTACTCGACTGAAAAGTATAAAAGCGAACATATCCTTTAAGGGATCTCTTCCTGCTGGCCTTCGAGAAATCGACAAAACAAGTGAATGAGTAGACACAAAATAGTTAGAAAAATGTCACTAGGTGAATTAAATCGAGAAATACAAGCAGGTACCTACCTATGTAATAAAGCACATAACCAATAATAAATGTTTACCCTTGCACTGAGTGTATGTTTTCTATCTGTGTTGCGCCGTAGCTGTTTTATAGTCGATGCATCTTTTACTAGAAAACCGGACAGCAGACGGTTAAGAGAGATCGGCTCAAGAGCTTTCAAAAACCTAGCGCTTTTTTATTTACGAGTAGTTTAATAATAAACGGTAAGTTGTTCAGTTTCAGGAGGCATGGACTAATAGATGGTTTCCCGGATATATACTGCGGGCGTGAAGCCATTCTGAAGAGAGGTGTGTCGGAGCTGACATGGCCTGTACAAAAAGGGCTTATAGAGGTACCGCTGAGATCCGCTACTATCGGCCTGTCCCGATATTAGATCTATCCACGGTTTGGCTTACTAGAGATAGGAAAATGACACATGATGTATGGATGTTATGACATTTTTTTATCTTTAGTGAGCTAAATCAGCGATAGACTGAAAATTGAGACGTTCTGTTAGTTTGAGGAGAATCTTCGCTATCAAACGGGATAGAAGCATTTTCGGTATAAAAAGTAGTGTGCCTATGTGCTTATTCGGGATTTAAACTCTGCTCACACTGAATTTTGTCTAAATTGGTTCATGGGTTGAAGCGGAAAAAAAACAGAGATTTTATTTCGTGTTAATATTTAAGTAGATTTGTGATGTGATGTCATATAACAGGGCAAGTTACGTCAGTTGAAAGGATCCACTGTATGATGTATTGTCAGCCCCGGAACATTCACTCGGACTTTACGCTAGATGCCTCTCCCACTAAACTCCAATACGTAAGATCGCTTGAGCTCCTTAGCTTCCTGTAAACCTGGTCAACTCATCAGTTTACCAAGTAGGAGGACCAACCGACACTACTTTGTAGAGGCTCAAAATATTGTATTCAAACTTTTCAGGATTGGCCAGAGATGGAGAAACTCTGGCACCACACCTTCTACAAAGAGTTGAAGGTAGCTCCTGAGGAATCCAGGGTCATGCACACGGTGCATCCGCTGATACCAGAGAGACATAAGTAACTATAGCGTTATTAAACAGAATCTTCGTCTGTTATTACTAGTGGTCGTAAATTTTGCAGCAATATCGGTGCAGCATTGTGGCGTTAATATATCGGTGTGTCCTATTCTATTCACCTTCTTTGATCACCCCTAGAACTGATTTGAAGATATTCTTGCGGGGAAAACTCCAATAGAGAGATCTCTCTCCAGGCAGACGATATGCCGGGGACCCGAAGTCCACGAAGAGAAAGTTGGAAGTTGTAATTATGCAACCGATCATCGAAGCTTCGTTAGCGCGATGTAAGATTCTTTAGTTCGGCTATTCGACGAATGTGGCGCTGGGGCGCTCCATTATTGTACTTTTTCTACTATATTTACGATCACTGGCCGTTACGCATTGGAGGATTTCAAGTCCGTCTTGCTACACAAGAGAACCCAACAATCAATGACAAACCACAAAAAGACCAGTTAAGAGGTGGGGTGGATCCACGATCTTGGTACTCGTTTTTGGAGTTCTAAGTGCCATATAGCTACTGATATACTGTGATCTGTGGCAATAACCTTTTTCCTTCATCAGAGAACAAATGGCCGAGATACTCTTTGAAAATTTTACTGTGAAGAGCATCTACTTGGCGCAAACTCCTGCGCTGGTGGTCCACGCCAGCGGAAGAACGTCTGGGCTCGTGTGGGAAGATGGGTTTTCCTGTTGCTATGCTGCTCCTGTCTTTGAAGGGTGAGGGCTTTGTGAAGTCACATTCCAATCAATTGCTTCCTAAAGGCCCAATCAGACGGTTCATTCGGATGAACGTTCATCCGAGTGATTGCTTCATTTTTCTAGTGAATTCATTCGACAGTTTTGTTTCATTCCGTGTTCAGACGTGTCATTTCGAGTGAATAGTACCGAATGAAAGGCGAAAATGAAAGAAAAATGAACCGTCTGATTGAGCCTTAAGCCATTGTAGAACGTAGTCGCAATCAACGTAAGGGCCTACGCTAGCTGATGCGGACACCCGCCGGGTGCGCACGCTCGCGGGTCCCGCTCCGGGCACTCGCCGTGGAACAGCGAGTCCGCGAAGGAGAATTGTCTTTGCTCAGACACATAAAGTTGCTAAAGTGGAGTCCAAAATTAGGCGAACTAACTTGACAGTTCATTGTGCAATAAAGTTGCCACAGTTTGGCCAGTGCTGTTAATATCGATGTTTAAAGTAAAAAGTCTTGTTATCTTTATTATTGTGTTTGGAATCAAACTAATAATTTTACTAAGTAAATTAATAATTGTAATAAATATTGGTAGAAATTAAAAATACACCAACTTGGATCAATTTTTGTTAGTAAAATCGTACATCCTTCAGATCATATTAAATCGCACTCGCAGTAAATTGCAGTAGTTCGTCCATATTTGACAAATATGTATGAGTGTGAAAGTTTCGACGAATTACTTGATAAAATATAAATAGAATCAGATTTATAGAAAGCACATCGTAATATCGACATATTTATGTCGACATAAACTTATCACTATTTATTTTTTCCTATGTCTGGCAACATTTTCGGCTGTCAAGTTAGTTCGCCTAAATCTGGACTCCACTTTAAAATACTCGCAATCGGACTAAACCACTAGACTAGTCTAGTCCGAACTAGTATAATGATTACGAGTATAATGAATCCAGTTAGCGGTGTTCATACAATTTCATATTGGACGTCGTCCGTTTCAGGTGATCCGCGTCAACTAGCGTAGGCCCTAATACAAATTTTCTTTGATGAACAGCGAGAAGTCACTTTGACGTTCACTGTAAATAACTTCAATGGTGGATCAGTGTTTTAGAAGAGACCTAGGTAGACGAATTTTATTCCAGGCTTTACCGTAATCCGTTAAGCTTGCTTTTACGGAAGCTCACGGCGGCGAGAATTTGCCGGCCTGTGTGCAGCTCTATTTTAAAACCCGCTTTCAAGCGGATTAAACTAGATCCAACTGGTTTTTTTCGGCGACGACCGGCACTATTGAGAAAAGTCATAGTAAAACGTCTCTGGTTAATTAATATTTTGATAAGCACTAGTGACCCGCCCCAGCTTCGCACGGGTGCAATTCTGATTTAAAAATATAGCATTTTTGTCATCAGATGCGTTATTTTCTTAACATGAGCTGCTATGTGTATTTACGATAATCACATTTAGTGACGCTGTACATAAAAAAACCTGCGTCAAAATCGTTTACTGCGCATAGTTTTTAGGATCAAAGCACAGAACAGACTGCGAGAAGCAACTTTTTTTTATACTATAATAATAAACGCGGTATAATTATACTCGGAAGTAGGAATCGTAGAGAGTAGAATTGAGAATCGAATAGCCAAAATCACTTCACTAAAACGATTTACAATGAATAATCGAATGAATTTCATAGTCACAATTGTTGAAAGATTATCTTACTTTGGGATTTTGTCCCGACAAAATGTAGAAGTAATGTTATAATTTTATTCAATTGATATCATTCGCAGATTTCCTTTGAAGCATTCTATCGTATCGTCGCCAATAACAGGAGAGGCCATAACGAAATGGCTTCAGTCGCTCCTGGATAAAATAGGATATTCGTTCACGACCGCCATTGAAGTGGAATTGCTTGAGAAAATTAAGGTATCCACTAATATTTTTACTTGGGGCTTAGTGTCCAACGCTTGTAACGCACACGTAGACATAACTGAGACACTATTCGTTGATTTGAAAGCAAGACAAAGGCGATCACCGCCCAAGCTCAAGCGCGCAGTGAACGCTTGAAAGTAAATTCATAAAAAAAGTAAAATTGGAAAGTAAACTTGACTCATTCCAAGTTTCTTTTTTCATTTGGTTAGAGGAGACCTTAAGTCGTATTTTCATGATCATGGTTTATGTTTGAGTACAAATTTGAAGCCTTTTTTTCCATCTATGGACCCGTGTCTACAAAAGCAATTTTCTTCGAGATCCAGAAACTCACTAATTCCCGCTAAATAATCTTTACAGGCTGAACTCTGCTATGTCGCACTAGACTATGAAGAAGAACTGTCCTCCAGAAAAAGTTCTGGCGACACCAAAGTTCGATACGAATTGCCAGACGGCCAACACGTCTTCTTAGGTGACGAGAGGTTCCAGTGCCCTGAGGTTTTGTTCAGACCTGGACTGCAGGGTTTAAGTTGCCCTAGCATCATTGATGACATCTGCTTGAGTATCAGCCGATGCGACATGGATTACCAAGGGTTGTTCTTCGACAATATTGTGCTGTCAGGTATGACCATCCACCAGCATATTCGTGATGTCTATTATAAAGAGTGATCTTAGCTGAACTTGTAGAGAACAATATCATTTAAAAGTAGTCTTTCATCGGGAGTGTCCAATACATGGTATGGAAAGAAATGTGGGTGTCAATTTAGACAAATTTAAGTCTCAAGCCTCGGTACTAACTTGGGTCGTGTGTCGGGACGTCTATGGTTAGCGAACTTGAAGTTTGAGGGCCTGGCTTCGAAACATGAATGGGGTTATGTTTTTTTTGGAGTGAACTAGCAAGTACTTAGGTCAACTGACCACTATCATCCAAACTCATAGGCAATACCAAACGGATCGTAGTTGCTTTTCCAACCTAGAAGACCAAGATTATAATGCCTCTTGTAACAATATTCCGCTATACAGGTTGTACAGTCAATTTGATTTCTAACCCACCGCAAAACGTTGCCACAATAAACGAAATCAAGATCTCCTTCGTGAGCAATGCAATGTCACTACGACGTTCACTGTAAATAGGTTCTATGGTGGATCAGGAATCGATTGGTCCGATAGTATCCTCTAAGACGAAAAAGAAAGCAATTCTGCTGTGCTTGCACCGTTGTCTTCCGTTTGTTAGAGCAATGTTTAGGCCTAAATGACTAATTTAATTATCCAGAAACTTCTAGCTGATGCTGCTTTAAACATTTGCCCACAGATTATACAAATAGCTTTTCATTATTCAAAAAATTGTCCTTAATATCAGGTGGAACCAGTCTCTTCACTGGCATCGAGAACCGCATCACTCGTGAGCTCGTCCTCCGGCCCAAACCTCAGAGCAGAGGGTCACCAGCCACCAGAGCGACGTTTGCGCATGCGGCCTGGGGCGGCGGCGCCATCTTGGCTTCGCTGAGCGGCGCGCGCGGCTGTTGGATGACCATCGACGAATACGAAGACGCGGGCGCCGGTCGAGTGCACCACAAGTTCTTTTGAATAAAGAACCGATGTGCATTTGTTTTGGCTTTTGTTTTAATTTGCGGGTGGGGGAGTATCAAGTGTGGCCTGCTGGCTGGTCAGATGATACACTAGGGTATTATATAAGCAGTTATAGAAGTATATAAATAACTATTAAAAAATTAAAGGAAACCTCAAAGTTATTGGAAAAGGGACCACTATATCGACATGGCTGACAATTAACTTCAAATTGCTGCAGGATTTCTGATTCCCGAGTGTACTACGTTCGTAGAATAAAAAAGCGTAACAAATTGAGTTAAAAATAATAAGTTAGTATAGTAATAATAAGTCAGTGACAGAAAGTACAGTCAAAAGTATACTTTTATCAATTTTTTACTCTGGTTTTCTTCTTCAGTGCCGTTACATAAGTTGACATTCAGGTCAATACGTAGCCTTGTGCTTTACAAGATGAATAATTTCTGCTCGTAAAAAGATTCATGCGCATAATTTATAAATCTGTGACGCACGCGGGGGTTATATCGATGAAACCAATATCTGCACGTGAAAATGTAAATTAAAAACGTATCCTTATTCTTGTCTAGTTCTATTAAGACAATATTTTATTCTGGAGGCACACAAAGAAATATACTATGAATCTCAACTACTTTCGTACAGTCACGAACCGGGATTGTTGAGCCACTTGCCACTGTTCACAATTTAGGGTTGTTTCACACGTACCACAACCACACGACAACCACAACCACACCACAACCACAACACGTGGTCGGGTGTATATTTTGTATGTTTAATAAATAGTACGATTCACACGTACCACATTTTGCGGTCATCATCGACCACGTGTGTAATACGACCACATCGCAACCACATCGCAACTGCTAGAGACAACTACATACATTCTGTAGGCACCACAACGCAACTGCAAAATGCTGCAGCGACACTATTCACACGTAACCACTGCTTGGCCGCATTTTAACGCTGCGACGTGGTGTGGTTGTGGTACGTGTGAAACAACCCTTAGACGTGTAATCAATGACCGATATGACAGACTAGATGTCAGCTATTGGATTAGTATTACACGACCAAGTTACAAACGTAGGTAAGTGGCTCAACAATCCCTGTTCGCGGTGGTACATACACATACATCACGTTTGTATTCTCCAATGGATCCGGCACAGCACACAAAACATTACATTTAGAACCAAGACTGTTCTCATCTCCTAATCACTTTTAGTATAATTTTAGCTTTTAATTTAGATAAAAAAGGTATATTAGTTACACGTTAGTGCCCAACCGCCTAAACATACATACATACATATCCTCACGCCTGTTTTCCCGAGAGGGGTAGGCAGAGCACATGAATCCAAAAATCCAGTGCCACATTTAGCGATTTCAGGCCAACCAGATGATCAAGACGTGATATTGCAGTGACAGGTTGCTAGCCCATCGCCCACAATACACTAACCCTTTCCCAGAGTCGACTCTTACGACACCCACGGGAAGAAAGGGGGTGCTATTCTAACCCGGCACCACACGGGAAAACATAAACCTAGACATACTTTAACCTATTTCCTTAATAACTTTTTACGACCGCCACAGAACGTTTCCTGATAACTAGAGTTCCGTCTATAAAAAAAAACAACGTCAAAATCTTGTCACTCGGACAAGCCAAACTGCGGATCACGATAATCCTTAGATTTACTAACAAATGTCTTTAGATAAACCAGCAGTAGTTATCGACAATGGCAGTTACTCCATCAAAGCGGGGTTCGCATGTGACAACCATCCAGTGTCCATCTTTAGGACCGCCGTGGGACGTCCGAGTTATCTCAACGGGAGCTATGGAAAAGAACCTTACGATGTCTTCATTGGTAAGAAGTAACAGCTTATGGTAAACGCTGAACCAATTATTTTGTATCCTACCGCTGAACGCGAACAATCAACTTAAAGTTGTTGTCCTTTATATTTAAAGCGGGCGGGGTCATTACGACGTATTTTGAATAAGATCTATGGCCGAATCAATTGGTTTGTGTGTAAACAAACACATTTTTTAAAGATGTTAAAGTATCACGCGGTCATGTAATACATACATATACATACATATTCTCACGCCTGTATTCCCATGAGGGGTAGGCAGAGCACATGAATTCAAAAATCCAGTGCCACGTTTAGCAAATTCAGGGTAGCCAGATGGTTAAACGTGATATTGCAGTAACAGGTTGTTAGCCCATTGCCCACAATACACTAACCCTTACCCAGAGTCGACTCTTACGACACCCACGGGAAGAAAGGGGGAGGTGCTATTCTAACCCGACACCACACCACACGGTGATATAAACCGAAAAATAATGTAGTTCGTACAATCCATACCAGGGCTTATCACTTTAGTATAGCACGGATTAACTTAAATAATTCAAAGCTTAGATTTTTCACAAACATCGATTATCGACCATTGTCGTTTACGATATTTACTTTCGAGCATACAATGCGCTTGTGTGTTATCGGGCTGTTGTCATCTCTGTCTAGCCTGGACTTTTATCAATAGTGCTGTCTCTTCACTTGTCTTATGTGTGCGGCAAGTAGGATTTATAATCCTTACTAATATTATAAGTCGGAAAGTGAGTTTGTTTGTTTGTTTGTTTGTTTGTTTGTTTGTTCCGCTTTCACGCCGTAACTACTGAACCGATTGCTTTGAAATTTTGCAGACGTAAAGATAGTAGTCCGGATTAAATAATAGGCTACTTTTTATCCCGGAAAAAATGATGTTCCTGAGGGAAAACAAAAATATAGTTTGCTTGATAGATCGATATCGGTCGATGATAGATCGATATCGATCGATGACCGATCGATAGATGATAGATCGATGGCGTTGTGTGTCGTTTGAAACGAGAAGTTTTCTTATTGTTGTGCTTTATAAGGCAATGTAACCGAGTTCCACGCCCATGGACCCCGTGTGGTGTCGGGTTTAAAATGGCACCTCTCCGTTTCTTCCGTGGATGTCGTAAGAGGTGACTAAGGACATAGGTTTAAGGTATACTTTAGGCGACAGGCTAGCAACCTGTCACTATTCTACCTCTTCCATCTCACCACCTCCACACCACCACTTGCCACCTCAAAACCTAAAAAATATTATTCTAGAAGTGGCCACAAAACGTGAAATAGTCATCGTTTTGTCTATGTAGCGTTTTGTGTGGTCTGCCTACCCCGTTTAGGAATACAGGCGTGATTATATGTATGTATGGATATGCAGAACAATGACCTCCACACTAACTAAACAATCAAAAGATCGATGGTGCCTGGGGGAACTATCCTAGGCTTTTCTTCTGTAGACTTCAGCTCATTCCTCAATGGAAGACCTATGATGCTAATTGATTGTATATCTTCAGGAGACGATGTCTTCACTCACGGAGACCTTGAGATCAGCCTCCCGGTGATGGACGGGCGAGTGGTTCATTGGGATAATATGGAGAGGATTCTACACCACATCCTGTATAAAGAGCTGAAGGTGGCTCCCGAGGATAGAGGAATCATGCTGGCCTGTGCTTGCACGACGCCGATGAGCGAGAAGTATTTATTGTACTACCTTTCCCTATTCTGTGTGTTGTTGGGGTTGACTCGACTAAGAAAGGATTAAGGTACGCTTCAGGCGACAGGCTAGCAACCTGTGACTTAAACTACCTCTTCAATCTATTTTAACCGACTTCAAAAAAAGGAGGAGGTTCTCAATACGACCTATTTTTTTTTTTTTTGTTTGTGTTACTCGATATCTCGGAGACCCGTGGACCGTTTTTTAAATTTTTTTTTTTAATCGAAAAGATATAACTCGAAATTGGTCCCATTGGCACGAAACCAGGATCTGATGATGGAATCTTGGAGAAATCGAGGGAACTCTTCAAATTTTATATGGAGATGTACGGCGTTTTCGGTAATTTGTTGATGAAATCAAGATTTTACATTCAGTAAACAGAATACTTTCAAAATATTGCTAATTTCATAAGTCGTTTTTTTTGTTTAAAATTATCAAACCTGAAATTATGCTTGAAGTGACTGCGAAGCCTGATATAGTCATGTCGTAAGAAGTGACTAAGGAAATAGGTTTAGGTATGCTTTAGGCGACAGGCTAGCAACCCGTGACTATTATAACTCTTCAATCTGTTTTCAGGCTTGAAGTTATGCTAGAAGACTGGCTTGCTAAGCCTGAATAGTCGCAATCATGGTTTGGTTTACGTTCCGTGCTCGGTCTACCCTATTTGGTAACAGCGTAATTGTGTGTAGAGCAAACATTTTTACAAATTTATTTTTAGGATTTCAGCTAATTTTCCATTTTTTTCTGAGATTCGAACGCACGCCGCGCGTTCCGCAGCCGGCATCCGAAACCGCTGGGCCACAGCGCTCCACGCCACCACCCCCCAATTTACAATTCACATCCCGCACCAAACACATTTCACCTAACTGTAGCTCAGCATAATCTCACAACTAACAGACCACTCGCACTTAATTACCCCCAATTTTGCCCAAAACCCCCTCCATTACATCGGGACCTTGACAAACTTGCGTTTGCGGCTGCGCTGGTAACACAAGGTTCCAAATCCGGTCGACTTACCCTCAGAATGCGACCGTATCTCAAAGCTGTAAAGTCACTTTTGGGGTACACTCCGATTGCGATGTGGAACCCTGTCGTATTGAGCAGATAGGCTATTAATTACGTTCATTTAGGACTATCTGATTCCAAAGGAGTCATAGAGGGTCGCCTGAGAATTCTTTGCGATTTCGCTTCGGATTTACTGTAGTTTGCAAATGTGAAAAAAAGAGGAAATGTAACGTTTTTATTAGAGCATGCAATTGCTCCATATGCGCCATTTTTAGGGTTCCGTACCCAAAGGGTAAATACGGGACCCTATTACTGAGACATCGCTGTCTGTCTGTCTGTCCGTCTGTCACCAGGCTGTATCTCACGAACCGTGACAGCTAAAGAGTTGAAATTTTCACAGATGACGTATTTCTGTTGCCGCTATAACAACAAATACTAAAATCAAAATAATAATAATAATAAAGGGGTCTCCCATAGGAAAAACGTGCTTTTTGCTGTTGTTGGTACGGAACCCTTCGTGCGCGAGTCCGACTCGCACTTGGCCGGTTTTTATACAACTTCAAAAGTGGCTACGTGACGTGAAACAGTCATGGCTTTGTAGTGACGTTTCATACGTTCTACGTAACCTGTGAATACCATGTTTAAGCAAATAAATATGCTTATCCTTATTCTAGGAATAAGGGTTTGTACACAAAACCCCGCAATTTCGCAAAATCCCCGCAATTTGTATGGTTAGTCGAGTTGCGAGTTCGCAGGTTTTTGCGGTGCGACGTCGCATCGCGGTTTTGTGCACAAGCCCTAAGGCGAAGGCATTGAGGATAGAACCTATAGAGTACTAATGTCATCTTGGTTGTTCGGAAATTATTCCGCAAAACAATTGAAGTGATCGCTGTGCTCTTATTGGCCGGTCCAAGATCGCGCGTAACGCTAGTGCCTTTTTATCTACGGTTATTGGCTCTGTACAGTTTCTGTGACAGTGACGGTGACGTTTAGTATGTTGAAATCAACAAACTATTTGCGGACCGGGGTTGCGAACATTGTTTCTCTATAGGTTCTATCCTCTATGGGCGAAGGCTAGACGTTCAATAAATATTGTCACCCTTCAATATTCTTATCTCATATTGTGTGATATATATTGATCGTCTAGTCTTGCTATGTTAATGGAAAATACACTGACTTCATGAACACATTGTGATCCATCAGTATTCTCATATTGAAGGATCATAATATTTATTGAACGTCTAGCCTTCGCCTAAAAGTATGATGTTTCCAATTTTTTTTTGCCAGCCTAATACTGCCACTGCTGGGCAAAGGCCTCCCCTTTCTTTGGCCACTCTTCCCTGTCTCAATTTTTCTTCTCTACCTCTATTTTACTATGCCCTTACATTTAATTTTGTGTCAAATTAGGTACAATAAGTTACTTTGTCAAAACTTATCTCGATCTAACATATAATTAGGGGGTTGTGATAGGGGTCGGGGTTGTATTAAAATTGTTTCTAGGGTTGAGTGCACAGACTAACATCGAAATAGATACCGCAAGTTCCTGCATTTGTATGAAAACCAAGCGTGCCACTTTTTCTCTACGTACTGTAACGTCACATGAGCGCTTTAGTGATGGGAATCGATTCAGTGAAACCGATTCAAAGGAGCCGCCTTATTCAAGTAGTCCTGTCTCTAAGAAGTAAAACCAAATCTAAGACTTCTAAGAGGTACAAAACTAAATGGGATCAAAGGAAGAGCATTGCTCTTCCTTTTGGCTCCATTTTGGCACGCGAAGTACAGCCACGGACCGGGATTGTTGAGCCACTTGCCACTGTTCGCAATTTAGACGTGTAATCCGATGTGACCGACTAGATGTCAGCTATTGGATTAGTATTACACGACCAAGTTACAAACATAGGTAAGTCAACAATCCCGGTTCGAGAAGTACTTACACTTGAATCATCTATTTCGATGTAAGTCTGTGGTCGAGTGGCTGATGCGGACCGAGATACTCCGGTTTGAATGTATCGCTGAATTGAGTTTCATTGAATGTGTTAGAATTTGGGGCTCGTCGTTTATTATGCCTAATGAGATAATAGTTATTTATTTCCCGTGTGGTGCCGGGTTAGAATTGGCCCCTTTCTTCCCGTGGGTGTCGTAAGAGGTCGACTCAGGGAAAGGGTTAGTGTATTGTGGGCGACGGACTAGCAACCTGTCACTGCAATGTCACTATTAACCATCTGGTTACCCTGAATTTGCTAAACGTGGCACTGAGTTTTTGAATTCATGTGCTCTGCCTACACCCTTAGGAATACAGGCGTGAGAATATGTATGTATGTAGGTATTATATGTTATTTATGGAACTGCTGCATAATAAAAGGTATTATTTATATGTATACGAGTGTAATCTATTAAATGTGCCTTAAAAGCGAATTTCGTAACGGTACATGCATGAATGTATCACGCATATATTCCCAAACAGGGTAGGCAGAGCACAGAAGTCGCTACATGGACAAAACCATTAATATTTCACGTTTCGTGGCCACTTCTAGTACATATTTTTGGGTTTAGAGTTGGCTGATATAATAGTATCGCCTAAAATATACCTCAATATATTTTCTTAGTCGCTTCTTACGACATCCACGGAAGAAATAGACCACATGGAGATGCCTAAAACACGCTAAATCATACGCTAAAAGAATCTTGTTTTTTTTTCTAAACAATAAAACCGATTTTTTTGTTGCGCACACAATTATTTTCGTCAGATTTTAAACTTAAAATTATGCTAGCTGTGCCTATCAAACGTGAAATACTTAATCATCGTTTTAATTATCTGTTCCTTTTCGTGTGCCCTGCCTACCCTGCTTGGAAATACAGGCGTGATTGTAAAATCTTTTTTTTTTTTTCAGGTTAAAGTTCTGCGAAGTGATCTTCGAGACCCTGAATGCGCCCGCCTTCTGCATCCAGCCACAGGGTGTCCTGGCCTTGTACGGGAGCGGATACACCACAGGCATAAGCGTCGATCTTGGGTAAGTCTTAGGCTCAATTCACACCAGAAGAGCAGCGCAGCGCGGCGTAGCGGAGCGCAGTTTCAGTGTCATGAGAATTTCAACTTTATTTTCATTATAATAAGACTTATTATCGCATGAGAAACTCTAACAATGCGCGCGGATGCCCGTGGATCCGCGGGAATTCCAGCGCATTCCATAAACAAAGCCGTGCGACTGCGCGAGCTGTCGCGGGAATGCCCGAGGATGCTCGAGTAGTCGCGACGGCCGCTGTCAATACATATGTCAATATGTCAATAATTATGTAAATTCCTGCGACTTCCTACGCATTCCAGCGGCTTCTCGAGCAGTCGCAGGAATCCTCGCGCATTCTCCACGGAGCGGGTCGCTGCGCTACGCCGCGCTGCGCTGCTCTTCTGGTGTGAATTAAGCCTTAGTCAACTTGAGAAGGGATTCTACAGGGTGGCTTTATTGATAAATATTTTAAACATTGGTCGGGGACACGCGTCTGAAAACTTTTGTGAACAATACTAACATCTGAAAATATTGCCCGGTCTTTTGTACTCCATGTCTCACTCAATTGACGGCCGGATAGCCCAGCGGTTAGAGAACCTGACTGTGAAGCTTAAGATCCCGGGTTCTAGATCATGGATAAACTTACTTATATATAGATAAACATCCAAGACTCGAGAGGAAATATTCGTATTCGTTATACAAACATCTGCCCCGACCGGGGATCGAACCCGGGACCTTAAGCTTCACAGTCAGGTTCTCTAACCGCTGGGCTATCCGGCCGTCTTATTTCTTCCTGTTGGCGATTCTGCAAAATTAAATGATCAAAGTAGCAAGATAATGACAGAAGTCGAATTCCGGAAAGAGGTGTGCCAAGTAAGCACGTTATCAACAGGTCGCAAGTAACCTAATGATTATTTATTACTACGCGGGACTTAATCACGTATGAGTATGATTTAAACATAGAGGACAGACCAATTAGAGAAACAATGATGGCCACCCAGTTCCGCAAACCGTCAGTTTATTTCAACTTACAAACTGTCACAGAAACTGTAAAGAGCCAATAACCATAGAGGAAAAAGCCACTGCGTTACGCGCGATCTTGGGCCGGCCAATATGAGCACAGCGAACGCCGCCATGCTTTGGCGGAATCGTCTTCGAACAAATTCAATGACATTAGTACTTTATGTATAGGTTCTGTCCTCTATGGATTTAAATTATCCCAACATTTTGGCTGCGTATATGGACGTGGTAGCCTAGCAGTTTGACCTGTGGCCTCTCATGGACCTCAGAAGTTTTCGTAATTTACTTTGGCTTTACTATTGTTTTTTCTTTCAAATATTAAGAATAGACTCCTTAAAATTCAACCCCCTTTATGCTTTACTCGTATATTTGCAACACGTTGTATGATGATGTCTTTTAATCAGGTATGCGACGGCTGACATCTGTCCAGTGTACGAAGGTGGTCTCATGAGTTACGCCACAATGACCAACAATCTACCATCGCGAGAGATAGCAACGTTCATAAAGCAAATGCTGACGGAAAGAGGCATTCGGGCACCAGATACGGTGCCCATCGACATAAGGAACAACAGAGTGTACATTACCAAGAATGCAGCCATGCATAAGAAGAATTATTACGAGAAGTATAAGCTGCCAAGCGGCGAAGAGATTAACATCTGCAATGAAACTTTTATGCCTGGTGAGTGCACGTTTTGTAACTGGTGGTGACAGGGTTGGTCACAGGGGCTCGAAGTTATTTAAAAAAAAAGACTATAGCTAAGAAAAAGACCCTCTGCAATGGCGTTTTAAATGCTCGATTGCCTGTGCCCATTTGATTCCCGGGTGTTCTGTGTCCGTAGAATAAGAAAAGAACGGAATATTTTGAGTTGAAGATTAAGAGTATCCTGTGTGGTGCCGGGGAATCACACCTCTCCATTTCTTCCGCGGATGTCGTAAGAGGCGACTAGAGAAATAGGCTGGGGTACACTTTAGGCGACAAGCTAACAACCTGTCACTTTTGTACCTGCCAAATCAAAACCTAAAAAATATGCTATAAATGGCCACGAAATGTGAGATGGCTTTGTCTATATAGCGTTTTGTGTGCTCTGCTTACCTCATTTGGGAATACAGGCGTGATGTATGTATGGGTCACAATTACTACTTACTAGGGGTTCCAAACACGTAATGATTTTTGAATTTGAAAGGACCATGGGCAACTTTGTATGAAGCCTGGTTCTGAAACCAACAGAGCTGACACTTAGGTCATTAAATAGGTCTTTAACTCTACTTTATTTCATTGTATGGGTATCAAGTCGAATTCCATGGGAGACCTGAGATATTCATATTTAAATCTTAGTTTAAGAGTCAATAAATCTATTAAAAACAGGTTTAGGGTAGGGTTAGTGTGTAAAATAAAATTAAATTTTGTGAAAAAAAAATTTACCGCAAGACTCACTCATAGTCGATCTACTCACGTATTTTTATATCGAGATTAGCTCGACATGTTTCGAGCTAATCCGTGGCCCATAATCATAGACGTGCACTGCGCGCTGCCGCTCTTTCCGTGCAACTGCTAGACACAACGAACGCGGCTCACAACTACCCACATTTTCGCCAACACATTCACTATTATTGTGAATATAAATATTCTCCGAATGCGTTTTTCGTAGCTAAAAGTACTCAACTCACCGTGACTAAAATACAAATATCTTAGTTCTGCAATGGAATTCGACTTTGTGCCCATATAATGAAATAAAGTAGATTTTAAGATTTATTTATTGACATAAATCTCAATGCTGTTGGTTCCAGGCCCATTTTGACCATGGTCCTTTATAAATAAAAATATAAATATAAATATCTCTGGACAATTTTTACACCAATCATCTAGTCCCAAAGTAGGCAATTTAATGCCTGTGTTATGGGTACTAGACAACGGATAAACATACTTATATATAGATAAACATCCAAGACTCGAAAGCAAACATTCGTATTCATCATACAAACATCTGCCCTGACCGGGGATCGAACCCGGGACCTTAAGCGTCACAGTCAGGTTCTCTAACCGCTGGGCTATCCGGCCGTCGGCTTTAGAGATGATATTTTAGAAATGTTTTAGATATTTTAGAATAGTGGCCAAAAAAAGAAAAAGGTTCGGCTCGAGTAGGACCTCGTCACAACCTAACAGCTTAATCTACCAAAATCTCCCACTTGCTCTAATCATCACATCTTTCAGGGGAGCTGATCTTTCAACCAGATCTGGTGGCACCGGATAGAACAGAGTTCATGTCACTCCACGACACAGTGGTGACAGCTGCCCTCAAGTGTGATCCCGAGCTGAGGGAGGAGCTGTACAAGGCCGTCGTGCCCTGTGGTGGTATGTCTGTGTTACCGGGACTGTGTTCAAGGTGTGTTAAAGGCTTGACCTTCGGCAATTTTCTGCTTTTTAACCGACTTCAAAAAAAGGAGGAGGTTCTCAATTCGACCTAATTTTTTTTTGTGTATATGTTACTCGATATCTCGGAGACCCGTGGACCGATTTTTAATTTTTTTTTTAATCGAAAGGGTATAACTCGAAATTGGTCCCATTGGCACGAAACTAGGATCTGGTGATGGAATCTTGGAGAAATCGAGGGAACTCTTCAAATTTTATATGGAGATGTACGGCGTTTTTGGTTATTTGTTAATGAAGTCAAGATTTTACATTCAGTAAACAAAATACTTTCAAAATATTGTTAATTTGAAGTCGGTTTTTTTTTGTTTAATATTATTCTACATCCGTACTTTTTTAGTGATCCCTACACAAAGGGTAAAGGAAGCCTGTTACTATTGTGTGGTGTCGGGATAGAATAACACTTCTATTTCTTCCGTGGATGTCATAGAGGCGACTTAGGAAGGTTTAGGTGTGCGTCAAGCGACAGACTAGCAACTTCCCGCTAATGTACTACCTCTTTTATCAGTTTTCAAACCTAAATTTAAGCTAGAAGTAGCAACAAAGCGTGAAGTAGTCATAATCATGGTTTTGTCTATGTCACGTTTCGTGTGCTCTGCTTATCCCATTTGGGAACATAGGCGTGATTGTATGTATGCTGTCTGTCCGTCTGTCTGTCAATAGACTGTATCACAAGAACCCTAATAGCCAGACAGTTGAATCTTTTCTGAATGTTGATGCTGTAAAAACATTCGCGTTTTTTTTTTTCGAAATCAATAATGGTAACAGGTGCCATTGTTTATCTGACTCGCTCTTGGCCGGTCTTCATATATTATAAAAAAAATGTACGGTAAATTAAAGAACTTTAATCAGACCATGGGTCAAGCAAGTCCTACTATACCGGAGAACCCTGTCATTTGATCAACCCCAATCGATAGGGTAAACCCAATTAGGGTTTAACCTATTGATGCTTAACCTACGGTTGACTTCGTCTAACGCGAAGGAAACCCTATTGAACGGGTTAACCGCTGCGAGCTTAGACAGTTCATTATAGCCCGACAATTTCGAGCGCGACCCTCTATGGGAATGAGAGGCGGTGGCGGGTTAAATTATAAAGATACTAGCTTCTGCCCGCGGCTTCGCACGCGTTAAATTCGGGCTAACATAGAAGAGATTTCGGATTTTTTATTAGGAAGCGCCCGCCAGAATAGCCAGCAGACATTAGATTTTTTCCTACTTTCTCGACACTTATCGTCATATTTTGGAAAATTCAAACAAAATCTTTATAAATTGTAGTCTATGTGCTATTCCGATGTATAAGCTACATTACTGTAAAGTTTCATGAAAATCCATTCAGTAGTTTTTGCGTGAAGGAGTAACAAACATCCATCCATCCATGCATACATCCATCCATCCATACTCACAAACTTTCACGTTTATAATATTAGTAAGATACATGATACCCTCATTTGTTTCGGCTTCATTTGTTAATTTTCTTACAAAATCGTGTCCTCAGATTACAGCAAGAATTGGAAAAGGCCACGCAAAAGGCGGTGAATGTGCTGACATCTGATGAGAGTTACGCGGTCGCGTGGCTAGGCGGCGCCACTTTTGCAGGTAACGCTCTATCATTTTCTTCCGTGGATGTCGCAAGGCGACTAAAGAAATAGATTTAGGTATGTGCAAGTTGCTAGCCTGTTGCCCATGGCACTGCTGTCCTTTTAGCAAGACAGAGCGCGATTAGAGATACGCGCGAGATAGACTATACCGGTCACTGTCTAACTAGAGACTTTAGAAAGTGACAAGTAGACTATCACGCGAGCGACGCGACTAGAGCGCGTTGCCGTGCTAAGCCTGACCTATTTCTTTCTTTAGTCGTCTCTTATGACATCCACTGAAAGATTGGAGGGGTGTCTCCTAAATCCAATATCACACGGAGAATTTACAGCATTTTCCCAATTATTTTGCAGGTATGCCCGGCACTCAGAAACTGTGGGTATCTAAGAAACAATACGACGATTTTGGGCTAAAGATTGTGAAAAATAAGTTCATGTGATTTCATTTTCACCAATTTTTTAACTGTCTTACCTGACACGATAATGAATAAACTTACGTAGATTACTTTGTTGTGTTTTTATTAGTTACAAAATATTTACAGTTTTCTATCGTCTAATGTTTTCGTTCCGTTCGTTTCGTTCTTTGAAACTTCTTAACATAAAGCCAAAGATACATTAGGCGACATTTGTCGTGCGACATGTCGAGCGATGTACCGGAAATCGGTACGACAAATGTCGCCTAATGTATCTTTGGCTTAAGTATACACATTTTTTTGTCATCAAAACATTCCATTTAATACACAAACAACCTAAGTATTAGGAGGCCTAGCATAGCAACACGCGCACGAGATAGAGTACCTATCACTTTCAGACGTTTCTAGTTAGACAGTGACAGGTATTATAGTCTATCTCTCATGGGGCTCTATTCGCTCTGTCGGGCAAGTTTTCTTTTATCTTTTATCCAGTGCGCTTGCTTGAGCTTTTTAGGGTTTCGTACATAAAGGGTGAAAACGGGACCCTATTATGCATGATTTCCACCAAACGGCCGGAATCGGAAAGAATTTTATGGTCTTTAAACGATACTGAACCTTACGGTCACTGTGTTTAAGTCTACATTACCTTATTTTTGTATTCCGTGGTCGCGGGCGACGTACGTCGCCTAGCTTTTGTAATGTAGACTTAAACACAGTGACCGTAAGGTTCAGTATCGTTTAAAGACCATAAAATTCTTTCCGATTCCGGCCGTTTGGTGGAAATCATGCATTACTGAGACTTCGCTGTCCGTCCGTCCGTCTGACGTCAGGCTGTATCACGAACCGTGCTAGCTAGACTGGTGAAATTTTCACAATTATGTATTTTTATTGCAGAATATTTAATCGTGTGTATTTATCGCGCGCCGATAAAAAATCGTGCCGGGCGCACTGTTCACATCAAAATATCGGATATCGGGATTGATACATTAATTTTCATAAGACTGTCTTAATATTATAGTTCATATTAGTTCGTAATCATAACAGTGATAATTAGCTCCCTTATCAACTTATCATTATTGTATTAACGTCACACCATTATGTCTTGTCAACTTTTGTTAATTTGATCTCACGAATCTATTGTTAAAAGTGGTGGACAACTTTCTTGACCGTACCATTACCTTCATTATAATTCGTTGATGTTTATTACGGTATCGTCAAAATTTATAGTATCGTTTACCTTTAGGAAGTATAAAAGCAAAATAAGTGTTAAATTTCACAATGATAAACTATTTTACCGTAGTACACTGAAGCTAAGCATGAAATATACGGAGTTTTCCGTCGAAATATGGTTGAAATCATTTTGTGATACAACCGTACAGCGTATTGATGAGTTTCGGCATTCATCAGGAAAGTTTGTTTCCCAAAGGCTCATCAAGCCTCACGTCGCCGCCATTTCCACGCTGTGCACATTGTTTGAAATAACGACACGGTTTTGATATTTCCGATGTTAAAATGATACCCTGAAATTTCATAAAATGATAATTTGTTCCGTGTGGTCGGCCAGACAAATCAACGACGTATTTTGTAGGTACACTTGAAATATACAGTCACTATTAGACCTGCCAGGCAAAACCTAACAAAATATATCAGGCCACGAAACGTGGAAGAGTCATATTTTTGTCTATGTAGCGTTCAATGTGCTCTGTCTACCCCATTTGGGAATACAGGCGTGAGAATATGTATGTATGTATTAAAAACTACGTTCTAGTATGAGCCCTAATATGGCTCGCTAGTCCGAACTTCATCCAGCATTACCAGTATTTAATTATCAGTAGTACTGAATTCAGTAATCTCTGAACTATGGTTAGAGCGCAGACTTAGGGTCTCACCAAACCAGTCGACGCCTTTTCGGCAAAATGCGGGTAGAAAAAGCTTTATGTCAAAGCAATAAGGGCGAACAAGACGTGAATTGGCTCGGCCATTCTCGGTCGAACGAGCCGAGCCGATTGACGTCTTGTTCGCCCTTATTGCGTTGACGTAAAGCTTTTTCTACCCGCATTTTGCCGAAAAGGCGTCGACTAATGTGGGGAGACCCTTAGTCTTTATAATCATAAAAACTAAGTCTGTTCTAACCACAGGCGTTTCTACGAAATATGAGCTCAACTAGAGCTGCACGGCGTGCAATTAATAAGGTTGCTAGACGTTTTACAAAGTGTACCTCATAATTGCCATATTTCATTTTCTTTTAGTAGGTACTTTAGTGCAGGGGTTCCCAGCCTTTTCTTGGTTGCCATTTTAATATTAGTCTTGTTGCCAAGGACTTAAAATTAGATGTAAAACGAACTGTTATAACCAAACTGAAACATTAATAAAAAAAATATGGCAAACTTGTTTTTTTTTTACACCAAAATAAATTAATTCACTTAGTGAATTCGATTCAATAGCATTATTGCAGATTCTACATTTTTGCAATTTAATGAGTTCTTCCTGGATTTCTTCTGTAACTTTAGTTTAAATTGTTTTTTGTTAATTGATTGGTGGATATTTTGAGTTGGTTTGAGACCACTGGTTGGGGTTGGGAGCCATTACTTTAGTGGCTGTGGAACTATTTTCTATGCAATTTTCCGTAATATTAAACCCCTAAGTAA
The DNA here is from genome assembly GCA_005406045.1 of Adoxophyes honmai. Lineage (NCBI taxonomy): Eukaryota > Metazoa > Arthropoda > Insecta > Lepidoptera > Tortricidae > Adoxophyes > Adoxophyes honmai. The sequence continues at coordinate 96,931 of BHDV01002634.1, read as the reverse complement.
TAATAATAATAATATAAGAGTCCGTCACCTGCTCACAACACATCGCATGTTGCACCCGCGCTCATCTGTTATGAGACTGTACATCCCGCGGAAATGTGGTGGTCGAGGTATCTTGAATGCCAAAAACCTCCACAACCGCGAGGTGTGCAGCCTCAGGGAATACTTCCTTCACAATGAGTGCAGGATGCATCGCGATGTTGTGGCAGTTGACAGAAACTTCACACCGCTCTCCTTGGCTACTGAGAACTGGCGTAAACCTAAGGTGTTGAGCACGGAAGATCGCAAGGACGTATGGATGAGCAAGGAGCTGCACGGGCGCTTCTACCGGGCCCTACATGGGCCTGATGTAGATTTGCTCGCGTCGGTAAACTGGCTACGCTTCGGCAACCTCTTTGGGGAAACCGAAGGTTTTGTCTGTGCAATTGCTGATGAGGTTGTCAAGACGAATAACTACCGGAAATATATCCTGAGGGACGGTACGGTCGACATTTGTCGGGCATGCCACCGTCCCGGCGAGTCAATCAGGCATATTATTTCCGGTTGTTCTCATCTTGCCAACGGAGAGTACTTGCACAGACATAACCTAGTAGCCAGAATTATCCACCAGCAACTTGCTCTTCAATGCGGCCTTGTAGAATCTGAAGTGCCGTATTACAAATACACACCGACGCCAGTTCTTGAGAATGGTCGTGCTACGCTCTACTGGGATCGATCTGTTATCACGGACAGGACTATTGTTGCCAATAAGCCTGATATCGTGATAATAGACCGATCACAGCGCCGTGCAGTGCTCGTCGACATCACCATCCCCCATGACGAGAACCTCGTGAAGGCCGAGAAGGACAAACTCAGCAAGTACCTTGACTTGGCTCATGAGGTGACCGACATGTGGGATGTGGATTCGACGATCATTGTACCGATAGTCGTCACAGCAAACGGTCTCATAGCGAAGAGTCTTGACTACCATCTTAGGAGACTCTCGCTAGACGGTTGGCTCAAGGGTCTGATACAGAAGGCAGTACTCCTTGACACGGCGCGCATCGTTAGGAGGTTCCTCACTCTGCAGCCCTAACCGCCGGTAGCTTGGGTCCTGCCCCGTTTTCGACGGCGTCCTAGGTTAGGTTTTTATAATGTTTTATATTTTGTAATCAATTTTATTTATTACTTTTATATAATTATATTGTAAAAACCTAATACTAAGAGAAAAATAAATATACTGAAATCAATAATAATAATATATCACTGGACAATTTTTACACCAATCACCTAGTCCCAAAGTAGGCAATTTAATGCCTGTGTTATGGGTACTAGACAACGGATAAACTTACTTATATACAGATAAACATCCAAGACTCGAAAGCAAACATTCGTATTCATCATACAAACATCTGCCCCGACCGGGGATCGAACCCGGGATCTTAAGCTTCACAGTCAGGTTCTCTAACCGCTGGGCTATCCGGCCGTCAATATTAAGTAATATTGTGGGTACGGGGAAAGCTTCAATGTTACGGTTTAGTCGTATAGTGGGTTTAAAAATTGCAATATGCGTCTTTGTATAGCGAGGGAAAATGATGGCAGCCACAGACTTATATCGAAGTAGATACCGCGAGTTCCTGCATTTGTATGAAAACCAAGCGTGCCACTTTTTCTCTACCTATTGTGACGTGAGCGCTTTAGTGATAGGAATTTACAGTCCGAGTGAAACCGATTCAAAGGTAACGCCACCTTATTCAAGTTGTCCTAAGCTCTCTCTAGGCAAGTAAACCTAATTTAAGTGGTACAAAACTAAGTGAAATCGCGTCGAAGGAAGAGCATTGCTCTCCCTTTTAGCTCCCTTTTGGCACACGAAGTACATACACTTGAGTCATCTATTTCGATATAAGTCTATGGTGGCAGCCAACTCGTAAATTTTAAGAGCGTTGCCGTTCTGATGGATACAATATTACGCAATTTTGTCAGCTTTTGTATTTTATAAATAACAATATTCTGAAGTCTATTTTTGTGATCCGTAGACGAAAATGGAATTTCACGTGTTGCCCGTTTCTACGGAATATTTTAAACCTTTTACGACATCCACGAAAGAAATGGAGGTGTGTTATTCTATAATGTTTTAAACTTTCGTGATTTTCACTCATATTCTTTATCTTGTGATAGGGTGACGGTTGATAATATTAATAAAACGCGGGTGGTTTGAGGAGCCGGTACTGATAATTAACAAATGCAGGTAGTTCCATTTTTATTTATTAAACAGATAGTTGAAAATAATTATTATTGTTTTACCTGTTTATACCTGGCAACCCAGTAGTTATGTCGGAAAAAAATAAACATCCACATACGTTTGTATATTCTATAGGTTTCATACTTTTGATTGGTACCTTTCTTCGTTAAACACATGGGCGCAACATTTTTTTTTGTAAGTTTTAATTATTAATGATTGTCTTGCCAGGATTTTTTTAGGTATTTCATATTACATACATACTTTTCATCCATTAAACAGATGAGTGAATGTCATTGTTAGTACGGATCCTCTACTATACTCTGGCGGTTTAGGTACTTAACTAAAAGTAAACAAACTTTGTCAGATTTGACAGGATAATGAGGTTTTTCCTTACTTCCCAAATTTTATCGGATATTTGATTAATTTAGCAAAGGAATTTATTGATCTGATAAATGTTAGTGTTCTAATTCCGATTGTTTCTGGTGTAGCTACCTAAACTTAGGCATTAACAGAACATTTTTTATTGTTTCTTTCCTTTGCTAAACTAGTTAAACATCCAATAAAATTTGGGTAGTAAAAAAAACCTTCTTAACCTGTCAAATCTGACACAAAGCGTGTTTACTTTTAGTTAAGTAGCTAAACCGCCGGAGTATAATAGAGCAAATTCGACAAAGTAACGCCTATGAGCGTAAAGCTATCACTACAACAGGCCCTCTCGCAAATAAATACCAATTCCTCTAAACGACCACAACCTTGTATAACAAATAGAAATACGATTCGAGAAAACTCAATAAAATACGTAAACGCCAGAAAAACGTGCAGAAACTATCTCTCATAAATAAATACACTTTTATCGGTACTGCCGAGGGTTTTCCACCCACGGATTACAACGATATACTTATGCAACAGTTATTTGTGACAGCTGGTCATTGAGGATAGAACCTACAGAGTACTAATGTCATCTTGGTTGTTTGGAAATTATTCCGCAAAACAATTGAAGTGATCGCTGTGTTCTTATTGGCCGGTCCAAGATCGCGCGTAACGCTAGTGCCTTTTTCTCTACGGTTATTGGCTCTGTACAGTTTCTGTGACAGTGACGGTGACGTTTAGTATGTTGGAATCAACAAACTATTTGCGGACCGGGGTTGCGAACATTGTTTCTCTATAGGTTCTATCCTCTATGCAGCTGGTTAAGTAAAGCGTACGAGTGGTTTGTAAAATTAGCCTTATGGCGAATTTGATAATGTGTCCACTGTCCATGAGTGTTCATGGCTTTTCATACATACATACATACATATTCTCACGCCTGTATTCCCATGAGGTGTAGGCAGAGCACGTGAATTAAAAAATCCAGTGCCACGTTTAGCGAAATCCAGGGTAACCAGATGGTTTAACGTGATATTGCAGTGACAGGTTGCTAGCCCATCGCCCACAATACACTAACCCTTTCCCAGAGTCGAATCTTACGACACCCACGGGAAGAAAGGGGGAGGTGCTATTCTATTTAACCCGGCACCACACGGGTATTAACTTTGCATTCATAAATAAAGTGAATAGAGTTATTTACGCTTATGTAACAGTTTTTAAAAATGTAATACATTGATACGGACGACAAATAATGGTTACTATGGCGGCAATTCTTATTTATACTCATACTAGCTTTTGCCCGCGGCTCCGCTCGCGTTAAATTCAGGGTAGCACAGAAGAGATAGCACACATACCAATTTATAGCTTTCTACATTGTAAATTGCGGAATTCTCCACAAACTTCCACCCCTCACTTTAGGGAAATGGGAGGTTTTGAAGAGACAAAAAGTAACCTATGTCACTCTCCATGCCCTAAACTATCTCTACCTAAAAAATCACGTCAATTCATCGCTCCGTTTAGCCGTGAAATACGGACAAACAAACAAACAAACAAACACACTTTCACATACGTTCCACATACGGATTGGTACGGATTCTAGGTAAGAGGTATGTCAGGATCATAGCAAGTGGAACAAAGAGGTCTCTGCCTACCCCTGTAGGAAAGAGGCGTGATGGTATGTATGTATGTTCTAGGCATTACATACATACGTTACGCCTGTATTTCCAAATGGGGTAGGGAGAAAACTCGAAACGCTGTACCTAAGTATTTATAGTCAAAACCATGGCTATTCCACGTTTCGTACAGTCGTTTCTGGCATACTTTTTAGGTTCTAAAATTGGTATTACCTAGGCTAGGTAGTTTCATTTCTCATGTCGAGCCGGGTTTAGGACAAAACTCTCCATTTCTTCTGTGGATGCCGAAATAGGCGACAAATAAGTTTGGGTTTATTTTTACGCGACAGGCTAGCAACCTGTCACTATCGTATACCTCTTTTATCAATGTCTTTTGTTATGAATTTGTCTATGTAGCGTTTCGTATGTTCTGCCTACCCTTTTAAGAATACAGGCGTCATGTATCTATGTATGATCTGCTGTGAATTTGTATGGAAAGTCGTCTAGTAAGTGAACGACCGCAATGTTCTAGTCTGGAAAGCTTTTGAATAATGCATAGTGTTGAACGTATGCTAGACTAGAAGTGCTATACAGGGTGCTTCACGAGGAAACCGTATAACTTCACCAGCGTATAGCTGAGGTCATAACAATTAAAAAATGTTATATGAACATAGGTCGAAATATGACTTTTTTTTTTTACTTTTCGTACAAACTCAATAAATTGATATTGGTTCACCAGTAACACAATGTTTTAGGATGAGCTGGCAACGCACAAACGCGCTGGCAGAGTCACAAAGACATTTCTTGTCAAAAATAAATAATTTTCAAGTAAAATACAGTGAAAAGATCCGTTTGCAAACGTTAATTACTGGCAAACTAAGCCGAATTCAGCTTACATTACATGACATTATAGTTTCTAAATATGGTCAGGAACACGGTGGTAAAGTTATGCGGTTTCCTCCCGAAGCACCCTGTATAGTCTATGGATGCATTTAGAACATTTCAAAGCTATTACACAGCTCATAAAATATAGTTAGGATGCGTGGTAGGGCTAGGGTAGCCAACTATAGCGTTGAAAACAGCGTTAATACTGATTTCCCCATGTACTTTTTAGGGTTCCGTACCCAAAGGGTAAAAATGGGACCCTATTACTGAGACTTCGCTGTCTGTCTGTCTGTCTGTCCGTCCGTCCGTCCGTCTGTCCGTCTGTCCGTCTGTCACCAGGCTGTATCTCACGAACCGTGAGAGCTAGAGAGTTGAAAATTTCACAGATGATGTATTTCTGTTGCCGCTATAACAACAAATACTAACATCAAAATAATAATCATAATTAAGGGGGGCTCCCATAGAAAAAATGTGTTTTTTTTTTTGCAGTTTGGGGTCTATTTAAATAATTGTAACAGCTAAATACTTGAAATGCTCACAGAATATTTAATTAAATATTTAATTTAAAAATAAATAATAAAATTAAAATAAAATTAATATTTAAGGGGGGCTCCCATACAAAAAAAATGATTTTTTGCAGGTTTTGGTACGGAACCCTTCGTGCGCGAGTCCGGCTCGCACTTGGCCGGTTTATTATCCTTTACCAGTACTGGATTAACTATGTAATTTAATTCTGCGATTGCAGAAGCGCGTAACTATGACATAATTATGTATTTTTACATACATACATACATCACACCTTTATTCTCGAAAGGAGTAGGTAGAGCATACGAAACGACACTCAGACAAAACCATAACTATTTCACATTTCGCAGCCACTTCTAGAAAATTTTGAGTTTTTTAGTTAATTGGTGCTGTTGTAGGAATCTTCACAGATTATATATTGTCCCGTGTGGTGCCGGGTTAGAATAACACCTCCCCCGTTTTTCCCGTGGGTGTCGTAAGAGTCGACTCTGGGAAAGGGTTAGTCTATTGTGGGCGATGGGCTAGCAACCTGTCACTGCAATATCACGTTTAACCATCTGGTTACACTGAGTTTGATAAACGTGGCACTGGATTTTTGAATTCATGTGCTCTGCCTACATCTCATGGGAAGACAGGCGTGAGAATATGTATGTATGTATGTATGTATGTATATTATATTTGTTTTGCCGCTACAACAATAAATAGTAAAAATTAAGTGAAATTATTATTGACCGGGCTCCCTGCAACAATCGTATTTTTTACAGTTTTCGGTACGGAACTCTTCGAGCGCGCAACTCTTTCTTCTAAAGTACTGTTTATTGTTTTATATTCTCCTCAGACCTAAATATGCTTTATTTTATGTAACAAAAATTGAACAAACCTAGGTAAAACGACGTGGTTCTTATGAGATGTGTCAGACGTCATTTTAAATTACGTTGTACCTCGTATCCTACGCTTTGTCAGAAATCGTACTTGTTTTATTTAGTAGGTTACAGAACACTTTTATTTATAATACATTTTTGTGTAATTTACAACTGTCACGTTTTTGTCGTAAACATCTTTTTTGACATACATACATAACCTCACGCCTGTATTCCCAAGAGGGGTACGCAGAGCACATGAATTCAAAAATCCAGTTCAACGTTTAGCAATTTCAGGGTAACCAGATGGTTAAACGTGATATTGCAGTGATAGGTTGCTAGGCCCATCGCCCACAATATACTAACCCTTGCCTAGAGTCGACTCTTACGACACCCACGGGAAGAAACGGGGAATTTATTTATTTTTTGACATAAAATGCTGAATTACGAGATTACGACTGTATTTCTGAATTTCATTCCTTTTCTCGTTTCTAGTGGGTCGAGAGGAAAAAATAGACGGCGAAATACGCAAATAATTTACAAGCGTGATTTTTTTTCGAAAAAGCCAAACGGATTGTGGCCATACAATCCCTGGCGCTTAACTCGCCCGTCGACTTTACAGCTGTTTAACCCAAATCCCTCAGCTTACTTTCTCCTGGTCAGATTCCATCACAGCCCCAACTCAAGTTCCTTTCCTTTCCTATCCCATTCCTTTAATACGGAATCACAACATGTGGAGAGGGATCTAAGAATAACCATCCATTTACAAATTTATAAGCCGAATCCCTTTAGATTGAATTAAATTTTGCGCAAAAAATATCCCCGCATCCCACCGGAAAAGGAACCGTATGTCGCCCCAAGAAACTAACATTCCCAAAAGCAAGATAGCACAAATGTGCGATTTGCTTTCCCACTATCAGATCGGGCATTACCAGAATACGGACGGAGGCCTTGGAATTCGACTTTATTTGGAGCAGAATAGGCGCCACGGCGGTTGTATTCTGACTAGGAGCGTTGAAACGGATAAGGGATTCGTGTCCACTCTTTGTCAAGTCACTGTTTGTTTCTTCCCTTGAAAACAAACCGGACAGCGTAGAAGGTCTTAACTCGAACACAGAACCACTTGGAATGCAGCCTTGAGGTTTGCTAATTGGGTTCAAAGTTCCTTGATACGCTGGTTCAGATAGGCCCAGAATTTTTTGGCGGGACCCGGCGTAGAAACAATGCTAACTTACGTTTTATACGAGATCCTGAAATCGTTAGACCTTGGGCGATGCGTTGAGATAGGAACTTGCTTTAGTTACCTTTTTCGGTGACGTAACGGTCACAGAATAAGAACCCTAGTCTTGAGACAATGCCTAGTTAGAGATTAGCCATAAGCGAATTCTTAGCAGGAAAGCTCTCAGGCAATCTTATTTATATCTTGACGGACTTCAAAAAAGGCGGATGTTCTATGTTGCACTGTACTAGTAAGTATTTTTTAGGCATGTTCACAGTTTACTCCGTTATTTGTAAACGGATTCTCTATCATCAAATCCAGATCTTATGACGGGATCCCAAGAAAATGGAGGGCTACCCTATTTTTATAGGCAGTTTGAGTTATCGGAATGTAGTTTAACCATTGCTTAAGTCATCTGCTGAGGACTGCAAATATTGCTCAACATTGTGGATCGCAAGTCTAAATAAAACAGAGTACAGAAAAATTCGTCAATGCCTCACTAAACTGATTACTTAATAGAAATTTTGCAACTTTTTTACTGTTCTATTCTTTTTTTTCCTCATACATTAATTCTATTCATAACCTGCTTTAAAGTGAACGTTTCAGTGATCGACGTTAGACTTATATTAGTCGACATACATTGAGTTGAAATTATTGAGATTAAAATGCTCGATCTTTGATTAAAAAAAAAACTTGCTAGCAAAATCACCTGTCGTACACTAAATGCAATCGGATTCCATAATATTTTACTAATTTTGCAATAATAATAATTAATAATATCAAAATATTGCAAAATTAGCATGCATGCATGTATGAAGAAACTAAATGAATGTGGATGAAGCAAAAGAGGTATGTCAGGATCGTAGCGAGTGGAACAAAGTGGTCTCTGCCTACCCCTGTGGGAAAGAGGCGTGACGGTATGTATGTATGTATGTATTTGATATTATAACCACACCACGTAAAACAAATTCCATTCAACAACTATGGTAGGGGTTTCATTTTTAAAAATACCTACACAATGGTTTTGTGTAGCTATACATATAGCTACAAAGAAATAATATTTCAACGCAAATGAAACATTTTCTTTTTCTTTTGCATTTGTCTATTTGTAGCGTTCGTATGCTCTGCCTACCTCATTATGAAACACAGGCGTGAAATTTACGTAATTGACTGAATTCCCGATTGATATGATGTTCTATATCTGTTCAGAAAAGATAAAAACTCCTCGTACAAAGAATCATTGATTTCCGAGGAGGCTGTACTTTTCATACCGCTAAATTACTTTCTGCGTCAATTTGGGCGTGACATTTTCATTTTCACGGAGTGCTTGGAGAAAGTATTTGACAGGCCGTCAAAAAATAAGTGATGCCTCGATCTCCGAAACAATTGCCTCCTATTTTCGCCGACTCACGCTCCTTGAGATGTGTAGTGGTTTAAATCTTTTTTTATCTGTCTTAGATTCATAGAGGATAGAACCTATTAGTGCAGTCAATGAAGCATTACTGCTCCGAATTTTTTTACTGTGAACCGAATTGCATACAATTTTGGAATTAGGTTCAT
>BHDV01002634.1:46682-85579 GCA_005406045.1 Adoxophyes honmai | reverse complement strand
AACGAGAAGTTTTCTTATAGTTGTGCTTTATACCGCTATATAACCGAGTTCCACGCGGGCGAAGCCGCGGGCGGAAAGCTAGTAATTCATAAGTAATATATTTTATAGTTTTTTCCTAATAATCGTTTTAATAGAAACTTCTTTTCTTTATGTTCAGAAACAGAAATATTATCGGCAAAACGCGGACATTTTGAAACAGCAGACATTTTGTGAAGCGAATAAACGACAGCCCAGATAATGTATCCTCTTAAAGGGAATTTCAGGGAATTCCCAAAAAACAAAGTCATCCCGCATCTATTAGGCAGAGGATAAATTACCGGCTGAAATTCCCTGGGGAAACTTTTCGAGGGACCGGGAAGTTTACTGCCAGTATTTGGTGTGACACCTTTACATTTACTTTTGTGTGAGTTTTGACCTCCGACGTAAAAGTGGGTAAGAGCTCAAAAGTTGTAAGTTACACTAGTATGCGTCTATTGGGCAGTAAAGTATAGTTTTTAGGTTTTTACTTAGTATTTTTACCCGTGTGGTGTCGGGTTTAGAATAACACCTTTCCTTTTCTTCCGTGGATGTCGTAAGAGGCGACTAAGGACATAGGTTAAGGTATATTTTAGGCGACAGGCTAGCAACCTGTCACTATTGCACCTGCCATCTCAAACCCTTAAAATATTATGCTAGAAGTGGCCACAAAACGTGAAATGGACATCGTTTTGTCTATAGCGTTTTGTGTGCTCTGCTTATCCCGTTTGGGAATACAGGCGTGATTGTATGTATGTATGTATTTTAGTGTGATTCATACCCTATTGACGTTACACATCGATATACAGGCTGAAATCAAATGGTGATATAAAATAAACTTTTCTTTCTCAGCTGATGCTGGATAATGGAATGCGCTAACTGGCTATACATTGAGGTCGTAATTTTGTTTTACCTTAGTATCAATATCTGAATTATATCAAATATTTTTACTGTAGGTATTGAACTAGTGCATTATGTTGCGTAGCAATAACCGAGTAAGAAGCACAAATGTATCACCAATAGTACTACTTCTTATCATAAAACTAAAAAATATGCCAGAAATGGCCACGGGACGTGAGATTTTCATAGTTTTGACTATGAAGCGTTTCGTGGGCTCTGCCTACCCCATTTGGAAATACAGGCGTGATGTGTGTGCATGTATTTATCTAAGTAAATTTTATTCTCGTGTGGATAAGATGGACCCTAAATATAAACTAAAAAATAAAAAAAATTGGTGGATTAAAATCGTGTGGTGCCGGGTTAGAATAGCACCTCCCCCTTTCTTCCCGTGGGTGTCGTAAGAGTCGACTCTGGGAAAGGGTTAGTGTATTGTGGGCGATGGGCTAGCAACCTGTCACTGCAATATCACGTTTGACCATCTGGTTACCCTGAAATTGCTAAACGTGGCACTGGATTTTCGAATTCATGTGCTCTGCCTACCCCTCTTGGGAATGCTGGCGTGAGAATATGTATGTATGTATGTAAAAAATTAAAAATACATTTTCCAGTCTCAATTTTCATTAACTGGGATCAAGTGCCATATTTCGCTGAAGGCAGGCGCAGGTTGGCAATGCGATTTATCATCTGTTCAGGTATCTGATAATGGCTTATTTTGACATATTGATGCAGGAGGGGAGAAATTATTTATGATTTTCCGTGGGATATCATGCCCCGTATTTCGGAATTGTTCGGTATTATTTAAAGTATTGCCTTGCCAGGCAAATAAAATATAAATAACTTGCACGCACTTTTAAAGCCTAGCCAATTTTTGGTGACGTCTGTCATGAATGCGGTTTTAGATTTATTTTCATCACGTTAATTTTAGCTTCTCTAATATAGCAACATTTTATAAAGACTTAGAGCCGTCTGGGAAAGGGTTAGTGTATTGTGGGCGATGGACTAGCAACCTGTCACTGCAATATCACGTTTGACCATCTGGTTACCCTGAAATTGCTAAACGTGGCACTGGATTTTCGAATTCACGTGCTCTGCCTACCCCTCTTGGGAATACAGGCGTGAGTATATGTATGTATGTATTAGAGCCGTTACGACATAGTCAAAGCAAATGTTATCAGACAAAATAAATGTATTATGTTCTTCTGAACGCATTTTATGTTCCAGTTGAGACTTGCAGTTGAGACATCCAATACCTTTCAACGAACAATTCTTGTACCTATATTTGTTTGTTTATATATTATGTGTATACAGCGGAAACGTCTCTAACGATTTTCATGAAAATTAATACTTATAATAAGTTTAGTGTTTCAAGTTTATCTACATACTTAAGTGTTTTTTCCGGGAAAACGCGATTCTCCAAGAAAAAAATTAAAAACCGTTATATGGTTTACTTACAAAATGTAAATAATCCGAGCAAAGCTCGGTCTCCCAGCTAGTACTACTCTAATTATTCAGTTCTGGATATGGCTGTGCCACCCTGTACCAGTAAACCGTGGTGATAATCAAGAAATTCACCGGTGCGTTTACTGTGAAAGAGTGCTATTGTGAATGGAAGGGTGACTTGTTAGAATGTTATCAAGATGGATAATGATGGATGGGACATCTTTCAGAGGGTTGGGTTTATTCCTGCTCTGTTGATTACATCTGTCTATTTTCGAGGTTTACTGCATTAAAACGATATAGAGATTAAGAGGGCACAAACATTATTTACGAACGTAATATAAGGTCAGGTGGGGGAAGAGAAATTCAGAGGCAGGGCAGGGGTAAGAGGCACCACAGACCATAACTCGTACGAGTTATGAGTGAGTATGGTCTGTAGTGCCCTCTTACCCCTGCGTTTCTCTTCCCCCACCTGACCTTAGTGGTTTTGGACCAAAGTTTAAAAAATCGTGAAAAATAAATTAACTCATATTTAGCCATGAAAAAAATATGGTTAGACTAATCATATTCTGTAAATTTACAATGAAATTGTTTCATTTGTAATTGCATTAAAATCAATGAGAAAAAAATAAAGTAATGGTTCAATTTTGAAATTATGTAAAAAATATTTCAATAATAAAAACCAATAATTTGATTCATGTAACACCGTTATTCCTCAGTAGACTATATTGTCTATCAGATAATAACAAGTTTATATAGTTTATGGTAAATTTTAATGGAAAATTTTCAAGTGAAAGACAGCTCTGACGCGTATTTTTGTGAAAACCCTTCAACAAATTGGCTAAGTAAAAGAAATCTGTGTTGTTAATAAAATAATATTTACCGTTAATCCCAAGAAAAAGAGTTTATTTATATGTTACAGTAGTTTTTCTTAAAAAACTTAAGGATTTATAGCTTTGTAAAGCATTTAAAAAACATCAAAATCGCCGAATTGTGTTTGCAATCTTGATATTTTGTTTGAGGCTTTCACTGTAATGTTGCTGTCAAGATTTTAACGCACATGGTCGTTCGTGGAACCTAAAGAAGTTTTGACTATCTGAGGTATCAGTGAATGCGTTAAAGGCTAATTATTCAGAAACTCTTGATCAACACAAAGTAGAACTGTTTAATTTAAAAAATAATCCAAACCTAAATTTCACCAATGTTACGGAAAGTCACGAAACTTGAAAACTTTATCGAAAAAAAAAATGCACTCATGAAACGATACAAAGTAAATCCCGAGACGATGTCATTTTGCGAAGCCACTTTTAGCAGATTTTAAGTTAGATTTCAGTGGTACATTTATGACAAGTTTCTAGCCTAACGTCAGAATAACAGCATCCGACATTAAAACAAAAACAAAATATGAAATGGAAATCTCAAAACAGTGAAACTTTTACAACCTTTAATTTTACCTGTCCCGTTCTTTTTAAACAAATCTTGCAAGTTAATTTGATCCATTTCCTGGTTCCCGATTGAGCTCAAAGTTTGTACACTAATGTAAATCGAATGACAATGCAATAATCTGGTACCTAGTCGACTTGTGGATCTTCAACGGTTGGTGTAATTGACTTGAAATTTGGTGCACATATCTACGATGGATTACAATGAAGTTGGCAAAAAGTGCAGTCGGCAAAATAAAGCTTATTCCGAAAAAAATGCTTAAGTTACTACAAGTCCTGTGTGATGTCGGGATAGAATAACACTTCTCCGTTTCTTCAGTGGATGTCGTAAGAGGTGACGAAAGAAATATGTTTAGGTATGTTTCAGACATAGAGGATAGAACCTATAGAGAAACAATGTTCGCAACCCCGGTCCGCAAATAGTTTGTTGATTTAAACATACTAAACGTCACCGTCACTGTCACAGAAACTGTACAGAGCCAATAACCGTAGAGAAAAAGGCACTAGCGTTACGCGCGATCTTGGACCGGCCAATAAGAGCACAGCGATCACTTCAATTGTTTTGCGGAATAATTTCTAAACAACCAAGATGACATTAAAACTCTATAGGTTCTATCCTCAATGGTTTCAGACGACACGTTAGCAACCTGTCACTATCAAACTACTAACTGTTTGCAAACCTAAATATGCTGGAAGTAGCTGCAAAGCGTAAAATAGTCATAATCTCGGTTTGTGTCACGTTTCGTGCTCTCTGCCTGCCTCTTTTAGGCTCAACTCACACCTAAAAAGCGGCGAAGGGCAGCGAAGCGAAGCGCAGTTTCAGTGTCATGAGAATTTTAACTTTATTTTCACGCAAATACTTATTAACGCATGAGAAACAAGAACGAGGCGCGCGGATGCCCGCGGATCCAGCGGATTCTGTAAACGGAGCCATGCGCCTGCGCGAGAAGTCACGGCAGTCCCGAGAATGCTCGAGCAAAGTAGCGAGCGGCCGCTGGCAATATACCGCCCCACGCCCCCTCCCCCGCGCGTTCCCTCGAGTTTTGTTGAAAGTGAACTACGCATAGAACGACCCGTGAATTTATCGCGGGCGGGTTTGAGAAGGCCCGCGGAGTCCCGCGATTTCTCGCGCATTCCAGCGACTCCTCGAACAGTCGCTGGAATCCTCGCGCCTTCCCCACCAAGCGGGTCGTTGCCTTTCGCCGCCCTCCGAGTTGAGGAACATAGGCGTGATTGTATGCATGTAAGTTACTTCAAAACGGTTCTTAATCTGTTTCAATGGGTTATTACATCTAACGTTTTCACTTGACCACAACAATAGGACGTCCTTCATGCAAATCCACAGGCAATGTCCAATAGACAGGTCACCGCAAACGCATTGACAGCTAACTAACCTGTTAATTGAGTTGCGTGTAGATTGGCCACGCTAGGACGTATTTCAAAGGCCAGGAATTAAATTGACAAGGGTTTACAAGCTCAATAAAGTTATACGACTGACATAAATCCGAGCCGATCTCGTTTCTACTTGAAAGCATGAGGATTGCAATGTTACAAAATATTAAATCACAAGTTAACATCTTAAACATAAAACTATGTACTGTGAGAATTAATTAAAGTGAAGTAAAAAGGATCTACTCACGTCTTTATGTCGGGATTAGCTCGACATGTTTCGGGGAAATTGGTGACTCATCATCCAGAGCTACGTGCCACGACGGCGGAAAGTCGCACTATGATATGACTAAATAGATCCGTTTTGTTTCACTACAAATGAACAACACCAGCGAATAGACCTAGTGTGGGTGCCGTCTGTATCGCTACCACCATTTAAAGCAGGCCGCACACCAGGCATTCAATTGTTTCTCCACAATTGTAGCGCCACATTTGAAATGCGACACATTTAACGCCCCCATACTTATAAGACTGACTAAACAAATCTATACGGGGAATTTGGATGGGTGCAGTGGGAGGGGAAGACCTAGACGGACGTTCCGTGACCAAATCGCGGACGTTTTAGAAACAGGTCAGGTCAAGAGTACCCGAAACCGACGAGCATGTATGAGGAGATTGATGAACGTGGATGAATCAAAAGAGGTATGTCACGATCGTAGCGAGTGGAACAAAGTAGTCTCTGCCTACCCCTGTGGGAAAGAGGCGTGACGATTATGTATGTATGTATGTATACTTATATTCCTACGTGAGCACGCACACCGACGCCACAAAATCTGTGGGCGCTACAATTGCGGAGAAACAATTGTATGCCTGGTGTGCCGCCTGCTTAACCGTTAATTCTGTTGCTGGCACTGTACGAGTATAATATGTGTAAGACACGGTCCAATATAGTTACAGCAATATTATAATAATTACTGTAAATGTGCAAATGCCCCGCTGTCAGTGACATTGCTGATCTGTACTAGGGGTGTTGCGGATTATCGCATCCATATCCGCAAATGCGGAAATCCCGAATTATCTTTGTTAGGGAAATTTACCTCAATAGTTGGAGCGAAATGAGGACGTTTCATAAGCCACGTCTACACTAGAACTATCTTACTGTTGCTGGTTACTGTTACATACAACACTAACCCTCTAAACCTACCCTCGTTAATGTTATTTCTTTTTGTATTCGTTCATGTGTGTGTCTGTTTTTGTATTGTTTTAATTTTAGCATATACCTGTAAAATGTTAAAATTCAATTCTTCTTCTTCTAGTTATAAGTTTCCGCGTCAGCGTTGCGGCTTGCCGCAATATTATGCTGAGTGCGGCCCTTTTGGCGCCATTTGGCACGGAAGTGGCATGCACATTTTTAAGTTATTATTATTTATTTATTTAGGATAATTTATGTATTTTAGATAAGTTCATTATTATGTCTGTGTCAAATTGTTGTCAATAAATGTCTTTCTTTCTTTCTTTTAACTGTTACAACTCGCGGATCAGCACCCGGCCTTACGCAAGAACAAATTACAGAAATATAACATTACTTCGTTAGTAATTACTTGAATTTTAATCAAAATAAAGCCCTTCTGTATTTGTTTGAGCTTGGAGGGTTACGGGAAATCGAAAATTCAGGAATTAATTAATAAACGGAACACCGTGTCGAAACCTCGTTAATTTTAACGAGGTAATTAAATAATATTATTTTAGGGTACCGTAAGGGTGCCACTGCGACCCGGTTAAAGATTGATGTCTTGCTACATGACTAACTCCTGAACTGTATAGTGACACTAAGAATGTTCATTGTTGTATTCACAGAACAGAAAAAAACTAGTAGAAGTGCCCCGCCCACTGGGCACGTGTGTCAACGTTACGCGGGACTCGCCTTAGTCCGCAGCTTTCATTATACGTGAAAGTTGAGCGAACGATTTTCTGTAAATATGTAAATGTACCCTATTCTGCAATTTCAGAAGGTAAAAACGATAGCCGCAACAAAAATATTACTCATGGCGGATCAATGAAAGCTGCGGACTAAGGCAAGTCCCGCGTAACGTTGACACACGTGCCCAGTGGGCGGGGCACTTCTACTAGTTTTTTTTGTTCTGTGGTTGTATTACTGGAGATTATATGCCGAACCACAATTACTTATAATCCGTGCGGTGTCGGATTTAGATTAACACCTCTCCATTTCTTCCGTGGATGTCGTAAGAGACTAAGGACATAGGTTAAGGTATACTTTAGACGACAGGCTAGCAACATGTCACTATTGTACCTGCTACCTCAAAACCTAAAAATATTATGCTAGAAGTGGCCACATAACGTGAAATAGTCATCGTTTTGTCTATGTAGCATTTTGTGTGCTCTGCCTACGTCGTTTGGGAATACAGGCGTGATTGTATGTATGTATGTATAATTACTTGAAGTAACTATAAGTTAAGTAACTAGAAAAGTATTTACTTCATTTAAGAATCTCCTGTGTGGTCTCGGGTTGAATAACACCACTCCAGTTCTTCCGTGAATGTAAGAGGCGACTAAGGAAAATAGATGAGGGTATATTTTAGGCGTCAGGCTACCAAGTTGTCACTTTTATACCTCTTTTATCCATCTTGGTACAGTCAAGGACTTTAATTCATGAGCCACCATGGAACCAATCCACAGTAAACGTCATAGTGACATCCCATTAATTACCAAGGGAAATCGTAAAGATTTTTTCTTTGAAAAGGTTCTATGGTGGCTCATGAATTAAAGTCCTTGACCGTACCAACAAATTATGCTAAACGTGATTAGATTAGATTTATGGCTTTGTCTATGCTGCGTTTCGTGTGCCTACCCCGTTTGGGAATATACGCGTGATGTATGTACGTATTTAAAAAAAACTAATAATTTTGTTTAAAGCTAACGAAGAATCATTTTTATCAATCCGTGGGACTTGATCACCCTTTTATTTACAGATTTTAATTAACTACAGTAGAGTTCTAATATTCATCCGTACTAATATTATAAATCGGAAAGTGAGTTTGTTTGTTCCGCTTTCACGCCGTAACTACTGAACCGATTGCTTGCAGACGTAAAGATAGAAGTCCGGATTAAATAATAATATAAGGGTGCTTTTTCTCCCGAAAATAAATGATGTTCCCGAGGGAATGTTCGCTTTATACCGCAATATAACCGAATTCCACGCGGGAGAAGCCGCGGGCGGAAAGCTAGTAGGCCTAGTATAATAAAAGCGTTAAGTCCTTTATCGAGTCATAATTATCGAGTATTTAGTCGCGGCTCAAGCATTAGAAAGGATTCAGGCCATTGTTTCTTCGAAACAAGGCTTTAGAAGGTGCTGAGTTTCAATCATAACTTATTTTTTCTAAAAGCATAAGTGCTGCACTTGAGTCTTTATAAAAGAATAGAGTCCTTTGTCGAGGACTCAAGTCTCTAAAGAAGACTAAAGCCTCAATCACGTTTGAAACAACTCGAGCTTCTATGTTATGACTAGATCCGATAAAAGCCGTTAAAAGTCGAGTCTGCCATCTTTATTACCACTATCCAAAACTGGATTTTTTCGCTATATTCCTGTTTTAGTTCGATTTTCTGTTTGCAATAAAACTTTGCCGGTTGGAGTGTAAAACTGAACAAATCAAACTAGACCCCCATTTGCCCTATTTCTCCCCCTATGGAAAGAGGGGTAAAGTTTAAAGCCACCGTTATCTGTTCTTTAGTTATGGCGAGGAACACCGAAGAACATAGGCAAGACTTCTTAATTCCTCTGAAATACCTAGACTTAGGCCAACCAGACGAGATAAAGAATGTAAACAAAGTGTCAGAGGTTGACGCCATAAACTGCATACGAGTGATAAGGATAGAGATAATAATCTGACTACCGCCACGTAACTCAGTAACGGTACCATTGTTTATGTTTATTATCTCGTCTGGTTGGCCTTACTCTAGACACATATACGTTGCCCGTGTGGTGCCGGGTTAGAATAGCAACTCTTTCTTCCCGTGGGTGTCGTAAGAGTCGACTCTGGGAAAGGGTTAGTGTATTGTGGGCGATGGGCTAACAACCTGTCACGCTATCACGTTTAACCATCTGGTTTCCCTGAAATTGCTAAACGTGGCACTGGATTTTTGAATTCATGTGCTCTGCCTACCCCTCTTGGGAAAACAAGCGTGAGAATATGTATGTATGTATCCATATACGTGAATTCTCAAGGGGTAGACAGGGCAGGCGAAAATAGCATGGACAATTTCTGATTTTATTCGTAGCTCTAAGGCTAAGCGCGCACTACGACTTTTTGTCGTGCGACACCATTTTAAAATAGCGCTGTACATACTGATTTTTTCATCATAGTGCGCGCGATGACATAATATATAAACCCTTACGTTGCATTTCTGCGATAAAATTGTCGCGCGACAAAAAGTCGTAGTGCGCGCTTAGCCTAAGCGGCGACTAAAGGAACAGGTTGCTAGCCTGTTGCCTAAAGCACACCTAATTAAACCTGTCTGATTCGCCTTTTATGACATCCACACAAGAAATGAAGAGGTGTTATTTTATTCCAATACCATGCAGGTTAATTAATTAGTTGAAGAACCACAGGAATCATTTGCTTTGAAACCGTTAAGCCACGGACTAGTCACAATGAACGTAATAAAGATTTCCTTTGACAAGCATTGCAATGTCTACAGGGTGTCCCATAAATCGCAACCAAGCCTGACACCGGAGGTAGGTCTATCCAAGAGCTATCGAACCAACCTAACATGGCCTCAGTAAAAGTTGGACGGTTTTCGAGATTTTGCAAATTTAGTGTTTTTTTCTAACTTCGCCCTTTTTTCACCTCTTAAGTACCATAATTTGTTTAGATAGCTCTTAATCCTCATTTTTTTTATTGTTACATAATCACAAATAGTTAAATTTTATAATAGCAGTGTAATTTTGTTCAAAACGTACGAGAGATATGAATGAAACGTAATTGATTCTCATAATAAATGATCAACCAAAACTATAAGTTGGCATTTGATCACCTGCCCTGAAAAAAATATACTAGACCATGCAAGAGATTATTACTTTAAAAACTTGCGTATGTTATGGCAATTTCAAAAAAGTATAATATTTGATGGTTAAGCAGGTAAATTATGAGATTTTGGAAGATCTTGCCAACGTGCCATTAAGTTAATTGAACGTTAACTATCGCTAATTGTTTGAAATAGGTACCGTACTTTGTTAATTATTATCTGTAACATGGTATTTTTAAGATTCCGTAACCAAAGGGTGAAAACGGGACCCTATTATTGAGACTTCATTGTCTGTATGTCTGTCTGTCCGTCTGTCACCAGGCTGTATCTAAAGAACCGTAAGAGCTAGGCAATTGAAATTTTCAGAGATGAAGTATTTCTGTGGTCGCCGTAACAACAAATACTAAAATCAAAATAATAATAATTATTAAGGGAGGCTCCCATAGAAAAAATGTGATATTTTGGCCGTTTTTGGTACGAAACTCTTCGTGCGCGACTCCGACGGTTCTCAAAGATGGATTGGATGGTGTATTCGGGTCAGAGGATGCCGATTTGAAGATTTGTTGTAAAATATTTCTAATTTTAAAAATTATTTCCACCAAGAAGCGGCGACTAACGTGGTTCTACATTTTATCAAGTTTAATGGCACTTTGACATTGCTTATTGTTTTAAGCATTAGTATTTTGTAGTAAATTGTAGTGACAAAACAAACACGTAATCTGTGAAAATTACAGCTCGCAGAATGACGACTAATATCACTTTTTTTCTATGGGAGCCTCCCACAGAACAGAAAAAACTAGTAGAAGTGGTGAGTGGGCGGGGCACGTGTGCCAACCTTATGCGGACATCCGCAAGACTCCCTTAGTGCGCAGCTTTCATTCATGCGTGACAGTTGAGCGAATTTTTTTCTGAAACTATGTAAATATGCCCTATTGTGCAGTTTTAGAATGTAAAAACGATAGCCGCAACAAAAATATTACTCATGGCGGCATTTCGTATCATCGGTAAGTGCTATTTTATATTATTTCTGATTTTTCTTTGCATTTTTATTCTGCGTGACATTTCTGAGCTATTTGATATTCAAAATTGAGCTTTATGTGACAGTCAGTAGGTCGATTCCTGCTTGTGTCAAATAATGTCAATTTTTCTAGAAAGTTCTCTACTCGGAAGTACGTTGAACTTGCAAAATTAGTGAGAATGTATTGTCGATAAAGTTATCGATAATAGTTTTTTTAGTTTCGAATGAATTATGTAAAACCAACTATTTTAGATTTCCTCATCATCCTATTCAAAAGGAAAAATGGATCGAGGCGACTGGGAGACAAAATTGGATGCCGGCGAAAACTACATAGTACAACATGTTCGGAACATTTTAATGAGAACGATGTTGTTATTACTCCAAAAGGCTACAGATATTTAAGTAGCACGGCTATTCCAACGCGAAATATTGTCACGGTAATGAATGTATGTATACATTTTTTATTTTAGAAATTTTTTTACCGTACCATATCTCAAAAGGTATAATAACGAAACCATCCATGCGTTTGTCTGTCTGTCACTCTGTTTTCTCCGAAACCTCTCAACCAAAAATAGATACTAGTGTAAGTTTAGTTTTTTAAATATTTATTACTAACTAACTAACTACGTTATCATTTTTATAGATTAGTACTGGAGATTACATGAAACCGTGTCGACTGCGGCAGTTGTGCAAACGTTCCGCTGACGGCGCTGTCTCAGTTTCCATACAATTTTTGTAATAACTCGCAAAAAAAATTATCGACTTTATGATCGTTTTAGACACACTAGACGTACTGCTTCGTCCTCCCCCGCGTCTCAGTACCGCGCGGGCGAGGACTCAGTTACGCGGTCTATCTATAGTTAGCTAATATCGATAGGTACAAGAACATGCCTGTTAGAGTTGTGCCTGCTCGGTCTTCAAAAAGAGCGCTCCGATCTAGTTCAATCGGTAAAAGGAACTAGTTCGCTCTTTTGGCTCCTTGCTCCTTTCCTTGCTCCTTGCTCCTTTCCTTAGTTCAGAGCCAGAGCGTAATTTTGAGAGCTGGGAAGGAGTAACTCTTTTCGTCCTAGGTCCGAAATGAAGGATGCGGAACTAAATAGTTTGATATGAAAATACTACTAAACGTAACAATGTATTTAATTATGCATTTTAAACGAACTATTAAAATAAATTGCACATTTCAAGAATGCTTATTTTTGGCAAATATTTGAATAAGTTATGCGTCTCACTCGCACTCGGGCAGCACACGCCTTGAAAGAGTCTCGCCTTGTCTCGTTCACACAGAGCGGCGCGCTCCCGCTCCGTGCTCGCGCTACATTACGATTCAGGAAAGGAGCGCGGGAGCGAGATCGAGATCGACTTATATCGTTTGTGAGGAACTAGTTCAATTCGCTCTGTGGCAGGATTCGCTCTTTTTAGCTCTTTGCTCCTGACCGACACAAGCTTAATGCCTGTACATCTCTAGTTCTATATCACAGTCTTAGTCTAGTTTTACGTCAGTCTTAGTCCTTAGTGCTTACTTCATAGTTCGGCTACTCAACTCAAGATGGCAGTAGTTTGTATGTATAGTTAAATGTCATGTCCAGGCGTAATAAGCAACAAATGCGAGTAATGAATTGTGGACAGTGTGACTCAGGCATAAGGTCTAATATATTATTAGCTGACTGCTGCTTCTTGTTTCCTTTTGAATAAAACATTTCTACCAATCACATTCAAAATGTCTATGTAGTTAACTTTGTGTTGGTGTGCGCAACGGCGACACTGGTTCTGAAAGTAATTGACGCATAAGGCACTTCCATTGTATTTTCTATTCCGTGGAGCCTCCCTTAATAATAATTATTACTTCGATTTTAGTATTTGTTCTTATAGCGACCACAGAAATACGTCATCTCTGAAAATTTCAATTGCCTAGCTCTTACGGTTCTTTAGATACAGCCTGGTGACAGACGGACAGACGGACATACAGACAGACAGACAAACAATGAAGTCTCAATAATAGGGTCCCGTTTTCACCCTTTGGTTACGGAATCTTAAAAATACCATGTAACAGATAATAATTAACAATGTACGGTACCTATTTCAAACAATTAGCGATAGTTAACGTTCAATTAACTTAATGGCACGTTGGCAAGATCTTCCAAAATCTCTCAATTTACCAGCTTAACCATCAAGTATTATACCTTTTTTAAATTTCCATAACATGCGCAAGTTTTTAAAGTAATAATCTCTTGCACGGTCTAGTATTTTTTTTTCAGGGCAGGTGATCAAAGGCCAAGTTATTGTTTTGGTTGATCATTTATTACGACAGTGAATTACGTTTCATTCGTATCTCTCGCACGTTTTTAACAAAACAACACTGCTATTATAAAATCTAACTATTTGTGATTATGTAACAATAAAAAAAATGAGGATAAAGAGCTATCTAAAAAAATTATGGGACTTGAGAGGTGAAAAACGGGCGAGGTTCGAAAAAAATACTAAATTGCCAATATCTCGAAAACCGTCCAACTTTTACTGAGGTCATGTTAGGTTGGTTCGATAGCTCTTGGATAGATCTACCTCCGGTGTCAGGCTTGGTCGCGATTTATGGGACACTCTGTATAATTTTTACTGTTCGAAACATTCATACATACATACAGTTACGCCTTTGTTCCCGAATAGGGTAGGCAGAGCACACGTAACGTGACATAGACAAAGCCTAGATTATGTATTTCACGCTTCGCAGCGTCTAGCATAATTTTAGTAGAAAACAGACGGAAGTGGTAGTATAATAGTAACAGGTTGCTAGCCTGTCGTCTAAAGCATACCTAAACATCCTTAGTCGGCTCTTACATCAACGGAAGGTATAGAGAAGTGTTATTCTATCTCGACACCACACAACACTGTTCGATAACATACAAAACAATAAAGTAAAACTACGACCAAGTCCGAAACCGCAGCCATCAATGCCCGCGGCCCTCGCCAAATTTATGACCAGCATAAATTCAAATATACCTACCCTACTTACCTATTCGGCCTGTTTTTACCCTTCATTTAATCTAAGATAACAAAGGAAAGTTCCGCTTTCATGAATTTGAATTAATACCACAGAAATTGGAGGGGCAAGACGAAATATCAAATTAGGTGACTTTAGGCACCATGTGGCGTCGGTTGAGGCGTGATGTACTGATGTATCATCATCACTACATATTATAAAACAAAGTCGCGGTCGCTGTCTGTCCGTCTGTATGTTTGCTTCAATCTTTAAAACTACGCAACGGATGTTAATGGGGCTTCTTTTAGTAGATAGAGTGACTCTAGAGGAAGGTTTATATGTATAAAACAAGCATAATATTGTAGAGGAACACAGATTAATTTACGTATTTCTGGTATGAGGTAGGTATTTTTAATATTGGAGCCGCGCGAAGCCAGGGCGGGTCGCTAGTGTATGTATAAATACGATAACAGGTGGATTTTTGAAAAATTCACAAAACATTTAGTTGTATATCTACTTTAAAAGTAAATAATACCACCCGTACAAAAGGCATACAGTTTTGCAACTTTTGGTACTGAACCCGTGAACCGCGAGTCACCTCGTACGTTGCCAGTTTTTTGCAGTTGTCACTTAAACCTCAACAAATGACAATCGTTTGCGGCCCATCCCTTCTGCCGCGATTGATGGGGCCACAGGTTACGTGCCCTGCCCGGTATTGATGGCTGTCATATGTCACCATCGGCAACAGGTACCCGTGATGAATAGACATTGACAATGGATTGACAGTGCGCTGTGAGCTCGCGATTGACCTAAAAGACGTGCGTTTTCTGGTTTATCCATGTGAGATTGTGTATTCGGTGTTGAGTCTATAGTGCTATTATAATGACCAGGGAAAAAGTGGTGACGGTGGTCGTAGCAACGACAGTTCGCACGAAGGATGTTATTAGTTAATTACCTCAATGAAAGGCCAATTGCTTTGAAACCGACTTCCTAAAATATTAAAAAGGTTGTTGTCTTTTTAAAATTAACAAAAAGTAAGTTTATTTGCTTGTCTTTTGTTTTTCCTTCCATTTCGCGTCTTATTTTTTACCCAACCCGAGTAGACAAACACCGAGACTTTTAAAATCACCTATTCTAATCTAATCTACCAGTTTCTTGCGGCGCATTCTTCTTGGCAATGATGGTCTTTCCGAAGCGCTGGTAGACTCGAAAATGACGTGTAAAAGTGCTTTTAGGAGCCTATTTGCGTAAATAAAGTTTTGAATTTTGAATATTGTATACGTACCTACTGAAGTAGAATTAATTGACTTTTCCACAAATATTCTTCAGGGCATGTGCTTCATAGTCTAACAAATCAGGACAAGTCCAAACAAGTCAACGTATTGGAAATTTAAGGAGCTAACGTCAGTTTTGTTCACTTATGATGATCTAGTGTTGTGATTTCCAAAATATATTATAGTTTTGTTATGATGATTATTGTATAATTAAGTAAAGACAGTAAATTGTGGGTGTTGTTAACATTAAAAGTGAAACTGTGTAAAATAAACGGGTAGATTTGATTTGTGTCGCGGCTGTTAACGTACGCTCGGAGAAGGCGAAGTCGTGGTATAAATAAGGAATCATTGTCTGAGGAGAGTTAGTCAGTTGGCATTTGACTAAAACATTGTACTTATAAGTAAGAACGAATAAACCAGTATCTGTGTACAGTATTCCCAAGAAAATAAGTCGTATCGGCTGTTACCGTCTGCGCCGAGAAGCACAGAACGATATCCGAGAGTACCCGAACTCGTAATTTATCTATATTGAACTGTATTTACAAACGCTCTGGGCACAATTTTGCTTGCTATGCACACAAACTTTGTCGGCTACTCGACGCAATTGGCGCTGGGGAGCTAGACATCTGTCTAAGACTTCAATCAATAACCAATCACAACGCAAGTGTTCAGCGCGCGAAATATCGTTGGTAGATCGAAGTTTCCCGCTCCACAAAACTGATTTACTACGCAGGTATATCGTGGAGCATTCTTTGTTTGGTAATACTGTAGTACCGAGTATTATTACACTAGTCTTACCTGAGCTCCCACCATGCCTTCGCGCAGCCTCGGCAGGTCAGTGTGGCTGTACTTGGAGATGGACCAGGGCTCCACACGCGTCAGGTCGGTGTCCAGTTCGAACTCATTGATCTGGTTGCGGAGAAACTTCCTGATGTTCCACGGGAGGTCGTTGTGGCTGGAACAGGAGAACAGATTGAAGAAACCTTGCGAAGACCTACGGTTATCATGAACAGTAACCCACGAACTATGAAGTGGAACCCTTTCAAGCGAGTAATGTCAGTGAGCTCACGGTAATGGTACTGACCTTGACAATACCGTTTAGCTGTTTAAATTTAAGTTCTTCTTTATGGTTTTCAACTCTTGCTGGGCTATTTATCAAACACTCTTGGAATCACGATTGCTTTTCTGATTGTTCAAAACCAATCGCTTTAAAATTAAAACAAATGGTTTTACGTATTTCATGACAGTCAAAACCTACGCCCAGGCTATGCTGATTCTTTGCGCCGTGGAGTAGCCATGCTGATCATGATCACCGATTAAAAATCACTGAGTATTAAGTGCTTAAAACGGTCACTTTTACATTGCGCCGCTTTGGCAAGCATCGACTTTCGTCAAAGTATGCCGTGTGTTGAGTACACGCAAGAGATACATACATACATATTCTCACGCCTGTATTCCCATGAGGGGTAGGCAGAGCACATGAATTCAAAAATTCAGAGAGAATACGCAAGAGACACTGGATCTATTGTAACAAACTCAGGTGGCGATGACGCGTGTGGATGTTCTGACCGTTTTAAGCGAATTTTCTGTAAAAAGATAACTTATTCTTACCCGTCAGTGAGTGGCACTTCTTCTAATATCTGCTTGGCGATTTCGAGCCTTTCTCGATCATAACTCGCCGCGGCCACGACCGCCATGATGGCCAGGAGAACGCAGGCCACCGCGCGCCGTTCGCAAGGGTTCACCATCCTCACTGGGGACAAGAGAACATCAAATTAACATCAACTGAAATATTACTGGGGTATTATATGGGGTGAACAGCAATCTAATACGAGCACTAAAATCTCTTTATGAGGATTCTAGTGCTTGTGTGAGGATAAACGGGGCGTATACTGACTGGTTTAACATCGAAAGAGGTGTTAGACAAGGATGTGTTGCGTCACCTTGGCTGTTCAACCTATTCATGGATACATGTTTGAATGATTTGAAGAGTTATGACTGTGGACTAAAAATGAGGGAGTTGACCATCAAATGCCTCCTATACGCTGACGACCAAGTGTTGGTTGCATCGTCGGAGGAGGAGTTGCAGAGGATGGTTAACATTTTATGTGATGCATTAGAAAGGAAAGGTATGAAAGTTAATGTAAGCAAAACGAAAGTTATGGTGTTTGAAAAAGATGATTGCGGGACAGAATGTAAGATTATGATTGCGGGTGAGAATGTAGGACAAGTAAAAGAGTTTGTATACCTGGGATCGGCGTTTACGAAAGACGGTAAGTGTGAAAGTGATATTGAAAGAAGAGTGAATGCAGGAAATACAGTCAATGGAGCGCTGCGCGCCTTCGTGAGCAGCCAGAAGGTGTCGAAAAAGGCGCGTCTGGCTGTCCACAGAGGGGTGCTCGTTCCAACACTAATGTACGGTAGTGAAAGTTGGGTATGGCAAACGAAGCATAAAAGTAGAATAAATGCAGTAGAAATGAGAGCGTTAAGGAGTATGGAAGGTGTAACACTGAAAGACAGAATACGAAATAGTGTAATAAGGGAAAGAGCTGGCGTGAAAGTAGATGTAGTGACTAGAATAGAAAGAAGTATGCTTAGCTGGTTTGGTCATGTAGAGAGGATGGATGAAAGAAGACTGACAAAACAAATTTATACGGGGAATGTGGATGGGTGCAGTGGGAGGGGAAGACCTAGACGGACGTTCCGTGACCAAATCGCGGACGTTTTAGAAACAGGTCAGGTCAAGAGTACCCGAAACCGACGAGCATGTATGAGGAGATTGATGAATGTGGATGAAGCAAAAGAGGTATGTCAGGATCGTAGCGAGTGGAACAAAGTAGTCTCTGCCTACCCCTGTGGGAAAGAGGCGTGACGATATGTATGTATGTATGTATGAAATATTACTGCATTTTACTGTGACCGTATCGACGGCGTGGGGTATACGCCAGGGGGCTACACGTCAACAGAAAAAGTTTCATTTGCAGCGCAATATTATGTTTGT
The DNA here is from genome assembly GCA_005406045.1 of Adoxophyes honmai. Taxonomy (NCBI): domain Eukaryota; kingdom Metazoa; phylum Arthropoda; class Insecta; order Lepidoptera; family Tortricidae; genus Adoxophyes; species Adoxophyes honmai. The sequence continues at coordinate 67,086 of BHDV01002634.1, read as the reverse complement.
TTGAGCATCTACGCAAAACCATTGGAGACATTGTTCAAGACGGAACCCAAACAGCTGTTAAATGGAATTTGTTAAATGGAATTAGTCAAAACATTCCTCTCAAAACTAACCAATCCATTGCATGATTTATTATTGCAAAATCGAGATAATTGGTTAAAATAATGCCACTTTCAACTGATTTCAAAAAAAATAAAACTATGACTGTTTCACATTTTGTGGCGACTTCTACCATTTTTTAAGTTTTGAGTTGGCAGGTATTGTAGTGACAGGATTTTTTCCTTAGTCGCCACTTACGACATCCATCGCTCCGTGTGGTGTCGGGTTTAGAATAACACCTCTCCATTTCTTCCGTGAAGTTAGTTTTACCATCTTAAAACGCCAAAGTAACTGCTATTTCGCGAATGGAAACGAAACAGGCAATTAGGCGCGATAAAAGTATTTGACTATAAATCTTTGTGTCAAGATAAAAACATCGAAGGAGATTTATTGATTGTTGAAGCGGAAACGCTATCAGCATTTTACATTTAAATGGGTTTCTTTACTTTGGGTGTTTTCCAAAAAAAGTCTATCTTGAGTAACAACTTTGTCGATTTAAGCTGAGACATTATCACATTATACATTTGCGGCAGCTGCTGGCAAACGCGCTCTGACTAAGGTAAAAGTACCCATGCTCGACGCCTCAACGCCCAGTAGATGGCACCCATCTGTCACCTGTCTTACTATGACATGTTGCAAGTGCCAAGTATTGGGTCAGTGTCGAGCGCAGGAACGTTTACCTTATCTACTTGGTTTAATGAAAACTATCATAGATAACGATTTCATTTGCGAATTAACGCGAAATTGTACGCAAACTGAGACAGCGCCGCCAGCGGCACGTTTGCACAACTGCCGCGGTCGTCACGTCTCCATACAATTCAGCGTTAATTTGCAAATGAAATCGTTATCGAATACATGGTCGTTTCTAAACTCGACGCTCAGAAAGCGAAGAATTGTATGGAAACTGAGACAGCGCCTCCAAGCGGCACGTTTGCACAACTGCCACTGTGGGCACAGTTTCCACACAATATTTACATACATATTTTCATGCCTGTATTCCCAAGAGGGGTAGGCACAGCACGTGAATTCAAAAATCCAGTGCCCCACGTTCAGCAATTTCAGGGTAACCAGATGGTTAAACGTCTTTCCTAGAGCCGACTCTTACGACACCCACGGGAAGAGAGGGGGAGGTGCTTTTCTAATCCGGCACCACACTGTATACAATATTTCTTTGAATTAAATTCGTCTCTGTGTGTAGGTTTCCTCACGATGTTTTCCTTCACCGAATAGCTCGCGATAAATATCAAATTCGATATCGCACATAAATTCCGAAAAATTCAGAGGTGCGAGCCCGGGGTGTGAACCCACGGCCCTCTGCTTGAGAGGCCACAGGTCGAACCGCTGGGCTACCACGGCTTTAACGATTAGATCAATATCAATACGGACAGGAGTGTAATATCAAATAAACCAGCAGGTCAAATTGATTACATGTAGAAGTTATACGGCTTTCTCCCGTTTACTGCTCATCCGACGAATACACAACACTCAAACCGAAAGATGGCAGATGGCTCATCAACTATTTTATAGGCCAATGAACTTCTTGTTGTACTTCAATAAGGCAGTAGATAACAGCGATTGACTTTGAGTTGCTTACAAAAAGGTCGTACATTGTATTTAATGCTTTTAGATATGTCACCGTACTTTTTTTTTAGTGTGCTCGCGACTCCGTCCGCGTGGAATAGTGACTAATTTCGCTCCTATTAGTCGCAGCGTAATATTACATAGCTAAAGTCTTTCTCGATAAATGGTCTATCCAACACAAAATTAATTTTTCAATTCGAAGCAGTAATTCCTGAGATAAGCGCGTTCAAACAAACAAACTCTTCAGCTTCACAATATTAGTATTATACGTAATCGGAGCACATAATCAACATTATTGCCTTTCTAAAAACTCAGCAAAAATACCGACAAATCTAATCCAATTAGTAAAAACACCCATACTTCTCCAGTCATAAGTGTTGTGGCTCTTCGGATGTGATCGTATTTTTTATATCCGATACCACAGAATAGATAATAGTACAAGTACAGAAGCCTCACTGCTTTGATTTTCACAAATGCCGCCTTTTTATGTGCCTACATAATTATTATTAACAAACGGACCGCACGCTAGCAGCCGACATTGAGCTCTCTGGCGCCGCGCGAAGGTCGATATTACTCCACACCTTGTCAAATGACCCGAAAATAGGGTTGTCAAGTCAATACTTTAATTAAATACCTACCTATTATACCTAACTATCCGCGTGGTGTCAGAATAGAATAACACCTCTCTATTTCTTCCGTGGATGTCGTAACAGGCGACTAAGGAAATAGGTTTAGGTATGTTGTAGGCGACAGGCTAGCAACCTGTCACTATTCTACCTCTTCCGTCTTTGCAAACCTAAAACTATGCTAGAAGTGACTGCGATGTAAACGTAATCATGGTTTTGTCTATATTACTTTTCGTATGCTCTGCCTACCACATTTGGGAACACAGGCGTTTATGTTGTTTGTAATATTTAAGCCAAAGATACATTAGGCGACATTTGTTGCGTTACATTTGTCATGCGATATGTCGAGCGATGTAGCGCGACGTCGCCGGACATCGCTCGACATGTCGCGCGACACGTGTAATATACGCGGATATAAGTCGCGCGACATGTCGAGCGATGTCGCCTAATGTATCTTCTTTAGCTATACCTACTTAGCGGTTACACTTTTATTTATTCTATGACGCGGGGTCGAATATAATAATTTATATTTTTCATTTTCCCGACAACCGACTGCAATACAGTATCTTTTTGATTTCATTTTGGCAGTGAAAATATCACACGTGTTTGCGACGTAAACTTAATCGTACTTCATAAGAGACGCGCGCGTGCGCCTCGGGCCAGTGCGCGACAACCACTGAATAGGCCGCATCGATGAGGCCGCCGGTATGTACTTGTAGCTCGGCGGCGGAATGGCGGAGTGACACCCCCCTGCCGATACTAAAATTGCCGCAATATTTCTCCACGATTACTGTATGGACGGATTAATTGGCAAAACCTTGCCAAGAATATTAAGTGGTCATAAATAAAATGTGTTGTCGTGTATTACTTTGGTACATAGAGGGCAGACCCAGCAGTACTAATTTCATTTTGGTTGTTCCGAGAAGATTCCGCCAAACAATCGAGGGTATCGCTGTGCTCTTATTGGCCGGCCCAAGATCGCGCGTAACGCTAGTGCCTTTTTCTCTACGATTATTGGTTCTACAGTTTCTGTGACAGTGACGGTGACGTTAGTAAGTGGCAAACAACTAACCTTTTGCAGGCCTGGGTGGGAAACATTGATTCTCTACTGGGTCTGTCCTCTTTGCTCTGGTATCACAATATTTCGAGAGAAATGTTAGCATTCTCAAGGACAGTAAAGACCCAGTGTTAGACACCGCACTAGTGATCGACAGTTTCAATTCCAATTCTAGATCGTTGAAATGAAACTATCGAAGTTTGGTTAGTAATTCACATCTCAATTCCAGGCACTATAATTAGGAATTTCTAATAATTCTACTGCAACAGTAACGAGGAGCGCCTATTAATTCCATTCACTAATTGACGTTTCAACCGAAACTCCCGTGGTTCAGTAGTTACGTAAATAATCATCACAAAGGATTTAATTTCACTAATATTGAGTTGTTCCGAAATTAAGGCAGACGTATCGATGTGGCGCCGGATTGCCTGTAAGGGTTAGTTCAAAATGGTATAATTAAAAAAAATAAACAATCCTGCCAATTTTTTTCTCACTGCCAGTTACTGCAAAGGCTTTCTCTCCTATGGGAAAGCTTGAGACCATCTTGAGACAGTAGGATGAGGAAAGACTCCAGAAGAGATCTCTCCGGGTAAAGGCCGGTCGCGGAGCACAGCGAAATTCAAGGGTTGACCCGCTGCTATCTGTCTCTGTTGCACGCGTGCAGTAATATTGCCCTTACGCTCGCACAGTGCGACGCAAGTGCTCAAGTGCGAGCGTGAGAGCAATGTTACTGCACGCGTGCGACAGAGACAGATAGCAGCGGGTCAATGCTCGAATTTCGCTGAGCTCCGCGACCGTTTAGACGTCATGCTTAGGGACCGAAACCGAACTCTACAGAGAGAAACTTGGAAGGAAGTTGTATTGATGAACTGAACTCTCAAACTCAAACGCGATTTGATATTACGATTAAACATTAGATGATTTTTGTAAAAAAAAATCTACTACTAGATGATAGGTGGCGTTAGGAGTCGCTACAGTAGTTTAAACGCGGGCCATCGTAAATTTGGCGCTTCACACGCAATATTTAATTACTTCGTCACTGTGCTGGTTTCAGCATAACTCGTGGTAAATATTAAATTCGATTTCGAACATAAATTTTGAAAAACTCGCGGGATTTTACATGGGAGGCCGCAGCATATTTTCTAAAGTTACAAAATAAACTAGTCTACGAGTACGAGTTCGATGTCGAGACGTCAAAATGCCAGTGTAAGGATGAATGGTATTTATTTTACTGCTGCTCAAGATTTACATTTTTTAAATACTCCAGGAAAAAAATACGAATTTACTCTTCAGGTCTTAACAGCTGAAATGAAAACCTTCATTTAGGTACTTTTTGAGTTTGGCTCTTAATAAATAAATAAATAATGTTTTCAACCAATTTGAAATATTAAAGTATCTAAAATATTTTTTACTGGGTTCGTAAAATTTTATCACTGTATGTGACAGATATCTGCGGGAGATAAGAGATTATTATTAGAGATTATTAGAGATTATTGTTTCGTAAAGTTTGATACACTTTTTCATAGTAGACACCTGGACTTGGGTAATAACTTAGGTACTTACCGCGGTTATGTGAAAAATAACTATTTCTAACTCGGTAAAATAAACGCGCATGTTGAACCAATACGGGTCAGTGTGTATTAACCCTTATGTTCTCCAACGATGCCGAATGCCAGCCATAATGATGTACAGAATTTAGCTGTTCATTTATTCACTAATTGAGAACGGTGTGATATATGAAGTGCATTTTGGTAATACCATTACGGTGTTAAAATAAACGTAAGTTTAGTTTTAAGTGGTTTGGGGTTTAATATTTTGCTTCCCATTTCTTTAATAGTGTCGCGTGGTCAGTTAATTGAAAGCCAGGTGATGATGGACAGTATTTTTAATTAATAAATTGGATGCACATCTACGGCAAAGAAATAAAAAAAAGGTAAACAACGAAGCTTATTTCACTTAAACAAATCTATAGAATTATGAGTATAAAAGTAATATTAGCAACTTACAAATTTGTGCCTCAATAAGAAACTGATGATTATGGATGAAGAACTGCTTGAAGACAGGATATGTTTTTGTAAATATTTACCACAGCACACAAAATCACAATAACAGAAAGGAACAGAGTGGATATACTGATGATACTAGTAACTGGGAATTAGAAAATTGGTGATTATTTGGACTGGAAAATATGCGAGAAAATAAACGTCTTCACTGTCTGAGGACAGGATTCTGAATGTGTCAAGCCAAAAGGGTTCCAAAGACGTAAAGATTTTTGAATTTAAAATTTAGAAATGTTTTTTAATAAAAATAAATTTAGAGTAGTGGCCAAAAAGGAAAAAGTTCAGGTTGGTAGGACCTCGTCACAATAGCTCATGATGTCCACTTATGAAGGCCCACTGCTGAGCACAGGCCTCCTCTCTGCATGAAAGGGCTTGGGTTACAGTTCCTATGTGGGCCCCGCGCGGGAAAAATACTATAATTTTTTTTTTATTAAAAAAAATCTATTATAGTCAAATAAAGTATCTTCGTGTACTTTATTGTTCTCGTAAAGTGTTGTACAGCCACCAGCACCAATACCTGATACAATACGGCTGCAAAAGCATCTGATACGACTCTATTACTAGGGGCAGTAGGACGTGTCAGATATTTTTGCACGCTCCGTCGTGGCAGATATTAATGCTGGTGACTGTATATTGTTTCAAACAATGTACAACACTTTATTATAAAGAATGGGTGGTAACGTTAGCTGTAAGATCCTTGAGGATATGCAAATGTTCGTTTTAAACTTGCAAAAATCGTTAAAACTATGCTGTCCGTACGTAGCGGGGATGTGTCCGGGTAAACTAGGACAAGCTCCGGACGGGAGCAGCCAAGTCGCCACGCTTCCGGGTTTTCTCCGGATATTCTTCTAATCGTTAGTACAGTCAGCAGCACAAGTTAGGGTGTTAGACACTTATGTAGATTATTTTATTACACTTCTGTTCAGATGGAAAAATAGAGGTTATGCGGGTAGAGTAAGTACAAAATGAAACACGAATGACTAAATATGTCGCAATAAATATGTTATTAACACCACTCCATTTCTTAAGTGTCTCAAAAGAAAGGAAATAGGTTAAGGTATTATATTAAGCGACAGGCTAGCAACCTGCCAACTTAAAACCTAAAAAATATGCTAAAAGTGGTCACGAAGCGTGAAATAGTCATGCTTTTGTCGGGTATGGCAATTATTTTCCCAAAATCGTTTTTTCTAATAGCAATTTTTCCATTCGCATTTTTTCCCAAATTTCTTTTTACCCAGTTTAGTTTTTTACTAAAGCTTATTTTCAAAGTAGCATCTTTTCCCAGTTAGAATCGACACAGAAACGTAGGTAGGTTTAGGTTATGTTACGTTTTCATCGGCCCGGAGGGCCAAAATAACGTAGAAATAGGCGTGGTTTACGTAATGTTTTTTTAGTTGTGCTAAAGTCATTGTTTTTAGGTAAGTACGAGAAATGTACACAGGACCTTAAAAAAGGCCATAAAGAGCTGTGTCCAAACATTCGTTGTTCACTGTACCTATCCGCAATTTTCAAATTTAAATGGCCCCTCTAGCCCCCAAGGCTAAAGCGAAAAACGTAAACTTTCTTAAACGCACGACTGCCCCCAGCCATCAGCTTTAAAAGGAACGAAAAAGGGCCAAGTTCGAATTGCGCACGGACTTGGCTCCAATTTATCGTATGATCATTTTCGCGTTATTATATAAAAAATATATGCTAGAAATGGCTACAAAACGTGAAATAGTCATTGTTTGGTCTATGTAGCGTTTTGCGTTCTCTGCCTACCCCATTTGGGAGTACAGGCGTGATTATATATGACTAGATTTTCGCCCGCGGCTTCGCCCGCGTATAATTCGGTTATATTGCGGTATAAAGCGAACATTCCCTTGGGAACATAATTTTTTTCCGGGATGAAAAGTACCCTATTATTTAATACGGAGTTCTAACTTTACGTCTGCAAAATTTCAAAGCAATTGGTTCAGTAGTTACGGCGTGAAAGCGGAACAGACAAACAAACAAACAAACTCACTTTCCGATTGATAATATTGGTAAGGATGATGATGATGATGATATTTTTTTATGAATGTGACAATCGTTGAGAATAAAAAAGTGATTATTATAAACCAAAAAAGATGTTGACAATCATCACGCCTGTCATCCTGAATGGGGTAGGCAGAGCGTATCAAACGTTATATAAACATAACCATAAGTATTTTAGATTTCGTTGCATTTTTTTAAAGTTAAAAGGTACAATAGTAACTGACTGTTAGCCTGTCACCTAAAACATACCACAACCTATTTCCTTAGACGCCTCTTACGACAACCACGGAAAAAATGGATAGGTGTAATTCAAATTCCCGTGTGGTGCCGGGTTAGAATAGCACCTCCCCTTTTCTTCCCGTGGGTGTCGTAAGAGTCGACTCTGGGAAAGGGTTAGTGTATTGTGGGCGATGGGCTAGCAACCTGTCACTGCAATATCACGTTTGACCACCTAGTCGCCCTGAAATTGCTAAACGTGGCACTGGATTTTCGAATTCATGTGCTCTGCCTACCCCTCTTGGGAATACAGTCGTGAGAATATGTATGTATGTATGTAATTCAAAATCCCGACACCACACGCAATTTTAACTACCCTTACGAATCTTCACAAGCGATTTCAAAGAGAGAATTCGTTTGTTTTTTAAAGGGCAAAAAGGCCTGGTGCAAATTTTCAGCCACAGAATCCGAAACTCCCCGGTGTAACCTTCACCCTATATCCACCCCTATTTCGTTATGGGGTCGCCAGTTACCCCGTGTTGCCAACTTAGTGGATTTACCACTAAGAGCTAATTTTTCAATCACCAGATAAAACATATCTGTCCGATAAATGTTGGCTGTCACTTTTCTTTTATAAGATGCGAAAAAAGGATAGCAATAATTTTAACTGGCAGATAAATTTATCTGGTGATTGAACAATCGGCCCTTAATCTAGTGGTTTTGGCACCCCAGTTAGTGGTGTAAAATTCCATTTAGTGGCTGGTGGTTTTTTTTAGTGGATTTTATCACAGGATTTTTATCTGAAATTGCTTACACTTTTTTTCATTCAGACACTTTTTTGTGCTGGCAGACCGACCATTAGTGATTATTATGATGAAAATTCTGTAATCGATGAAAATATTTTAGTGGATAATTTAGTGGTTTCCAGATTTTGATGAGTTTAGTGGTTTTCTGGTGGTTTTGGAAAAAAATCTGGTGGGGAGCTCGTCTAACCGTTGGCAACACTGCAGTTACCCCAAGCCTGCCGTTGGGGGCAGACGTGCGAATTGCGAGGTCATGAGGGTTCCCGTGCCCGTGTGGTGTCGGATTTAAAATAACACCATTTCTTTCGTGGATGTCGTAAGGGGTGACTGATGAAGTGTTGGTACATTTTAGGCGACAAGCTAGCAACCTGTCACTATTAGGTATACTTGCCAACTACAAACCTACAAAAAATATGTTCAGACTTTTAGGTACTTAAAAAAAGGTAAACAAACTCGACATAGTAAAAAATCACGTAATGTATGTGTTGCCAGCGGTTCGACCTGTGGCCTCTCAAGCCGAGGGTCGTGGGTTCAAACCCCGGGCTCGCACCTCTGAATTTTTCGGAATTTATGTGCGATATCGAATTTTTATATTTATCACGAGCTATTCGGTGAAGGAAAACATCGTGAGGAAACCTACACACAGCGACGGAGTAATTCAACGTTGTGTGGCAAGTTCTAAATCCGCACTGGGCCCGCGTGGGAACTATAGCCCCAGCCCTCTCATACTGAGAGGAGGCCTGTGCCCTGCACTGGGACGTATATAGGCTGATGATGATGATGATGTATGAAGGTTCCGAGTATAGTCGAACAAGTACGTCTAGTGTAATGAAAACGATGATGATTTCGTTAACAAATTCGCTTGAGAGTTGTCACGGAATTGTATGGACACGTGCAGTTGTGCAAACGTTCCGCTGGCGTCGCTGTCACAGTTTCCATACAATTTTGCGATAACTTGCAAACAAATTCGTTAACGACTACACCATCGAATTGAACGCACTAGACGCTCAGGTTTCGTGTGAGATCAACGGAAAGCTGGTAACGATAGAAAGAGAGCATAAGAGACGTAACATTGTCAAAACCTTGACTATTTCATGTTTCAGGCACCTCCCACGACATCTGCGGAAGAAATGGGGAGATATGACTCAGAGCCCGACATCTCGCGGGTACAATTAGTAAGTAACTACATATTTTACCATCCCCCGTGTGGTGCCGGGTTAGAATAGCACCTCCCCCTTTCTTCCCGTGGGTGTCGTAAGAGGCGACTCTGGGAAAGGGTTAGTGTATTGTGGGCGATGGGCTAGCAACCTGTCACTGCAATATCACGTTTAACCATCTGGTTACCCTTAAATTGCTAAACGTGGCACTGGATTTTTGAATTCATGTGCTCTGCCTACTCCTCTCGGGAATACAGGCGTGAGGATATGTATGTATGTATGTATGTATATTTTATCATGTCTAACCATTTGGTTACCCTGAAATTGCTAAACGTGGCACTGGATTATTCAAGTCATGTGCTCTACCTACCCCTCTTGGGAATACAAGCGTGAGAATATATATGTATTTATATTTTAGTAGGTAGTTAACTAGAATTTTAAGATACTCGGTATTGCGTTTTGATACCACTGACTATAAATTCGTATAAATCGTGACAGTTTTTGCAGGTGGTATCAGCGCTCGCTTGCCTAGAATGCTAGGGAGGGAGAGATTCAATACCAGAATTTTCGGCAGAAACCTGATTAATCGTATCAGTCCACATTCTCAGAAACCGGTTTTAAAGTTGATGACAACTTTCATTATTATTTTCTTGTAGGTTTGTTAAGGTATGTTTTAGGCAACCTGTCTTACGATTTAATAACCCAAAAAAATAAGCTAGTAGTGCCCACGAAACGTTTTGTCTATGTAACGATTCATGTGCTCTTCCTACCCCGTTTGGGAGTACAGGAGTGTTGTATGTATAAAATTGTACATGTATGTATTTCCCGTGTGTTCGTAAAAGGCGACTCAGGAATTAAGGTGACAAACAAAGTTTTACTTAAACTTGAAATTTGAATGTTGGTGAAGGCCGAAAACATAAAACAGTTAAGGTTTATCTATGTAGCTTTTCGAATGCTTTTCAAACCTCGTTGGGAATATAGGTGTGATGTTAAGTAATGATTTGAGATTATTGTGTTTAAATCAAATAACAAGTGTGGTCGAACCAATGACAATTTTCCTTTGTTAAGCAATGCAATGTCACTATGGCGTTTACTGTGATAGGTTCGCTAAACAGTTGCAGAGGTTGTATTAAAAAATAAAGAGTGTAAATGGCCTGTCGTCTAAAACATACCTTAACCTATTTCCTCAGTCGCCTCTTACGACATCCACGGAAGAAAAGGAGAGGTGTTATTCGAACCCAAACACCACATGACGCAACCTATCACTATCATACTTTTATTTTTATTAAAAAAGAGCTAGAAGTGACTACGAAAGGAGCAAGTTTTTCTACGTCACGTTTTAGTCCTCTGCCTACCCCTTTTTGGGGGGTGCGTCCCATATGATATAACTACAAAAAATATAATTCCACATTAATAACATTCACAAGATATAATCAACGTTTGCTATAACATCAAAATCAATATTTTTATTAGGAATAACGGTCAGTTAATATAATACTCATTTGGTATAATATTTTTTCATATAACATTCAAATACTCTAAATTCATTTTGTATAACATTCAAAACGCATATCGATCATAGTATATACTATCTTTTAGTATAATGATTATAAAATATAATAGCGTATAATATAATAATAGTACGTATTTCACCTTAAGGCAGGTCAGATTTCGGTCAGGTTAGGTACGACGACGAGCGAAGCGAGGAGTAGTGTTAGGTTGAACTGCGACCCAACAGCGCGCGAGCCGAGCGAGCGAAGCGAGCGTGCCGCGGCAGCGGCCGGCGAAGTGCCAGAAGCGACTTTTTTTATTAAAATTCGTATTATTATTCCAGTATACATTTATTTCCTCAAATTATTATAATTTTTATTATTTTAAACGAGCGTTATGCATTTTGATGTTAGATACATTGATTGATATACGTTATGAATCATAGATATTATGAACGTTATATTTAATCATCGTTATATACAATGATATTATACTTAATGAACGTTATTCCAAACAAAAATAGATATTTTGAAATTATATCAAACGAACGTTATACACATTGAACGGTATATAAAACAAATTTATAGAATGTGAGCGTATATAATATGAATATTATACCATATGTTTTTATATCATTTATTACTTACCCCTTTTTGGGAATATAGTCCTGATTGTATGTATGTAAGTATATATAAATGGCTGTTTAAATCAACTCTTGCTCCTCGAGGTTCGCCGAAACTGGTATTCCAGTCGGTATCGGCGTTACCGGTACATCACTAGTAAGGATTAAGCCTTCAGGCGCAGTTGAACTCTAAACTACAAACAGGTATACCGGTTATCGTAAACAACTGGTTTTAAGGGACTTAGTCCAGTTTCCCCTGTAAGATGCATACTTTGAAACATATAAGGCTAGCCGCTTTACTTATATCAATGCTAGACATATCAGTGACGAAAATTGGAAGTCGGAAGTGAAAATTTAAAGCGTCAATGTTAGATGAATGAGTTTAGTGAAAAAACAGGGCTTTGGATGAATAAGATGTAACACTTTTTTACTGAAAAGCTTTAAGGTGTAAATCTTGTAAAAAGTTTAATAGCACTTATTGTATTTTAGGACAACTTTTAAAGATTACATGAGAGGTGATGAATGAATGCAATGAACAAAGTTCTGCGGTTTGTCAGGTGTCAGTTGTTTTAACTGCACAACAATAGAGGAGAGATAGTGTTAGGAACCTCGCCGTTAGGTGTGCTAGTTCCCTGAAAGACCGATACCTACGTCAATCAAATCACTAAAACAAAATTTAATATAAATCAAGGTATATAAATAAAATGTTCGATGAAAACAAGCGTAAGCTACGAAATATTGACAAAAGCCCTCTTTTGCGTGCAAAAAACCCAATTATCAAATTAACAAGATGAAACAACAATGTTTTATTTTTATTGAATACGCACCGCGGTTTGCTTTCAGAATTTATGGTAAAATAAAAAAATTTTTGGTAGTGACGGTGTTTTACGAATGTTACCGATGTTTTGGTTCGAGTGAATGGATGATGATTGATTTCATTGTATATTGTAAATTATATCTTTATTGATTATAATGGAAGATTGTCTTTTGTATGTATTTTTCAGTAACAATTTCGTAAAAATACATACATTAACATGGATTGTTGAAGTCTTAAGAACAATTGTTGGGGTAGGCTTTCCATTTTCGGAATTTCCATAGACACTTCCATAAAAAAAAATGTTCTGACCGTGTACGAAATTGTAAACAGCAGCACTGTGTTGAGATGATTTTGATTTTCCTCAGTAGTAAAATTGCCTTTCGCTTTTTTCTAGACTTTTTCAGTGTTTTTTTTTTAATTAGACCTCTTTTTACACAGGATCGACTTGTAAACAATGTGACAGAGTTTCGCTTACACTAGTGTAAGCTCCTACTTTTGAGTGTTTTGGGCTAAAAATATCTATTTATAAGTTTGGGGAAAATGCTTTTATAAAAATAAACTCCAGTAAAAACCAACATTTAATTGTAGCCGGTAAAAAATAACGATCTTAGGGAAATTATCCAAAAAACCCCATTATCGGTTAAGTCAGTTTATTTACTAATAAGTCTAAGTTTGATCACAAATTACCGATATCGATAATCAAGCGTTTCAGCAGAGGAACATCCCTATACGTGCCAACGTTTGTAAGCTTATTTAGATGTACGGTGGCACGAAAAAGAGAACTTTCGGACTTTGTCTCACCGAACTACGCTAATAACACACAGTGCGGCGGACGCGTTCGTTCGTTTATTTAATATGACACGGTCCTATTTGTATTTAAGAATTCAACGGCTCGAATTTTTGCTCTTAATGCAATAGGATGTTATTAATATACATAATATATAGGTAAGCTTTGAACGGGAAATGTATTTCTGTTTGTGGCAACTAATTCAATATTACCTGAGAAGTTCCAAAGGCTGATTTCACAGCTGTCCGGGAGACCCTTACGGTTGCTACAGGCGACCGGAGCGAGAGCACAAATGAGGCTCCATTTTTTCACCTACTTGAAAACCACTATAACACACAACGCCTCATTTTCTTTTCAGAGTCTCTTACCGCCCCCCTTTAGACCTGCAGCGCCCACTAGGGGGCGTTATCGCCCACTTTGGGAATCAATGAACTAGAGCATCGTTTCACTGCGACCCGGATTGGTGCGCACGGGACCCGCTCCGCGTCGCTGTGAAATGATGCTCTAGTTCCTCATTCGTGCTCCCACTTCGGGCGCCCGTAGCAACAGCCCGTACGGGTCTCCTGGACATCTGCGGGATCAGCCAAATACTAGGCCAGGTTGAGAACTACAGCTCAAAACCCTCTCATACTGAGAGGAGGCCTGTGCCTAGTCAACGTGTAGGCTAAATTATAATTTTTATTTCACTAATGCCACGTTCTAACGCATTTAGCCCTGCGCAATCAATCGCCTGCAAGTGCCTGAAGGCAATTAATTCAACCTCACGCCACACACAGATAACCTGAACCACAATACACCTACGCACAGAAGTCAATCAAATGTGTTTTATGGTTCAACATCACGTTCAACATTATCAATTACGGCGTATGCATATACTACCATGATTTTTGATAATAATTACTTAACTTAAATAATTTTAAACAAAAAAAACCGACTTCAAATTTGGGCTATACTGAAAGCATTTGTCTAATAATGAGGGTGACCTTCCATCACCAGCAGGCCTCACTAATTACTGAAATTATAATTTCCAGTCTGCAGGTGCATTCAGTATTGAAAGAATTATCCTTTAACTCCTAAGCATTAAGGAGTTGACCTTCCATCATCAGCTCAGTCATATTTTTTTTACTGCCAGACGTAAATACTGGTGTAGCTTTGAAAAATGTACTAAAAACATTACCTGTGCCAATAAAATTTGAGGGTTGCCCTCGATTTCCCTCATATTCCATCACCAGATCAAGATATGCTGGCAATGGGACCACCTGGAAACTATACCCTTTCAAACAAAAAAAAAAATTCCAAATCGGTCCAGGCGTCTTCGAGTAATCAGCGAACACACATAAAAAAAAATAATGATGATAAAAAAAATAATAATAATAAAAAAATATCCCGACGAATTGAGAACCTCCTCCTTTTTTTGAAGTCGGTTAATTACGACGATTTCGACAAAATGTATTATTACTTATTATATTTTAAAGACCAATTGGTTTCTATTTTCATAAACAATATTTTGCAGTGGAAATTACTTTCAAGGCGTGTCATTGTTACCTACAATTTAAGCTAAGTAAATGGAACCTAGTGACAATTTCACAGTTCCGATGGTTACTTTTGAAAAAGTCACAGAATCGTTCACAAACCCGCGCCGCGTCTCAAGCGGACGGCGACCGCGCTCAGTCCCAACTGTTCAACATCGTATCTGTAAGGGTCAATTCCCACCAAAAGAGCAGCGCAGCGACCCGCTCCGTGGAATGAGAATTTCAACTTTATTTTCATTACAATAAGACTTACTATCGCATGAGAAACTCTAACGATGCGGGCGCATGCCCGCGTCTCCATGGTAATAACAACGCATTCCATAAACGAAGCCGTGCGACTGCGCGAGCCTTCGCTGGAATGCCCGAGGATGCTCGAGCAGTCGCGACGGCCGCTGTCAATACATATGTCAATATGTCAATAATTATGTAAATTCCAGCGACTTCCTACGCATTCCAGCGGCTTCTCGAACAGTCGCAGGAATCGTCGCGCATTCTCCACGGAGCGGGTCGCTGCGCTACGCCGCGCTGCGCTGCTCTTTTGGTGGGAATTGACCCTTAGCGGTGTATTGCGTTGCTCGAACGCACATTGTAGCTGAAGAATGAACCGTCCTGAACGCATTTAGAGGCAAACTGAGAAACCTGTTGTTGGATAAACCGTTATATTCTGTTTGTGAATTTGAAGAAATCCAGTTTTATTTTTTATTTTTTATTGACATGTTATTTTAAGTTATTAATTATTTGTATGTTATGGATAATCCCAAAGTGGTGAGATTATTATTGTTATTTATTGGATATTGGTTTTACATTATTGTTTTTATTTAATTTTGACATATTTTTTTATTGTGACATATAATTTTTATTTTATTTCTTAAAACACTTGACGGATTCAATTTAAAATCACTTAAAACTTGACATTGTATTATATGTATTGTTGTGTTGTATTTTATATTGAATGAATAAATGTTCTAATCCAATCTAATCTAATCTATGGACATTGACTACTGTACCTGTCTGTACTGTGCCTAGACAGTCTATAGAGGGATCAACCGAACTATGTTAGCATAACGGCTTCGCCTTGATTGGAACTTGAATTATAACCTCAAGATAACGCTAACGACCGGTTAATATTCAATCAACGTGCCTTACCAGGGTAAAAGAGACAGATAAAATAAAGCGTTTAATTTTGTTATCTCTAGATAACTTCCAGTCAGTGTTGCCAACTCCAGCATAGAGCAAAACTGTAGATGTGCTCGAATAAAAGTGTAGAAAACTGTAAATGTCGAATAAAAATATATAAAAACCTGCCAAGTGCGAGTCGGACTCGCGCACGAAGGGTTCCGTACCAAAAACAGCAAGAAAAAAAGTTTTTTCTATGGCTTAAATTACGTGTATAAATAAGTTGTTAAAATATATTATTTTTTTACCTAAACCGTAAAAAAAGTTCTCTGTTGGCGTTCAGTTTCATGAAAACAACCTATTAACATTTTAGAAATGTGTGCTGCCTCGTCGGGGGACCGTTTAACAAATAACACAATAACTAAAATGCAACTGAAAGAGATCCCACTCCGCGGCAGCACTCATTTTAAAAATATTAATAGGGTGATCAGTACTTCCTGGTAGAGAGTACTGTAGCTGACTTAATGTAAGGACTGGTAAATAGAAAACGCTAGCAGAGGCCAAAACTAAAAACTGAGAGATTTTCCAAAAAACTGTAGATCTACAGTTAAAACTGTAGGGTTGGCAGCACTGCTTCCAGTCATAGAGGACAGAACCAATAGAGAAACAATGTTGGCCACCCAGGCCCGCAAAAGGTTAGTTGATTTCATCTTACTAATGTCTACCATCACTGTCACAGTATACAGAGCCAATAACCGTAGAGAAAAAGGCACTAGCGTTACGCGCGATCTTGGGCCGGCCAATAAGAGCACAGCGAGCGCTTCAATTGTTTGGCGGAATCTTCTCCGAACAACCAAAATGACATTAGTACTCTACCTACGGGGTCTGTCCTCTATGTTTCTAGTGGAATCCAAATGTTGCGGGTGAAGATGTTGAATTTGATGCGAATGTTGCGCATTTTTGCGGATGCAGATTTGGAATTTGATCCGATCGTTGCACATTTGCGGAAGCAGATGTGGAATTTGGATCCGATCGTTGCGCATTTGCGGATGCCGATGTGGAATTTGATCCGATCGTTGCACATTTGCGGATGCCGATGTGGAATTTGATCCTATCGTTGCGCATTTGCGGATGCAGATTTGGAATTTGATCCTATCGTTGCGCATTTGCAGATGCCGATGTGGAATTTGATGCAGAAGTTTGCGCATTTGATGATGTGAATACAGACATTCGCGAAAAAAACGTGCCGTAAGAGTACATCTTCGGCTTTGATTGCAACAGCGGATCCGTTACAAATATTTGTGTTTTATTATGTCTTCTGAAATAGCTTGCAATTTAAATTGTTTTTAAATTAATATAATGCCTTCTTTCAGTAAAATGTTTCATCTATAATGCTCAAGGTACTTTCCCTCCATGTGGCATTGCCATAGATCACTTTCATTAAAAATATAAATACTCGAACCAATTTGATTTGAGCCACCATAGAACCTACTTGCAGTTAACATCATAGCGACATTGTATTGATCGACAAAGGGAAACTATATTACGTTTATTGTGACAAAGTTTTGCGGTGGAAAACCATGGATGAGGAACAGGCGTCATACACAAACGTTTCAATCTTGAACACGTTTCGTCCTTTACCAATTTCGTTCCAAATTGATGTTTATTCATGCTCTTCAGCGGTTTGTGTTTGTGTAGGGATTTGTATAGGCATCTGCTTGGAATCAACAGCTCAATCAACATAGATGCCTTAAGTTGTTGTCGGTTTTGGGATAAATTTCTCACAAATTTTTTTTAAGTACCGCCGTTATTATTCTTAATTTTTTGAGTTAGTGATATATTAAGTGCATACGGAATGTCTTATAATAAGTATTCCCTTTCTTCCCGTTGGTGTCGTAAGAGTCGACCCTGGGAAAGGGTTAGTGTATTGTGGGCGATGGGCTAGCTAACTGTCACTGTAATACTATAACCATCTGATTACCCTGAATTTGCTAAACGTGGCACTGGATTTTTGAATTCATGTGCTTTGCCTGCCCCTCATGGGAGTGGCGGCGTGAGAATATGTATGTATGTGTGTGGAATGTCTTATTTATTTTATGTTCACTATAATTATATGTCATACATATGCTATCAATAAAAAAATGGTATAAAAAGTGTGAATACCGACGGCAGCTGTTGGTTTCGAGTGGATCCATCCAAAAATTGTGTAAAATCTCAGATCAACTACCTATAGGTACGTATGGTACTAAAACTCTGTATACATACATCACGACTGTTATCCCAAATGGGGTAGGCAGAGCACACGAAATGCTACGTAGACAAAACCGTGATGATGATGGTTATTTTATGTTCCTCGGCCGTTCCTCGCATATTTTTAAAGTTTCATTTTGGCATGTATATTAGTGACAGGTAGCTAGCCTATCGCCTAAAACGGTATATCGCCTAAAATACCCCTTAACGTATATCCATAGCCGCCTCTTATGACACCCACGGAAGAAATGGAGAGTTGTTTTTCTAGACCCGACAACATGGAACTTTACTCTGTCAATCATCAAAGATCTGGTATAAAAAGCGCTTTCTCAGAATAACTACATCTCGTATCTTATTCCTAAAATTCTCCTTACACTAATGACTTTGTAGTAGGTATTTTATCCCTAAAGTGCTCTAAGTTAATGATAGCCTCAAAGTCCCGAGCTGAAATTTGATTTATCTGTCCATCGCAGACTGTGGACGTCTTAGTAATTGAAGTTAAATTGATTGGGACGAGCCAAGCCATCACCGATCGCAGTGACACAAAGCTCTATTAGTATAGTGGGCTAACTCTGGACTAGGGATGTTACAAACTGCGATACGTCGGAACTTGCGATTGGTATGGTTTCGATTTCGGTTACGACCGCATGGCTGGGGATGGATGCGGATGTGCGATAGGTACTTTAAAACCATACTTTTTAAGCATTTTTTAAGATTATAATTATGATGTTTTGGTCATGTCTTATAGAGTTTGTAGAGGATGGATGAAAGAAGATTGACTAACAAAAATACGGTAAATACATTGGGAGGGTAAAACCTAGAAAGACGTTCGTGGACGTTTTAGAAACAGGTCTGATCAAGAGTATCCGAAATCGACGAGCATGTATGAAGAGAATAATTAATGAATGTGGATGAAGCTAAAGTAGAATCTTAGGATTAAAGCAAGTGGAACAAAGTAGTCTCGGCCTACCCCTGTGGGAAAAAATCGTGTTGGTATTTATGAATGTATATTTAAGGCATTTTTTGTGCATATTCGCATGCATATTTCAAGGTTTTATGTTGCATATAACCCGATCTCCAGCAATAAGTAAGATATAAAATCTCCGATTCCGATCACGGTTCCGATAAAATCATCCTAGTCACATCCCTACTCTGGACCATTAGTAAATTATACCCCGAACAAACGAGACAGATTTTGGGTATATAACATAATCATCTTTTGTACATAACTTTTCAACAACATGTTGATAAGCGATGCAAATTGCCTGTATTAGATAACTTGTACGTTGATATTTTCATTAACGAATTGATATCGATACTTAGATGTTAAGATTTTGAATTTGAAGACGGATTATTCAAAGAAGATAAGTTAGGTACTTTGAAACTTTTTAAGTCCGGATGGTGACGTGCCCTTCGTTGTTTGTTCTCTGTTTGTCACGATTTCGATTGTTTCTGTAACATTTCAACCAATTACAAAATATAAACGCGAATTATGTACATCTATTTCATCCGTAGATGTTGCATGAGGCGACCAATGAAATAGGTTTTTAGGTTAGCTTAAGGTGACATTCTAGCAACTTTAAACATCGCAGTTGTGCGGAAAGAGCGGCAGCGCGCAGTGCGCGTCTTTCCGCAGATAGATGATGATGATGAGTCACGAATGGGCCCGAACCAAGACAAGTTGAGTTAATCTCGACATAAAAACGTCTATTTGTCTATGTCACGTTTCGTGTGCTCTGCCTACCCCATTTGGGAACACAGGCGTGATTTTATGTATGTATGTATGTATGTATGTATGTAAAAACGTGAGTAGATCTGTTTTATTTCACTATTATATTTATTTCGTCTACATTGAAACCTAAAATTATGCTAAAACTGGCAACAATGTGTAAAATGCTCATGGGTTTGTCTATGTATCGTTTTTTATGCTCTTCCTACTCCATTTGGAAATGCTTGCTGTGGCTTTGTCATTTCACCAGTTGGTTAACCGTTGTCTAGTTATATAACTAGACACCCTGTAGTGTTGAACGTTGCAGTCAACAAATCGGCTAAACGACGTATAACCCGGTCATTACGTAGGAATTAACGGCAAAGAAATGCAAATGAACCGAGAAAGCTGAATTTTTGATATGAGGTAGAGAATGCCCATAAAAGCTTAACTTGAAATTGTCGACCAA